>CM076572.1:910561311-910943753 GCA_034641835.2 Pinus albicaulis
TTTTTTTTTTTTTTTATTCCTAGATATTTTTAAATTTTAAGTTTTAAAATGTTTTTATTTTTTAAATTTATTTTTTTCTTAAATTTTAGGTTTTTTTTAATGTTTGAATTTTAAAAATTAAAAAATGTTATTTCTATTTTTAAAAATGTCAAAAATATGACAATTTTTTTTTTTGTTATTCTAGCATCAACTGGTTTTGTTTTGAGGGTGTTTTTTCAATCTTTTTTCAAAAAACAAATTTGTTTTTAGCATAATTTTATAAAATGTTGAAATTTGACCTTAAAAAAAAATCAAGAGCATTTTGAAATACACTTTTTTTGTTTGTTGGGTGTTTTTTCATGTTTTTTTAGTCTTTTTGGGCTAGAATTCCCGTTTTGAGGTCAGGTTACCTATTTCATCAATAACAGTGTTGATGCACTTTTTTTTGATGTCCATTAGATTTGAGTTAAGTGTCAAATCTAATATTGTTATATTCTCCGTTATATTCTCCAAGACTTTGCAGAAGAAGCCTACAATAACCCTCAATGCAATGAGGAAGAACAAGTGAAGAAAAACCTCTCTAAGGATGAGATAAATATTATCTAGTCGGCCTAATTAAACAGCTGCATGGTCGGCTTGCTTGAAGGAATGTGCACTATATATAGATAAGGGTATGTAGTCACCATGGATAAGAAGATAGCGGATATCTCTGAAGAGACTTCAATGCGGATAAGAAACAAGATAACGTTGCGAACTATATTGCGGACACATGGCAAAATATGAGTGCAGATTAGACAGTTGAAAGTGCGGATCAATCTTAGGAGTAAGAAGTGCGGTCATCCCTAATATCACAGTGAAAATTAAAGTGCGAGGATACAGTGCGGATAAGTGAAGAAGTTTGCAGACAAGACTGAATCTAATACAGGAAGTCTGCAGACTTAATCTCACAAAAACTGCGGACATCTGAAAGAAGAAATTGTGGATTCAAGGATAAGCATATACCTGTGCATAAAAGTGAAACCACAGTGCAAATAATAGAAGGTTACATTGTGGATTCAAGGCAGTATGTAATTAATGTTAAACAGTATATCCGTGCAGATATAGGTGTAGTATATCTGGGTGCCGCTCTCTCTAAGAAAGCAATTCGATCAAAGGCTAACAAGTAACGCTAACAATGTTGATAAATACCTAGTGTGGATTTAAAAGGAAGTAACGTATGAGATGCTGAAGTATATATATGCGGATCTGAAACAGTAGAGCGGGAATATAATTACGAAGAATACAGGAAGTACAGGTTCCGGATTGTTAAAGCTAGATTGTGGAAAAGTGCAGGGAGAGTACAGGTTGTTGATCTGAAAAAAGCACTTGTTGAAGTTGAGATAGTCATCATAAGAGGCAGAAATAGTGAGGAATACAGTTCCAACAATTCAAATACAAGCATATACAATGTGAAGATCAACATCTTGGAAGCATATCTAGGTCATGTTGGAAATACCGAGAGGGGGGTGAATCAATGTTTCTTTTCAATTGTTAATTTTATCAGTTAGATCACTTATATTTAGAACACAAAATGAACAATGATGGAATAGATAATTTTATTAATTTCTTCTTTACAATAAGAAAAGTACAATAATGATATAGGGCTCCAACCCTAGATGAAGACTCCAATCTTCCAGGGTCCAACCTGTATTGTGCCAAGCAACAACTTGGCTTTTCCAAGGCTCCAACTTTGTCAATTTGAGGCACCAACCTCTAGGGCTCCAACCATATCTCTCGTACAGGCTTCGACCTGGTTTCTTGAGGACTCCAATCCTCTAGGGTCCAACCCTATTTTCCAAGGCACCAACCTTATCTCTATGAGGCTCCAACCTCTTGGACTCCAACCCACAACTTCACTTTGTCAAAATATCTTTGGTTATTCTTCACGGCTCCCAAAATCTTCTTCAACAACCTCTGACAATTTTCAACAATGCCTTCACTTAGTCTCCACATCACTTCATCAATGACAACCTTGTTCTTCACATGAAGGTGTCACCACAACTCTTCATGGTACCCAAACAATTTTCTTAAGGTTACATCATGAGGGCCTTCAACCATACATAAATGCCTCCAAGATCAGTTTCTACAAGAGTTTTTCAGTAGGTCTTTCAACAATGCTTGCCCCAAAATACTCTCTTCAAAGTATGTTCAATAATATCCCCAAGAGAGCTCCAAATCCACTTCAAGATGTATATCAAATTTCCAAGAAGTTTGCTCCAAGATATTTGTTTAATATTTTGCTCCAAGATACTTCCAAGATCTTGATTTAATATGCTTCAAAGACTTATCTCAAATATGTCTCCAAGGCTGCCTTAAACCACTTCAGATCTGCTTCAAAAGGTTCTTAAAAACTTCTCCAAGCCTTCCACCAATTTGCCTTCTTAGATTCTTCAAAAATCTTCTTAAGGACTGCTCCAAATGCTGAATTGTTTCCTCACAAGTGTTGAAGTTAAGGGCTGAGATAGGTGTAGTGTGATGGCAAACAGAAGAGCTGTAAAAGGGAACAGAGAACAGAGATATATCCCACAACAACTAAAGTTGGAACATCCACGAATTCCCAACAAATTCTGAAATGTACCTCTTAACACACCACAGATATGCCTGCTCCAACTTATGTGTATAAATAAGATTTTCTTATGAAATCGGAGCTCTTTTTTCTCCTGAGATCATAGGCTTAGTCTCCTCTGAAAGGTCCTTTATTCATTCTAAAAATCGGTGCCTTTCACTGTGTTAATCCTGTTTACATGACACACTGGTCTAAGACTTTTTGTCTTCTCCTCAGGTCTGAAAGTCTTGTTTTATTGTTCACATACAGATCTGAGGCAAAGGTCCAAGCTGTGACTGTTCCCTAATTCAACTATTCCACAAGCCTGAGGTATACCCAAAAACATTCCAGAAATGCCTTTCTGCCTTAAGCTTCTCCCTAGTCTGTGTTCTTCTTCTCCTCGGCCTCCTGTACCATTTCTCTGAAATTTTTACCGAAAATTAATGGTAGAAATGAAGGTTCTACGGTCTTATTTATATAAATTTACTTATGAGACTGAAGGGACGTGTCTTTTAAAGGGAGGCCAACATGTGTATGAGAGTGTAGGTCGGCTAGCAATTAAATATATTATTTTTAAACTTAAAAATTCATTTTCTCACAAACCGCTGGGAGTTTCAGGGCAAGTAAAGGCTCATTGGAAAGAGGAAAAATTCATTTTTCAGATGGTCTAAGACTCATTGTGATTGGTTGTCTCCAAGATGACAGAATTTATTTTTCTTTATAACTGTCCCTGAATTTTTATGTGCATGAAGTGATTGGGACAGTAAGAGGTCATTAGCTCCAACTATGTCTTTATATTATTTCCACGTCATCATGAGGTCCAGCAATGAGTGTATCATCAATGTCATCACATAATGGTGCAGTGATATGTTATAGTGCAGCCTTTATTAATTTGTTATTGGGAAAGCTCCAAAGTAGTCTTTCAACCATGTCATCAAGACCATTATCAAGTGTAGTCATTCAAGGGTATGACATCATCACGTATATGGCTTCATCAAGTATAGTCATCCACATCAAGGGTAAGGACATCATCCAGGTTCTAGGCTTCTTCATCAAGAGTAAGCACACCATCATGACTTCTAGGTCTTCTTCACGAGATTATGGTGCCTTCATGGACATCTAGGGAATTATGATCAATAGGCATTTAGGACAATACTTCTTCAGACTTTGACATCATCATTAATGGTCTCCTAGTCAACCAAGAGTCATGGCATCATCATCAGGAACTAGGCATCTCAAGAATATTGACATCTCAGTGAATGCCATATTGACATCAATGACAACCTTGATTAACAGGTCAAGGGTTTGAGTCTCGGTCATGGTACATGGTACTTGTCATTTGAAGATCTATAAGAAGAATTCTTTGTGGGTTTTCCTCTCCAAGAGGGAGAGGTTTTGCCTTGGTTCTAGGAGCCTAACTTTTGTGTCTTGTGCATTTTGATAATTGACTTGATGAAATATTAACTAAGAGAAGACATAAGCAACACAAGAAAGCTCGCAAGTAATTATCAAGAAGAGAATTTCTATTAACCTACAACCCTCCAAATTCTCAACATGGTATCAGAGTTAAGGTGCTAGAAAGGGCATAGAGACACTCAAGGATTAGATTTCATGGATGGCATCAAAGCAAGGATTTGATTAGAAGGAAGGTCAGTCTTCCACAGTGAAATAAATGAGACAGTGTTATAGAACCATCTTAAATTACCTATCATCCTTGATCTTTCAAGGAAGCAGCAGAATATCCTCATCAATCACCATTCAAAGAAAGTTTCTACCATCTTCAAAGTAATCAAGCTAATAGAAGAAGAAAAGCATATACTCAAGTAAGTATATCTATGACTTTATATGAATCTATTAAAATGTCTCCTTTGAAAAGAAAGAAACAAACTGTTTGGGGTTTCAAACTTTTCATAGAAGACAAAGACAATGATGTCATGCCAAATTCATAAAGGGAGATATAAGAGCCCAAAGGATTCTTATAGAATCCATAAAAGACTATCATCTCCGATGTACCAAATCTAAAATCATCAAAAGGAGTATATAAGAAATTAGTGGAGCTATTCTTTGTGAGTACTACAGGAGAAGCAATCTATCTGATCAACTGCAGGAACTAGGAGAAGACAAAAGTGGTGCTAAAATCTCTATGAGAAGAATGGGGAAATTTCACTTCACAATTATACGGGAAGATAGAAGTCACACCATTCCACGATTTAGGGTCTCTATGTAAATAGAGGAAACGAGATTGAAAGCCAAAGCTGTTACAAGATCAAGTGAAGGAATCAAGCCTTTGCAGCCATGTCCAGGAAGAAAGGAAGAATCGGTAAGTTTTAGGGAAGAAGCCCATGTCTCTGAAATGAGGAAAGAGCTTGATAAGAAAGAAGAAGCAAGGGATCTCCACTATGATTGAGAACGTCTTCTCCTTTTAAGTGATTTCTGTTGGTTATATGATAGGAAGCAGTGTAGCATCCTGATGAAAGCATGGTAGGAGCTCCTAGTGAATCAGCGCTGGGAAAACCTCTCTGATAACATTACTAATGGAAAGCAGTGATCAAGAGCAAGTTTCATCATGGAAATAGATTTCTGGGATGTGATGACATATTGATGGAGCAGGCCAAGAGAATGAAGCTCTTCATTCTTGAAAAATTACTATAGGATGACTCGAGGGAAAAGGGTATGAGGTATGTATATATTTATATGCTAACATTGGATGCTGTGAAGTCATGTCATATGGTTGCAAGTAATGAACTTTTGTATTTAGAAGTATGATCTATGGAGGAGTATCTCTCAGTTCACGGACAGATGAAATCAACATAATATGTCCTCATGGAATATGAGGTGGTTGTATATGAACGAGAAACTAGAAGGTTGTAAGTTCCTGGAATGAAGAATGTGTAGAAAGGAAGAGATCATGGAATGCAACCATGTCAGGAGGCAGTTATCATCCAAAAGCCAAGAAGATGTGACCAAGAGATCTCCTGGGAGGATATGTAGACTTTGATAGAAGTCTGGTAAATAAGAAGACCCTTGACAAAACATATCATTAGGAGATGTGTCAAATCTGTATGAAGGATGTTGATGCCTACAGGAAGATGTCATGGTGAAAGATCATCACTAAGGTAACTTTTGTTCTAAAAGTTCATATGTATATGTTTATCTGGATGAATTTGTGCAGGGCTGCTAATCATAAGAAAGGATGTATGATCCTTGGGGATGATTCGAAGGAAAGTAGCATGGCATAACAATGGACCAGATGAGGAACACTGATGAATCACTTTCTGATAGTGGACATGACTCGTGACTGAAAGTGATGGATGATCTGTTCCTTACGAAGCCAAAAGTTGAAGATTCCTCAATATCGAAATCCATGACATCGATGGGAGGAACTCTTCATGAGTAGCTGGATTGCTGCTGCAGGACCCTGGTTGATGAGGAGCCTAGTGGTAAGTTTCTTGCTTGGAAGAAACTTGAAATATGTCCTTCCTGTGTTAAGAGGGAGTGATGTATGTGATTCTTTATTACATGTGTCATGCACTAGACCAGGACTAACAGCGGTAAGTCTTAGTGAAGGCCATGTGAAGAGAATGGATAGACACATCATTCTGGTCTTCACCTGGAAGACAAAATGGAGGATTGGGTAATCATCTGGCATTTGATACTCTTTGAGAATGAGATAGGGTATTCAAGATAAGAGTAGTCGTGGACCGATATTCTTTGAGGGCTGGCTACCCAAGAGAAGAATAGTCCAAGAAGGTCATACTTTGGGAACACCTAGGTGGGGTATGTACCTTGGAGAGACAATGAATATGGTGTCTATTAGTCATGTGTTTCGCCAGCATTGTAGCCCATTGTCTCGTTGAGAGATGGGGTTGTTAGTCAAGGCCTTGCACTAGGACAATGTTGGTTGATGTGATGCTATATAGATGCGATTACCAATCCGATTCTTCTTATGAGATTATTCAATTTGAAAGTGACCATATACCTGTATGAATACCTCCCTAGTTAGGAGCGAGTGTTGAAAAGTGTAACTAGGTCGGTCTTCATGTCAACTATGTAAATATGTAATTATTATTGATGTATTTTCTTCATTTGTTTCATGAGCACAATTTATTAAGTAGATGGACTTCTTCTTGATGTCCATTAGGTTTGAGTTAAGTGTCAAATCAAGTTTTGTTATATGCTCCAAGACCTTGCGGAAGAAGCCTACAATAGCCCTCAATGCAACGAAGAACAAGTGAAGAAAGACCTCTCTAACGATGAGATAAATATTATCCAGTCAGCCTAATTAAACAGCTGCATGGTCGGCTTGCTTGAAGGAATGTGCACTATATATAGATAAAGGTATGCGGTCACCATGGATAAGAAGATAATAGAGATTTCTGAAATAATAGTGTGTACAAAAGGAGACTACATTGCGAATAAGAAAGAAGATAACGCTGCGGACACATGGAAAAATATATGTGTAGATTAGACAGTTGGAAGTGTGGATCAATCTCAGGAGTAAGAAGTGCAGACATCCTTGATATCATAGTGCAAATTAAAGTGTGAGGATACAGTGCAGATAAGTGAAGAAGTTTGCGGACAAGACTGAATCTAATATAGGAAGTCTGCAGACTTAATCTCAGAAAAACTGTGGACATCTGAAAGAAGAAATTGTGGATTCAAGGATAAGCATATACCTGCGGATAAAAGTGAAACTACAGTGCGAATAATAGAAGGTTACATTGTGGATTCAAGGCAGTATGTAATTAAGGTTAAACAATGTATCCGTGCGGATATAGGTACAGTATATCTAGGTGCGGCTATCTCTAAGAAAGCAGTGCAGTCAAAGGCTAACAAGGAAGTAATGCTAACAGTACTGATAAATACCTAGTGTGGATTTAAAAGGAAGTAACGTATGAAATGCTAAAGTATATATATATATATATATATATATATATATATATATATATATATATATATGCGGATCTGAAACAATAGAGCAGGAAGATAATTATGAAGAATACAGGAAGTACAGGTTGCAGATTGCTGAAGCTAGATTGCGAAGAAGTGTAGGACGAGTACAGGTTGTTGATATGAAGAAAGCACTTGTTGAAGTTGAGATAGTCATCATACGAGGCAGAAATAGTGAGGAAGGTAAATTCCTACAGTTCCATCAATTCAAATACAAGCATATACAAGGTGAAGATCAAGGTCTTGGAAGCATATCTAGGTCAAGGGTTTGAGTCTCGGTCATGGTACATGGTACTTGTCATTTGAAGATCTATAAGAAGAATTCATTGTGGGTTTTCCTCTTCAAGAGGGAGAGGTTTTGCCCTGGCTCTAGCAGCCTAACTTTTGTGTCTTGTGCATTTTGATAATTGACTTGATGAAATATTAACTAAGAGAAGACATAAGCAACACAAGCAAGCTCACAAGTAATTACCAAGAAGAGAATTTGTATTAACCTACAGCCCTCCAAATTCTCAACATAGAGCTCATGCTAGGCTTTTTCCCGCACGCTATTTTTCAGCCCCGACCATCTTTTACATTTTTCCCTTTCTTATATTGTGGCTTTCTTTGGTTTTATCTTTCTTATAATTGCATCAACCTCCAAGGAAATGTTTTCCAACCCAAACCCAAGGTTGAGGATGAGATGGTGCCAATCCCATAATCAATGACAACCTACTCAAAGAATGGACATGGAATAGAGGGAATGACGGAAAGTGCCAAGTATGGAATATCATAGGCACAATACTTCAATTAGAGCCTCCCTAGTAGTGTCCTTCCTATAACCCTAAGGCATTAGAGGAGGTCTGATTGCACTAGGATTAAAAAATAACCACCGAGGTAAAGTGAGGGAACAAGAATACAGTCAAAATCAATCAATCATTCGGACCACCCATTGATTCATATTAGTATGCCCCAAAACAATAAGCAAAAGCACATGATTAAAAAATGGTAAAAGTGTTTGTCGATGGATGGCATGCTTTCCTTCAAGAAGTAATGTTGGATGGGAGAAAGAAATATAATAGAAGCATACATGTGGATGGTCTATGGAATAACGTCCAGTGTTGATCAATAGGGTTGTTGGTTAGTTTGTTGTACAAGGAGGAGAAAAAAATTATCCTATGGGTTACCCACTTTTTGGTGGGTAACAAGGCCCATGCTCTACTCTCGTTTCTTCAATTATGTAAATGCAAATACAAAGAAAGAAGCACTTGCTATGGAGTTTCCTTTGACATTGTAACTTGAATGGTTGTTGCAAAAACTTTTCCTCCTCTATTATGCTCTGAAATCCTAGTCCTAGATGTTTTTCTCAACTATGGAACAATTACAATGCCAAAGAATGGAACCCATTCTCCCCATAGCAGCTCAATATTTATCATAGCCTATTATCCATCTAGGGTTGGGGTTTTTGCATCCTCAACTATCAATTAGTGATAAGGATTTGGACCTTTTAGAATCTTCTCAAAATTCCACGTGTGAGTAATAGGGTTTGACATGGCATCCACTCGTACTATGGTGGTCAACAAGGCATATCAACTTGCGAGAGGCATAACTCTTGCATATGAGCTCCAATTAAGGTGATTTTTTGCACTATTAGAAAGGTCTCAACGTGTAGAGAAACATCGAGGGATATGAGTTATGCTTGCAATGTTTTGACCCCAAAATGTGTTGTTTGATGCCTCAAAATGGCTCAATACGGTTCCAAACCCCAAATTTCCAAATTGGGACCTGCCCAAGAAAATGGGCCCTGCAAGCCAATTCCCCCAATTTTTCCATCCAAAAAATACCAAGGTAGATGACAAATTATATAATGATCCATTCCAGATCAGTTTTAGCACATGGTCAAAACCATGCAAGAGTTAGTATTTGTGCTTTGAAAACAAAGAGGGGTTCAAGGATTTGCATACATGAATTGTACATCAATTGCAAGTTCACATGAAAGCATGTAGAAGAAAATTCAGAAAATAAAGATAAGGAAAACCACAAGTGTTATAAATACCTCTCAAGAAATTTTGGTGTAAATGCCATAAATTGAGGCACTACCAACTAATCCAAAAAATCTGAGCAAGAAAAAAATGTGTACAAAAGTGAAAGAAATAGTTGAATTCATATTGGATAAGGTGTTATCATTAGCTTATAAAGGAAACTTGATGATGTCAGCAGCCTCACTGGAAGAGGTCAAACCAAATGTTAAATCTATTCAACCATTTACAAGAAAAGACACTGAATTGATACACCTTTCCCTGCTTGGAAATGCTTGGAAATGCAGGAGCAATATAAATAAGGATATCAGTGCTAAGTAAAACAGACATCGGTATCATACCAGGTAGAATTTAGAATCTAAACATGATAAAATGACTCCAAAACAGTAAAATTCAGGAGAATGTTTCGATAAGAATATCAGCTTCTTAGCAGCTCAATGTTATCTTATTGTCCCTAAGCATCTAACATAAAACAGTAGTACGCTATAAATACTGCAATATATTTCTCCATTTTGGGCCACACAAGAAAAAGACAGCACTGTATGAAAGTGACAAGCCCATTTAATCATTTTCCTTTGCAAGAATTTAAAAGGAAAAAAGAAAGTACAGGATCAACAAAAAATAGATGTGTTCCATTCTCCCACTTGCCCCCATACAAGAAGACTTGTCTAATTTGAGTAAAAGAAAAAATAGATTTGTATTACTATTTTATTTCAGGCAGGAAAAATGTGCCAGAGGACACCTGCCAACTTTATGCAGAAAGAGCAACCTTGATCAACCTATAATAAGAACTCTTTAACCTTGGAGCTTTCTATTGCAATATATTTTTCCATTTTGGGGCCACAAAAGAAAAAAGGCAGCACTGTATGAAAGTGACAAACCCATTTAATCATTTTCCTTTGCAAGAATTTAAAAGGAAAAAAGAAAGTACAAGATCAACAGAAATTAGATGTTTTCCTTTCTCCCACTTGCCCCCATACAAGAAGACTTGTCTAATTTGAGTAAAATAAAAAATAGATTTTTATTACTATTTTATTTCAGGCAGGAAAAATGTGCCAGAGGACACCTGCCAACTTTATGCAGAAATAGCAACCTCGATCAACTTATAATAAAAATTCTTTAACCTTGGAGCTTTCTATTGTAAACTCATGTGAGCTGACTCTTGAAATCGCCAAGGCTCTGCCCATCATCTGCCACACTTGACTCTGTTCCCTCTCTACTATCTAATATGGCATTTTGGATGCCAGTTTCAAACCCGTTACTGATTTCTGTATTTGTATTAAGGCGGTTCTTTTCCCTATTTTCAGCTCTTGAAGCCTTCCTGGCAATTTTAACCCTTTCAAAAGCTTCTGCCAGGTTCTTCTCTTCTTCAGGTGGAAAGAAACCAACCTCCATTTTACTCAATTTCTCATATTGTTGCTGGATCTTTACCTTCCAAAAAAGAGCAAGTTCATTATCAAGCTTGTGAATCGGCATCTGTAACAGGTAGTCATCAATGCACCCAGCTTTATCAATGCACCGAAAAATTGTAACAGGTAGTCATCAATGCACCCAGCTTTATCAGCTTTATAAGTGTATGTGTTGTAACTTTAATTCGAATAAATCTGTCAAGAATCAAGCTAAACAGTCGCTTCTCCTGTACATTAGGCTTCCACGTTCGCCTTGTCCTGCCAGACGAAGCCAGAAGCAAACGTCAGACTCTTGTCACTGAGAATTTATAAAGAATTGTCCCTTCTTCCACCCCCACTCTCTCTCTGTCTCACACACACATATCCAATCCTACTCAACCCAACTTTCACAATATGCATTAGCACATAGCAGTGAAAAGTTAAAACATGTGCTGATTTATCAAAATATTGACCGAGGAAGATAGCTATAGAAGTGATCGACTTTCAATCATGGATCATGAGTGAATTTTGACCTCTCGAGTGTTTCACAAGTATTGAACTTTGATTGTAAGTAGTAACAAACTCATCATTTTATGAAAATTAAATCTAGATTGTCGAAATAAAATCCTTTTACATTTTATGCTAAACACTTTCAGTAGTCATCATTAAGTTTGTGGCATTTTAACACGTTGAGCATTTTGATCTTTCATTTCATGGTCCACTGTATACACTGCAATCTACATACACATTAACATGAATTAAACTGTGTGTAAAAATCAGTAGAAACTAATGTATGGTTCCTTATGCAACTACATTTCTAAAGGTAGATATTGGCTCCTACATGTTTAATGTGAAAAGATCGATCTCAGATTGAAATGCTAACAATTTGATAATCAGGCATACAGACAAGGAGTTTCTTTCTCTCAGTTTCAGACAACTCCACATAACAGTTTCTACTGAATTAGTAGCCTAAGCAGAAATTTTCGAGTGCATGACAGAAAGTTTGTATTCTACAATGAATAGGCAAACAAGACCTAATCTCATACCTGTACAACAACAAATATACGTACGGAGATCTTTCCGCAAACAATGTAATCCATGATTTATATTCACTGGTGAAACCTAAAAAGTTAAAAAAACATGTGAGGGAAAGAAAATTACTTGTTGCCACCATCTTCACTGATTTGGTTACCAAACTGAATGTGGCGACCTCCATAAAGCCCTCTCTTAGCCCGACCCATAATGCACTTATTGTTAGGAAGTGCTTTCCTCCACACTTCTATAGCTTCAGCACTCACACCTTCCCCTTTAGTTTTTTGAAATAGGTTCTTAAGCATTGCTTTTGACCTGGAAGCCATTGTTATCACTTTATTGCCTGTGTATATGTGCCAGATTACAAGTAAAAATTTCAAATCAGTATAGTAAATAAAAGCAGAAATAATAGAAGAGAAATAAATGGATAGAACCCCATATTCAATGTGACTATGTGCCATGATAGCATACAAATGCAAAATAAATATCATATATGGAAAAAAAACAATCCTGGGGCCATTCTTAGTCATTGTGGTGAGTCCAAAAATCAGCAAAGTGTGGAGCACCATGAGTGTGTCAACAGTAAGCTTTAGGCTTCATCCAGTCTCTGTCATCCATATAGTCAATTAATTTCCATATGGCAGTAAACCTCTGGAGGATTCTAAAGCATCCAAATACTTTCCACACTTCCAGCAAATTTCAAGGCATGTTTCAAAACCATATCATAATCATGTATTCTAAGCATTCCATTTTTTGTAACTTAATTGAATATTTATTTGAGAATTTCACTAAGTTGCTTTGTTTAGTCAAGAGAGTACTGTTTAATAGAAATAGGATGCCCTGGATCGCTTCCATTCATGATTCAACACTGTCCCACTCGCTCCAGTTTATGATAATCTTTATGATATGTTCCCCTCCCAGTAATCCAACATCATTCCTTATAATTCACCTATTGGAAGTTTTTTCAGGAACAGGGTTTGTAAGATAAGAAATAATTTGAACCTACGTACCAGTAATTAACCCACTTTACTGTATTTTTCTATATTTAACTTGGTCAGCCTCGTCACACTTTTGTGGCTAGTGCCCTAAACCCTAAAGGAGGTTTATAAATAAAGCACATTCCTCAATTCTATCTAATTCACTCAAGTTATTATGTCATAAAGGACTAAGGGCAATCTGCCTCTAATACACTTTTCTTGTTCATTTGTTTCATTTCTGCTATATTTTCATCTTGGCTGGATTGGGGCTTATTGCAGATTTCACCATAAATCCGCTATCTTATGATCTCAACATGGTATCAAAGTCAGTGTGGCTAAGTTCTAGGAAACATCTAACCCATGCATATACCAGTACCAAAAACATGTCAAATCACTGAAAAGGGTACAAAACACCTCAAAAATGCCCTGAGCCATATCATACAACGTTTTACAATTTGGAAACACCGTATGGTAGGGTTTAAATTATTTCTAGCAAATTTCAACATGAAACTCTCACGTTTTAGCACATTTTTTGAAGTTCTCTGAGCCCAGCCATGTGCCCATGAAAAGTGTGGGACCCATAGGAAGTCTAAAAACCCCTAATCTATGGGAAATGGAAACAAATTAATCTCTATATCGTTTCTAAACCTACCTAGAAATTAATGATGTATTACGTAAAATAAAGTGTATAATATATATCCACACACCACATTCCCATGACATACACATTTGGTTGGGAGGGCAATGTTTCCAGCTGTCCCCATTTTCAAAACTTGTACCCATATCCAAGTTTCATGTGACTTGATAGTGTGTACTCTTCTTTGTCTATCCAGCATTGTATCAAGGTTGAAACTTGAAACTACGGTTTACAAGTAAGTTACCCGGATTCGGATACGGATACGGATCGGGATCAGGATTCGCTAGTTTTTTAAAAAATCTAGGATCCGGATACGGCAAGGATACGTCAAGTACAAAACAAAATAAAATATAATAATATTTTTTAATTTTAAAAAACACGTTAGAGTTCAAAAATCAAATACTCCCTGAAACCATCAAAAACTTGTAGAACTGAAACCATTAGATATATTATAAATATGAAGACTGAAACACTGAATTGAAATGAATCATGATGCATCTTCCCTCATAAAAAGTAACAAAAAGGCAAAGGATAATATCATTAATGATAATAGTAAATACATTTACAGATCCTCAAATGGATCTACATTATCTTCTGCATATTATGATATATATACAGTGTATAATATATATCCACACATCACATTCCCATTACATACATGTTTGGTTGGGAGGGTCATGTTTCCAGCTGTCCCCATTTCCAAAACTTGTACCCATATCCAAGTTTCATGTGACTTGATAGTGTGGACTCTTTTTTGTCTATCCAACATTGTTTCAAGGTTGAAACTACGGTTTACAACTAAGTTACCAGCATACGGATCCGGATCCAGATTCAGATTTGCTAGTTTTTTGAAAATCCAAGATCCGGATATGACAAAGATACGTCAAGTACAAAAGAAATAAAATATAATAATATTTTTTAATTTTAAAAAACACTTTAGAGTTCAAAAATCAAATACTCCCTGAAACCATCAAAAACTTGTAGAACTAAAACCATTAGATATATTATAAATATGAACACTGAAACACTGAAATGAAATGAATCATGATGCATCCTCCCTCATAAAAAGTAACAAAAATCCAAAGGATAATATCATAAATGATAATAGTAAATACATTTACATATCCTCAAATGGATCTACATTATCTTCTGCATATTGCAACTCTACATCATGAATAGATGATGGGGGTCCTAGAATGTGTGAAGTTGTATCAGTAGGTTGGACTGGTGGTGGAAGTTGGAACAATATCCTCAAGTAGGTTGAGGTGAGTCATGACATTCAGTGTCAGGTTCAAGTCAGAGATCTCAAGCTCCACATCCCACATCTTGCTCGGATCTTTTTTATACTCTAGTTCAACATGTGATAGAAAACGGAGGTTGGAATGAACATACACAAGATCCTCAACCTTTGTCGCTCCCAACTTGTTACGTTTCACTGAATGGATGAAGCCATATGTACTCCAATTCCTCTCAACTGATGAGGAACTAGCAACCTGTGATAAAAACATGGTGGCTAGAGTGGAGAGATGAATGCTATCCCCACCACAAAAGCTCTACCAAGTAATAGGATCAAGATGTCCTCGATCATCCATAGCTATTGGATCTGAAAATCTACCAGTAAATTGTACAAATCCTCCAAATTCTTCGTGTACTTCGATTGCAACTCCCATATCTCTATAATTTTTCCTCAAAGTTGTTTTGTATCCTTGTACCACTTCAGAATCCTTGTTTAGCGTTGTTCTACTAGGTAAAGACAAAATTTTGGAATGGTAATATTTAGGGTGCAATGCATAGGCCAAAAGGTGTAATGGTGTGGTCATTTTGTTCCACCTTTCTATAACTGTCCTTCACAAAATAATAGAATGTTTCATAAGGGTCATTTTCACTTGCCCTGATAATTTCCCTTATCCTCTCCAAAATGTATCAATGTTTTCACAGTGTTCCACGGGGTCGCGTCCCCCAGGGTCGGGTGCGCGCACCCCTCGCACCCGGGACGGGGAGTCTCCTGGGGGTGCGTTTCCCCGCGCACCCTTTTTGGGGAGTCGCGGGGAGTCGCGTCCCCCCAGTGTGGGGGACGCGACTCCCTGCGACTCCCCAAAAAGGGTGCTTCTGGGCATCCCCCTTTTGAAGGGGGACGCGACTCCCCGCGACTCCCAAAAAAGGGTGCTTCGGGAATTTTTTTTTTTTTTTTTTAAATAAAAAAAATTGTAAGTTTAAAAAAAGTTTACTATTCATTATTCAATGATTCATTTCATTTCTAGCTCTTCGACCTCCAGCTGACCTCTGCTACTTTGACCTTGACCTCTCTGTGTCCTTGATGTTGATTTTATTTTCAGTGCTAATTAATAAATTATCTATTTTTACTTTTAAGTTGTTGACCTCACACTGATTCCTAACTCTTGACTCTTAACTATTTTTGAGTTTGAAACTTTGAGTTATATAAATTTACTATTTACTATTTACTATTTAGTGTTCAAAGTTCAAACTTAGTATCTACTATCTACTTCTAGTATGTTTTGCTTTCAATTTCGATTCTAGAATGATGAATGATGAAATTAATTTTTAAATCAATGTACATTGTAGATTGTAGAATGATGAATGATGAATGATATGGAATCACGGATCAATGTATTTGAAGATTTCATTATTGAATTTATTTATTGAATGATCAATGATTATGGATGAATATTAGAATAATGAGTATGTCATATGAATGATGTATGTATCAAAATGAAAGATGAGGATGGATCAATGTATGTCATTATTCAATTCAATTATGAATTTAAATTTTATCATGTGTAGATCGAATTTCAATTTTCAATGTATTTACTATTGGTATTCATATTAGTATATAGTATGTAGTATATTATTATTAGTCTATTTAATATTTATGCTTTCATTATTTATTATTTAACAATGAATATGAACTTAAATTATATATATATATATATATAGTAAAAAATTATATACCCTAACGACTCCCCGCACCCCCCGAAATTTCCCTAAAATTTCAGGGTACTCCCACACGTCCCCCCTGTGCGTCTCCCCGCACCCGTGTCTCCCCGCACCGGAGTCTTGGTGGAACATTGTGTTTTCATAAACTCCCCCCAAGCAAGGTGTATCTGTGTCAAATGCCCTAATCAAGGTCAAGATTGGTTCAGTAAACCACAGAAAGTATTGGACCTTGTCCCACCATGCATCATCAATAATGATGGACTTGATTTTTTTCCCTCTATCAGAAGTGGAAGTCCTCCATGATTGCCAAAGAGGGTCAATGACCATTGCTTGTAATGTTTGTCTCCCCTCCACAGGCCTCTTTATGACAAGAGAGTAGGAGGCAAAACGAGTTTCAACAACCTACAAGTTTCAAAAAGTCAAATCTCAAATGAGAAATCATATATAAATTTGTAATTAAAATTAAGAATTTCCAATACAAATAATATTTATTAATCCATTCAATCTCACCAATCTTGGCAAGCATAAGGTTCAATGAATGTACTGCACATGGAGTCCAAAAGATGTGATCATATTGACCCTCCATAATCAAGTCTGCATCTTTACAAACCTGTGCATTTTCCGTAATGGCTTGGACAACATTATGTGGCCCCACATTTCTATTGCATCAATAAGAATTGTGGGTATGAAAGATGCATCTTTCTTTATTCCACTACAATTCAAAAACATTGCCGCTTGGGGGCATACTGCAACAACATTAATTAATGGACTGTTTTTTTGGTCTCTCCATCCATCAGAAATGATGGACACCTCGGTTTTTGCCCATGTATCCTGGATTGCCTGTAGTTGTATATCCATGGAGTGCCTCTTTGATGCCAACAAAGTAATGCAGACCTTTTCATATCTAGGGCTTTTGTACCCTTTTGGCGCTTCATTAACAGCCTTAATCATTTGTTGCCAATAAAGGGAACGCACCAAATTGAATACAAGCCCATTTGCATAGATGAAACGAGATACATGTTCATCAACTATGTCTCTACCTTGATTATTGAAAATTGCTTCAAGAGGGCCTAGAGTGGGCCTTTTATTAGTTGTGGTAGCAGGCCTAGATGGCAATGGAGGCCTAGTTGTAGAGCTTTGCACAGGGTGTTTTCCCTTGGCAAGCTTCCTATCAGCAACTTCTTGCAAAGATAAATAGAATTTCATTTTTCCAAGAATCTCCAGGAATCAAACCTTTGTTAGGTTTGCCATTTGCATCTTTTGGTTCGGTGCATACTTGCAACCCTGTGTTAGTTTGACTAGTGAGATGGGTCTTCACTCTAGTAGATGAGCCATTTTTTATTTCTTCGCGTTCATTGCACTTCCATTTAAATGAACCACCCTCAGGATTTTTTCCAATAATCTCCACATATTGCCATAGAGGAGAATTTGGGTCTATTTTGATGATTTCCCCTTCACTTTGCTCATGTTATGATGGTTCCATAATGATAATGGTCTATAGGTTACCTAACTGCATATAAGATTCAAATTATAATATATTAGCTTGGAGTAGTGCAAAGCAATCTTGACCGGTCAATCAAGTTTAAATTTTAATTTCAATCACTCACACTACCACAATAAAATTAAAAATTAAATAAAAAATTTATGGGTAATCTTATTATGGGTATCTTATGGGTAATGTAAAGAGCAAGTGTTAGCTTTTGGGGTTACTCTGAAGAATTTAATTTTTTTTTTTGAGTGGGGATACAAAAAAATTAAAATTTTTAAAACCCCTCCTCCTTGGGCCTCAAGGAAACGTATACCTTACCATGGCAAACCATAGATATTGGCAATATAACATTGCAGTTAAAATTGTAGCTTAGACATTTAATTTTACATTGATTGACAAAGACCACGATAGCATAAATTTTGACGAAATTAACAAAACCATTTAAAAAAATACCTGGGCAGGAGAGACTGAATGTTGAGGCTTCATGACAGCCACAACACCCTCAGCTAAGTCGACTCTTTCTCGACAAACGTTGAATGATAAACACTGAACGAAGACTAAACGCATCCCCTTTCTTAGCCAAGTTCTATGGGCGCCAAGTAACTGTTATTTATATCGACATTATTTTCTTTCTTTCTTGGGTTGATAGCAAGGCTTGTAGGATTCCAGGAAGGAAGATTGGGGTACATAGGCTGCCAAACTTTTGCTACTCTGATGATGTTTTACTATCGCAAGAAAGCAGAAATTTAAGATTCGAGGCAGCCATTTGTTGATGATTGGAATGCTCTTTCTTCTAGAAGTTGTCGAAGATTGAACATCGAAGACAGAATGGTCAACGTCGAAGACTGAACGTCTGCGGCCCTGCGGGGGCACTGTCGACAAGAGGAGAGACCGACTGTTAACTTGTATGCCTGAACGTGATCGTCGTGATGAACTCGTCCCCTGAACATGATGAACTTCTCCGCAAATGGACGCATTGTTCCGCCTTCTCCGCAATGTTCACTGCCGACAAATGGTTAACCTTCTTCGTTGTTCTGCCTTCTATGTTCTCTGCAATGTTTTTTTGTTCAATGCCAACATTGAAAAACGGTTAACCTTTAACCTTTACACAAGAAACCTAAAAAAACAATCGCGGGCATATGTTTTCACTTTGTCTAGTTTCGATGCATGTGTTTAGGGTGAATTTATCGAGATCCGTTTCCCTCAAGGGTGATCCATTTCCAGCAAAAAAAAAAATCCACCACCTGTCGTTTCTGATCCGTATTTTCGGCGGATCCAAATCTGGATAATATCCGAGGATCCGAGGGATCTTGGCCCTCCCTCGCAGGATCCAATAACGTAGGTTTACAACACTGTTTTAGGGTTGTTTCAAGTCTAAAACTAGAATTTCAACACTCCTTTCTAAACAGAAATAGGTTTCCAGTCTTTTTACAATAGATGAAATAATATTTAATTACTTGTATTTTTCCTGATACAAAGGATTATTTCAAAATAATCCCAATTATTATTTCAAAATAATCCCAATTATTTAGTTTAATACTTCAAGCACACCCAAATTGGTCGATATTTCACAATTATCATCGATTTTATCTTTTCAAGGCTCTCGTCAATTAATTGTTCATTACAATTATGTCATCTATGATTTTTACCCTTTCTTTCAACAACACCTTCCTTTGGAAATTGTTTGGTCTTTTCAGTAGATTTAAGGGCAATTTTTGAAATTTGTGTCCCTTTCTAGAGCAACACCCTCCTCTTTCACTCTTTTCAGCAAAAATACTGCAATATTTTGTTGGTGTCTTGATGCAAGAGCATCTTACCTCCAAGTCAAAAGACATTTTGATTAGACCTAGGGGTCTTTTCATTTACCAAGGGAGTTGGTTCCCTAATTGAGTGTGATTGTTTAATAATTTGTATTTCCTATGTTTTTAAGGAAATCTAGGAATGTTGTGTGAATAGAATTGAAATTGTAATCAGACCTACTTCTTAAAAGAGGTTTCGAGAATGTTGAATCAGTTATAGAGATCTTAGGATTAGTTAGATTTCTTGAGAGAAATGTGGATTGATGTTAAATATAGATAACTATGGTATGTTCTATGCTTAATGCAGTTTACTTAATCTTTCTTGTAGGCCCAATTCAAATTAGCAATCACATAAACATGAAAGTAAATGTTGATAGAACATAATAATAGATCAATAGAAGACAAGCCAAAATAATATATCATAATTTGTAATTCTTCTTGTACTGCAAATATAGAGACAAATGTTTGTTAAAGCAGTCAACAAGATGCCCTAGCCAGCAAAGACTTTGGCTGGTCAAACCAACTCTTCCAACCTCTAAAGGGTTTAGTCAAACACATACAAGATCAGCATTCCTTAAGTGTCACACACACCTCAAAAGACAGCTCCCAAAACAATCAACACAAGTCAACAAAACTAGTCAATAGTGGTCAATGCTATAGTCAAAGGGTTGCAGTGAAATTCAATGTCCTTCCTCAATTTATGTGCCCTCCAATGTGGCCTCCAAAAACCGAAATTTATGTAGTCAAATTGCAATCAAAGCTTGAGGGTTAACCCAAAGTCAACATTGTCCAAAAAGCCCTAAAAACAATCCAAAATTTTTCCAACTTCAGATTTACACCTAGGAGAGAGAGAGGCCTCTTGAAGGTTGTACGAACCAATCAAATGATGAGGAATGTGTGTGATGAGATGATGATGAAATGAGCATCATCTCTCTCCAATTTATATCCATCAATGAGGGTGTGTGACACATCTATTGGGCTTCTGAGCCTACATTACAAATCTGGCCAACCTTGACAAACTGCACGTGTGGAAAATAAATTCAAAATATAAGTTCTGCTCATCCAAACAAGATGATCTTTACATCAATCTTGCACCTCCCTGAAAGAGAAATCCAACAAAAATATTATCATCATCATATGAGCAATGCAACATAGAGTTTGGACCTAGTTGCCTAAAATTAACACTCCCTCTCAACTAGGGAGAACTCCATTTGTCCACTTGTGCCATCCTATCATACAGTACCATAGTGTACTATATTACAAATCTGGCCAACCTTGACAAACTGCACGTGTGGAAAATAAATTCAAAATATAAGTTCTGCTCATCCAAACAAGATGATCTTTACATCAATCTTGCACCTCCCTGAAAGAGAAATCCAACAAAAATATTATCATCATCATATGAGCAATGCAACATAGAGTTTGGACCTAGTTGCCTAAAATTAACTCTCCCTCTCAACTAGGGAGAACTCCATTTGTCCACTTGTGCCATCCTATCATACAGTACCATAGTGTACTATCATATATCATCCTGCACTCTTGTGTCATCCTGCTGTAACATGCTTTGTTGGCTCTTCTTCACTATAAGAACAACGAGAGTGAGTCACAAAGACATCACACTCTGCTGACCCGAAGTTAGCTTAGAGGTTAAAACCTTAGTGGGAATCAAGAGTGTCAACTGACCCGAAGTCAGTTTAGAAGTAAGAACCTCATCCAGACTTGATCCCAGATCGAGTGGTTGGACACATCCCCATCCTAGACAGAGACAGTAAGACAATCCCCGATGTGTCCATCGATCATGCTATCGGTCTCTATCCACATTTCCCACCTCATTGGCCAAATGAAAGGTACTTCCCATGAGTCTGAAACTCCATGGGTAGGATGCATGCAGGGTATATATCAAAGAGAGGTCAACCAGCTCAATATCATAGCGGTGGGGAAGAAACATGCCAACGAAGTTTGGCGAACCTAGCCCTGTGGTTGCTTATAGCTCCAAGAAGCTATCCCCAAGCCCCTTGAAGCTCCTAGAGCTCATAGTCCAACTCAGGCGAGACCCTCACAATAGGGTTTGTCCATGATTCCAAGCTTCTCACGGAAGGTTAAGAATTTGACCTTCCCTAGGGGCTTCGTGAGAATATCTGCGACTTGCTCATCAGTCCCAATATGATCGAGCCTTACGACACCTCACTATACCATGTCCTAAACAAAGTGGTACCTAATATCAATATGCTTAGATCGGTCGTGGAACACAGTATTCTCAAAAAGACGAATCCCACTCTAGTTATCGCGAAGGATAACGGTGGTATCTAGCACATGCCCAAATAGTTCACTGAAGAGCTTTCTCAACCAAACAGCTTCCCAACAGGCCATACTCGCTGCAATGTATTCAGCCTCAATGGTGCTCAAAGCAACCGATTTCTACTTCATGCTCATCGAAGAGATCGAAGCAGAGCCCAGGGTGAAGCAACATCCAGCCTGCCCAATCGGCATCGGTATATCCATGGAGTCTCATACTCCCGGCAGTGTATCTCAGCCCATGGTTGATTGTGCCTTGAAGATATCTCAATAGATTCTTGGCACCAATCCAGTGAATGTGTTGAGGCTCAACCATATGTTGACTCAAAGTGTTCACTGCAAAACATACGTCCGGACGTGAGTTCACTAAGAACATCGAGGCCCCTACGAGTTGTCGATACTCGGTGGGATTTCCCAACTCGGGCTCAGCAGTGCTTCCACACAACTTCTTAAAGTTGAGTTCCATCGGTGTCGACACAGACTTACAGTGCACCATTCCAAATCTCTTCAGCAACTTCACAACGTATTTTCCTTGAGAAAGGAAAATCTCACTTGGCTTTTGCCAGACCTCCAAGCATAGGAAATAGTGCATCAGTCCTAGGTCCTTCATCTCGAACTCAAAAGGTAGCTCCCTCTAATATTGATGAATGAGAGGGTCAGCACCTGTCAGGAAGAGATCATCCACATAGAGAACCAGAATGAGAGGCTTTTCTTTATCAACCTTAAAATAAAGGTTTGGATCAGCATCACTTTGAGTGAAGCCTAGCTTCATCAAGTAGTTGTTGATCCTCTCATACCAAGCCCTGGGGGCTTGCTTCAACCCATAGAGGGCTTTCTTCTACCTGCATACATATGTGTCTCTATCTTGGACTTTGAACCCCAAAGGTTGCTCCAGATAAACCTCTTCCTTGATTGAACCATGTAAGAAAGCAGTCTTCACATCCATCTAATGAAGACTCCATCCTTGTGTTGCGGCAAGGGCAATAATCGATCATACGGTGGTGTAGCGGGCAACAGGTGCAAATATATCATCATAATCTATGCCTTCCTTTTGAGAAAAGCCTTGGGCAACAAATCTTGCCTTGTACTTTTCAGCACTTCCATCGGCTCCATGCTTGATCTTGTAGAGCCATTTTGAGGTGACAAAAGATTTGTCCTTCGGTCTCAGGTTCACATCCCAGACATCATTCTTCATAATACACTCATATTCTTCATGCATAGTATCCTTCCAAACTTGATGCTTTACAACTTCTTCAAATGTTGCAAGCTCAGATTGTACAATAGTGCTCATGGCTGTTAGGTACCCTTGGTACCTATTCGGCTTCTTGATTTCACAGAATGTTCGTCTCAGAGCAATATGTCTCTCGGCATCTTGGAGAGTGTCCCTAAGCCATGAGGGTCTGCTTTTATTTGAAGGAGGTGTATCAATAGGATCCATCGGACCTTCAACATCAGGCATCGGTTCTTTCAACTTCCCTGCTTCTTCTTCTTCTTCTTTTTCTTCTTTGTCTTCCTTTGAGCTTCCTTGCTTCTTCTTCTTCTTTGTCTTCCTTTGAGCTAGGAAGATTCCTAACTTTCTTGAGAGAAGCATCTTCATCGAAGGTGACATCGTCCCATGTCTCCAATTCTCTTTGACCAAGCACATAGATTCTATATGCCTTTGAGGTTTCACTATAGCCCACAAACATTTCGTTCTTCCAGAAGCATCCAACTTGCTTCTCTTTTCTTTCGGCACATGAAAAGAAACAGGACTTCCAAAAACTCTAAAATGGGAGACATCAGGCTTCTTACCAAAGAAGACTTCTTTGAGAGTTTGGGAGTCCAATGCGGAATGTGAGCATCTATTTTGAACGTACATAGCAGTGTTGGCAACTTCTCCCCATAGAAACGTTGGAAGACCTTGGTCATAAAGCATGGCATGAGAAACTTCCACAATGGTTCTATTCTTCCTTTCAGCAACACCATTTTGTTCGGGAGTATATACAACAGTGGTTTCCCTCTTGATGCCAGCTTCCATGCAATAGTCATTGAATTCATTCGATTCATACTTGGTTCCATTATCGGTCCTCAAAATCTTGATCTTCTTCCCAGTTTGATTTTCAACCAAGGCCTTGAAGGTACAAAACCACTTGAATGCTTCATCCTTCTTCTTCAAGAAGTATATCCAAGTCTTGCGGGAGAAGTCATCTATAGAAGTGATATAATATAAACATCCTCCCAAGGATGTTAAGGGCATCATACCAGATAGATCGGAATGTACCAAAAGCAAAATATCAGATGTCTTCATGACACTTGAGGGGAATGGTCCCCTTGTATGCTTTTCTTCAGCACAACCCTGGAAAACACCTTCATGATCATCTTTGAACTCGGGCATCCCTGTCACCACCTTCCTTGCTTCGGGAAGGGCCTTGTAATGAAGGTGTGCAAACCTCTGGTGCCATAGCTCAGTTTGAAGAGTTGTGTCACATGTCATGGCCCCCAACGAACTTCCTCCAACCTGATAGAGCGTATCAACTCTAAAACCAATAGTAAGAACTTCATTGAAGTTCTTCTTCCAAATGCGTACCTTTCCATCGATGAATGCCACCTTGAATCCTTTGTCTTCCATTGCCGAAATGGACACAAGATTCTTCTTCAAATCAAGTACATACAACACATCTTGTAAGCGGAGGACTTGACCTTGAGATAGATGAAGAGTCACAATCCCTGTCCCTTTCACAGGATAGGTGGCATTATCTCCAAGGATAATCTCCAAATTAGTATCCTTCTCAATCAAATCAAAGAGGGCTTCTTTATATCCAGTGAGGTGCCTTGATGCACCACTATCAATAAACCAAACATCCAAGGTGTCGGGAGGAGATGCAGCAGAGAGGGCAGATATAAGAATATATTCATTTTTCTTAGTATCAACAACATTGGATTCATCATACCTGGAATTCCTTAACCTCTTGAAAGGTTGACCATATCCACTTCGATTAGAGAGAGCCTTCCTCTTTCCTTTGAACCTGTTGTTCCTTTGATTTCCATTCCCCTTGAAGTTATTGTTGTCATCATCTCTAGGAGAGTCCCTTCTATTGGGGCACTCTCTTGCATAGTGACCAAACTTGTTACAAGTGTAACATCTTCCTTTTCTTCCTTTGGGTCCCACTCTTCCATGGTTTTGATTTCTCGAACCACCATTGTTCTTCTTTTTTGCATAAGCGTGTGAAGGCAGTAGGGTCACCTCCATTCCCATTAGAGGGATGGTTTCTCTCCATCATCCTTGTCACCTCTTAAGTGCATCTCGTCAACAATTCATCAAAATCAGGAATCACGTTATTATTAAGAATAGTAGTATTAAATACATACCAGTCACAGGGGAGTCCTCCAAGAGCAATGAGAACGAGCTCTTAGTCAGCTACTTCTTCTCCAATAGCTAAGAGATCATTCCTGATTTCTGTGAGCCTCATAAAATAGGATTGAACGGATTCTTCTTTGCCCTTCATGATATTCTTCAACTTGTTCTTGAAAAAGAAAACTTGATTAGCATTGCTAGCCCTGAACATGCTAACAAACTTATCATACATCTCTTTAGATATGCCCAACTCAGAGATATAAGCAACCAAGTGCTTATATATAGAATCCCTGATAATCATCTTCGCCTTGACTTCCCCTTTTCTATACTTCGTCTTTGTGGCAACCGATGCATTTGATGGAGGCTCATTTATCTTCCCCTGCACATAATCCATGACTTCTTGATCTTCCAATACCAAATCCAAAGACATCTTCAAAGCATGATAATCAGACTTATCAGTCAACTTATCATCAGACTTGAAACCCTTGTAGGTTGAGGAGGCCATTGATCCTTGATAAGACAACTTCTTCGGTGATTGCTTTTCACACTAGCTTGGGCTTTGTCTTCACCTTAGCTCTAATACCATGTTAAATTTAGATAACCATGGTATGTTCTATGCTTAACGCAGTTTACTTCAATCTTTCTTGTAGGCCCAATTCAAATTAGCAATCACATAAACATGAAAGTAAATGCTGATAGAACATAATAATAGATCAATAGAAGACAAGCCAAAATAAAATATCAGAATTTGTAAGTTCTTCTTCTCCAGCAAATATAGAGAGAAATATTTGTTACAGCAGTCAACAGGATGCCCTAGCCAGCAAAGACTTTGGCTAGTCAAACCAGCTCTTCCAACCTCCAAGAGGTTCAGTCAAACACATACAAGATCAACCTTCCTTAAGTGTCACACACACCTCAAAAGACAACGCCCAAAACAGCCAACGCAAGTCAACAAAACCAGTCAACGTTGTGGTCAAAGTCAATGCCCTTCCTTGATTTTTGTGCCCTCAAATGCGGCCTCCAAAAATTAGAATTTATGCAGTCAAATCATAGTCAAAGCTTGAGGGTTGACCCAAACTCAACGTTAGTCAAATCTTGAGGGTTGACCCAAAGTCAACGCTAGTCAACGCTGTCCAGAAAGCCCTAAAAACAGTCTGAAATTTCTCCAGCTTCAGATTCACATGTGGCAGAGAGAGAAGCCTCTTGAAGGTTGTACGAACCAATCAAATGATGAGGAATGTGGGTGATGAGATGATGATGAAATGAGCATCATCTCTCTCCAATTTATATCCATCAATGAGGGTGTGTGACACATCTATTGGACTTGTGAGCCAACATTACAAATCTAGCCGACCTTGACAAATTACACGTGTGGAAAACAAATTCACAATATAAGTTCTGCTCATCCAAACAAGATTATCTTTAGATCAATCTTGTACCTCTCCAAAAGAGGAATCCAACAAAAATATCATCACCATCATATGAGCATTGCAACATGGAGTTTGGACCTAGTTGCCCAAAATTAACAATCGAGAAGATCCTAGAGATAGGGTTTGTTGACGATTTTGTGGAACTTAACATATTGTAGTTCAGAATCCTCTTTATATAATTATGTAAATTGAGGGCAAAAAGTAAGTAAGAGGAGTGTAAGAAAAGAGTCAAAATGATTGGCAGAGGAAGGCCAAGTATGAACAAAAGGGGAAAGGGCCAATTGTAAATTGTTCATTGCAATTATTTCATGTATGGGTTTTACCCTTTCTTTCAACAACACCCTCCTTTGGAAATTATTTGGTGTTTTCAGTAGATTTAAGGGCAATTTTTGCAATATGTGCCCCTTTCTAGAGCAACACCCTCCTCTTTCACTCTTTTCAACCAAAATACTGCAATATTTTGTTGGTGTCTTGATGTAGGAGCATCTTACCTCCAAGCCAAAAAAAAAATTGATTAGACCTAGGGGTCTTTTCATTTACCAAGGGAGTTGGTTCCCTAATTGAGTGTGATTGTTTAATTATTTGTATTTCCTATTAAGAAAATCTAGAAATATTGAGTAAATAAGATTAAGATTGTAATCAGACCTACTTCTTAGAAGAGGTTTTGAGAATGTTGAATGAGTTAGAGAGATCTTAGGATCAGATAGATTTCTTGAGAGAAATGTGGATCGAGGAGATCTTAGAGATAAGGGTTTGTTGATGATTTTGTGGATCTGAACTTATTGTAGTTCAGAATCCTCTTGCATATAATTATGTAAATTGAGGGCAAAAAGTAAGTAAGAGGAGTGTAAAAGGGGCGTTGAAAGGATTGGCAGAGTAAGGCCAAGTATGCCCAAAAGGGGAAAATGGCCAATTGTATTGTAAATCGGGCCTGGAAGGCTAAAATGCCTCGTATGTAACCATTATGTATAGATTGTGTGAATATTATTGAAAATAAAAACCATGTTCGAGTGTACAAAGGCCGTGTGAATCCTACGTTAATGTGTGACTTTGAACCATATCTATTATGTTAGAATTGAGTGTGAATTAAGTGTGTTGTAGGTGTTACATTTAAGCTTAGGAGGGATTGCACTTAGAGTAAAGTGCGCAAGAAGTATGCAAAAGATTGCACGACTGTTGTTTAAAGCACAAGTGGGAAAGCAATTAGAACAATAGCGCAACAATGCAGACGAGATCGAAAGCCCTTTTACAGTTGAAGAAGGTTGTAATTGATCGTTGATCAACGAGTCAAATCAACGATCTAATGCAATCAAAGTGCACAGTGGAAGTGATCAAAGTAGTGTAGCGGAAATGAGGAGATCCATCAAACCAGAGGTACGAGAAGGTGAAACTTAGTTTATTAAGCATGCGGAAGTTCATCATCTAACAGAGGCCGAGACTGATCATTGACGAAAAATATTTTCGCCCCCCAAAGTTTGTTACCTTGGGAAATTGAAGAAGTGCGCTTATATTGGGAAGGCTAGGATGACAAGGTGTCGGGGTGATGTGGACCTCCAACGCATCGGATGATGTGTGAGGCCTGACAAACTTCAAAGCGTTGGGGACAACACTTGACGGAAAACAAAACAGTAGTTGACAAAGGAATTTCACGTCCCAAGGTCAAAGAAGCAAAAGAAGGTAAAAAATCGGGGTTATCACTTGACAGAAGTCGGGGTCATCAATTAATAAGAAAATTCTCATCTTGGAATCTATCTCCTCGTAGTTTTTAAAATGCGCAGTTGAAAGGAAGTGCGGGATGACTCAATGTCGAGATGACATGTAATATTGATGAAATGTAAGGGTTGTAGTGACATGGGCACTTAATATTTATGAAAGGTGAGGCCCAACCAATGTTGATAAATGATGACAGAAAAGAGCTTCAACAAGTGTTGCAGAATTTCACATCCCAGAGTCTCCCTGGGAGTTTCAAAAGTGCATAAAAAACATAAGCGTCAATGTGATAAAGCATCGGGCTGATATGTTGATGGTGGTGACGTGATAAGACATGGATTGTTGAAGTGATGGGTCACGTGTCCCGAGAGGTTTGGCAAGTGCACATGTTAAGAAAGAGTTTGGGACCATGTCACAAGCAGTTGTTGCAAAGTGACATTCCACCAATATAAACAAGCTTATCAATAAAGAAAGAGGGTTGAATGCTAGTGGGGCAGCACATAATTAAATGGTACGGTTTAAAACCCTGTCTTCGTGTATATATATATATATATATATATTGTAAGGTCCTGGTTGGGGTGGGCCTGCCAAAGTTTGGCCCGCGCGCATGTTGTATTATATAAAACTTGAATTTGGTGGTTTTTTTAAAGGGTTTTACATTATGCCCTTGTGGCTCCTCCCACTCAGCTTTAAAATTGACAGGTTTGTTTATAAAGGGGATTTATGCCCATAATGGGTTGATGGAAGCGCCTACCAAATTTTGTAATTTGGGATTGTTGGTCAGATCCTAGCCACCCCTACATCAAAAGTGTTAGAGCGGGCTTTAATCCTGTTTATTTGAATGATTAAAGAAATTTGATGATTGTGGTAGCACAGAAAGCAAACCAACGGAGGAGATATCAGTAAAGAAGTTGTTTTAGACAATGGAGCAAGGTGTTATAACAGGATTAGATTTGGAGGAGTCTGAAAGAGATAAATTTGATTTTTGTTTTGTGATTCATATTGAGTTTGAAGATTGATGATCACAAGGTGAAGTTTTGTGGAAAAACACAGGAGATCTTGGGAGGAAGGTAGAGATTTTCACTCCTTCCAAGGTGCCAACATTAGATAATGATAACTCGAAAGGGTGATTGGAAAATCCATATTGTTAAGAGTGAACATTTTCCCAATTCAGTCTAGTTCATATAGATTAAATTCACAAAGCAATACTTGAAGACCAATGAAGATCAACAACTTGAGTAGATGGTGTAGTAGAAGATAGTTTGAATCCTCCATCACATTTGACCAATTAAAGTTGGGCAATAATATAATATGAATAAATAAGACTTAGGCTTCTAAATGTAAAGTGCCCAATGGAAAAATAAGCACACCCTTGAGAATGGATTGGATTCAATGTAAGGGAAGATATAATAGGTCATGTTGGTTCTCCAAGCCCTAGATTTCAAAATCGAATTGAAGGATGGTTAAATTAATAGTATGGACCATGGACCCCAACTTTGATTTGGCACAGTATCCTTGTTTATCATGAAGGGAGGGTTTGATGGGGTTTAAACTTGAACCTCTATCTTAAATGGTTAATGCTTTTACTAATGGGCTATGAGTAAATCCCGTACTATAAACTAAAGTAGAAGTCATTAAAGTTGACTAATCATTTGCCATTGTTGTTCCTCAAATTTTTAGTTACAATATACAAAAATACACAACAAACTAAGATGGTCTTCATTATTTGCTTACATGTAAGGTATAATTCCAATATAATGATATGCCATTTGCAATAGTCTAAACATGTTATGCATTTTTTTTCTTCTAGTTATTCAAAATAAATAAAGAAAAAATGGCATTCTTAATTTTAAATCCAACAATAATCATCTTGAATTAATAAAATTGTGTACATTGTATATCAATTATCAACATTGATTGCACAATCCTATTTTTTTTAAAGGAACGACTATTCATTGCATTAAAAGAAACCTGGTTTGAAGGCCATAACCTTTTACAAAATGTTCCCAAAATTCCGTTGCATCTATCCCCAAACTCCACTTCATTTATTCAAAATTAACACCAAATCTACACTCTCATATTGAAATTGATTCCTCCCATAGACTCTCTCCAACAAAACACCTAGAAAAACTACATATCTACATAACATAACCAAATACTAAAAGAGTATGAAACTACATTTCCTGTAGACCGCAGGTAACCTGGACTTCCTCTGTTTCTGCAACAAGCTAAACTTGAGTGAATCCTTGTTCATCAATGCCATTGCCTTCTTCCTCGCCCAGTTGATCTTCCTGGTCAATCTGCTCTTGTTGATCTACATTCCCATGCATGTGATCATCAACCCCAAGCCTTTCTTCGTTTTGAGCCATGTTTTCCACTTGAAATTCAAGCATCTTGTTCGCAAGTTGTAACTGGTCCATCTTAAGCTCCAACAAGCTTAGACGATGAGTAAGCGCTTCAACACGAGCCTTGGATTCTGCGAGAAGCCTCTCAGTATGTTGAGAGATTAGGAGATTACGAACTCCAGAGATCCGACCACCTTTGCAAGAAGATCCCTAACTCCTCCTTTGCAACTCCTAAATTCCACTCCATGAATTGGAAATTGTGCTGGATAGATAAGAGAATTTGATAGATTGCCTCCCTTGAAACAATACCATGACCTTCCTACATTCCCCAACGGTCCTTATATATGTTCGATTCTTCTTCCTTTTGCCACACATTCCTAATCCCAACATCATTAATGTCAAGCCATACTAACATCGCCAAGTGTGTATACTTCGTTAAGGAAAGATTGCAATCATAGCAAGATTCAGAGCAATGATCTCCAATGAACTGAGAACTAGACGCAATGAATGAAACTTCCCACATTCGACCTACTCTGGAAGTTAAATCGAGTGTTATCCATTTGTCCTGGGCCGAGCTCACCATGATGAATATTTCCCAAGTGTCCTCTGCAACATTGTTCTCCATGACGACAACACGCCTCCATAAACACACAATTAATGAGAGCCCGATATAGTGCACTGCCAAAGGGAATCAGCGCAGTAACCAAAGCAAACTTCTCTCCGGAGACAAATTAATGTTCATTTGATAACTATTAAGGGATATCTTTGATAATGGTTTCAACATTATTGATTTTTAAAACTCCTTGTTCCAGTTGCACACCCTAATTAGCTAAAGGCATCAGCGTCGTTATTAAGGTTTCTCTTAATGTGAAAAAATTCGATCCAACCATATTTGTCCAACGATAGTTTGATTCGATGCACAATAGAGGAAGGAGTTGCTCACTATTTCCCAGGAGTGTAATAGCTTGTTGGACCACAATCATAGTCTCCAAAAACTGATAATTGATGAATAACTTTCGAAAAAGCCAATTCTAGACCCTACCATAGCGCAAAAAATTCTAACTAGTTATTTGTTAGGATTCCTAGCCACCAAATGAATTGGATCATGCTTTCTTCATCGGGGCGAATGACAACCCCTCTCGCTCTAGCCTCCCCTGCACAATCCTATTATTATAAAATAATATTCAAAGATATTAAATTTATTTTTATAGTGGAAATAATAGCTTAATAAATTTAAAATTAAAATTTTAATAAAAAAAATGATAAATTAAAAAATATAAAATATTTAATAAAATATGGATTTAAAAAAAAAAATCAAAAATGTTAGATGATAGGTTAAAAAATATAAAATGTTTAATAAATATAGATTATAATAAACTAAAAAAAATAAAAAAATAAAAAATTGTTTAACATTGTTTTATAGTATTTCAATCATATATTACAACTTATAAAACATTCACAAACATTTGAGAATAATATATTGCAATTAATAGTAAAGAGCTTACAAACATGGGAGAGTGACAACTCATGTTATAGCCTATCATACTTAAACCCAAAAGCATTATTTTTTGAAAAATAGGAACATTCTGAAACATTGGTGACATATATATAGGAACAAGTGAGTAAGATAAACAAGTATTTTGATATGTCGTAGTCTAACCAGCCTGCAAATTTTCTAGGTAGAGTTTATTTAGATGGTCGATTTTCGAGTTTTGTTCTGTGATCTACATCTTGTTCGCTTCTGTTTCTGCTCTCAACTGGTTGGCATCTGATTCACTGTCAGGATCCAGTCTAAGTATCAAGCTTTGAGAAAAGGTAATAAAATCGTGTAAACTAAAATTTCTGAAGTCTCTTTTCATGAAAATAGTTTAATTGATTATTGGTTCTTCGACAAAAAGAAATTTGTAGAAGTCAGTTTGACATCGTTACACAATAAATGAGATACACCTTCCTTGACGACTGATCAGGGTTTTGTGTGGTTAAAGGGTTAATTTTCTTCTTGGTTGTAACCTTATTGTAGTTAAGGAGCACTAACTAATAATACCATCTGAATGTGAAAATGCCCTCGGGGCGGGAAACAATTATCAATGTGAAAATGCCTTTGTAGTGTGAACCAATGATCATTTGTGTAGCTCAGTGGCAGTGACGGATTTGTCAAATTCACCTCGACTTGCACCTGCTCTAATCGCATATTTGGGCATCAAACAAGTGAGGCAGTTTAAGTGTTGTTTATCCCACTCTATATTTGTTTCATATTTGGGACCCCTGGAAATTGAACCTTGATAAGACTTACATCTGCACTAACCACATTTTTTCACCTATTTGTAACCTTGAAAATTCAACATTGAATGTTGGAGAAAGGCCTGAAATCCTGCCATTTCCACTGTTGAAACACGACCCAATGGACATGTCATGCTTCTCTTTTTTTATCAATGGAAAAAATGAATAATAGTTTGTTTGGCATGATTTGTTTGAAAGATTTTACTATGGAATTGGGTTTCCATTGTCCCCTATTTAGATGCAATCCTGTTATTTTGCCACGCATGACTTCTTTGTCATTGATTCAAATGCCTTGTGGCGGAGTCTGGCTAGTGCAATACAACTTATCGATTTTTCTCGGACCGTATCATACTTGTACCATCTTGGTAGCACAACATAAAGTTTCTTTCTTTGGGATAAAACAGACCAATTTCCAAGAGAAGGTTACTCATAATGATTTCAATTTGTCGCCTTTGTTGAATTTGTTTTTTCCACTTGGCCTCTGAGATAGGCTTGAACTACGCACTAATTTGTTGTCGTTGCATGAGGTTTCCATTTCAGATGAATTTCTGTGAGCTTGTATAACCCAGCTAGGACATGGATTGGTTGATAAACTACTTTGACAAGATACTAGTCTATCTATCCTTTTGGTCGGTCGAGTATTTATTCATTGGACTTGGCTTGTTTAAGTGAAGCTTAGCCCAAAGTTCTACATACTGGAAAATGGATCAACCTGAAGATGCTTGTTCTCTCAATATATATATAAATGTGTGATTGATTGGTTTTTGTCTTCCCTTGGAGTTTATTAGTGTTGAAAAGTGTAAATAGGTTCGGTCTTCATAATGACTTGTAATTATGAATTTATGTAATGAAGAAGATAAAGATAATAAAATGTATTTTGTAAATGCTTGACTCATGGGTTTCATGAGCAAGGACTTTTTATTATAAGCCAAAGACTTCTTCTTGATGTCTTTAGGGGTTTGACATCTTGTCATAAGTGTATAATTTAGTCATGTATATGAAGTGATGTTACACTTGTAAAGACATTATTGATGTAATCTGTATGCTCCAAGACCTTGTCAAATATGCTCCTTGAAGTCAGCCTAGAATTTTCTGGAAGTCTCCTTGATAAAGTCAGCTCACACTCATGAGATCATGTCAGCCCAGAGATGGGAAACAATCCCTATATATAAAGGGACCACGGCCTTACTTGACACCAAGCAATTCGAAATTCAGTCTGCAATAGAAGTGTGTAAGGGTGACTGCATTTTGTGCGAAGATAAAAGGATAAGCAGTGAAGAAAAGAAGAGTTGATCTAGCTCTATCTAGGGTATATCTTACCTCGTACTCCTCACATAAACCGAGAGCAATCACATCAAGGTCAAGGACTGCACTAGGTGCAAAGGAAGGGTCTCCTAGTGGTGTGAAGAAGAAAGACTTGACAGCGAAGAAAAGGAGATTGCAAGAAGTGCAAGAAAGAGGCAATAGAAGCCTCGGTCCTGGGTAACAATATCTGTGATATCTCAGTAAAGGGCCGAAGGATACATAGCATAAAGAAAGGGTGCTACAGAAAGACAAAGATCTCGATTCAAGTCATCAAAGTGTGCAGACAAGAAGGCTAATGAAGAGGTCTCTAGGAGGTCGAGGCTAGACCAAGAAAGGCAGAGAAGGAGTTCATTGTTTAGGGCTAGGAACCGAGTTTCCTAGTGTTGGTGTAGCGCAGTGCCGAAAGGAGGGATCAGCTAAAGAAGTTGAGAAGAGCAGTGACAAGGTCTTGGTGTCATACTAGTGTCAAGGGTTTGTGTCATGGTCGTGGTACTCGTCAATTGAAGATCCATAAGAAGGATTACTTTCGGGTTTTGCTTTCCAAGAGGGAGAGGTTTTGGCCCTAGCTTGAAGAGCCTAAATTTTGTGTTTCTTATGTTTTGATAACTTGATGAAAGACATAATAAGCTATCAAAGATAAGATCTAAGTGAAAGAAGCATAACAAGTATAACACAAGCAATTATCAAGTAAGAGAATTGAATTAAACACTGTCCTTCTAAATTCTCAACATGGTATCAGAGCTAAGGTGTTGAAGTGAAGAAAGGGCTATTTAGCAAGAAGACACACATGTATCAAGAGATACATCTATTTATTGCGGATCCTTTGCTGAGAACCTACATTGAAGAGTCAATCTTCAGACCTAAGAAGATCTTCATTCACTCAAAAAGGAGTAGGTTGCAGAAACTGAAGAAACCCTCAAGCCATCTCAAGAAGATCAAAGACCTTTCTCAAAGGATCTATACATCAAGGACACCATGTTGAAGCCATCACCATCAACAACTATCTGGTGTTAAAATCAAATCAACATTGTTGACATCATCAAGCCACCTTGTTGAAGTCATCATCCTTGATCATCATCATCATCAAGGATTCAACGTGATTTAGCTCTCTTTACATCTCTTGAAGAAGCTGATCCAAGAGGGAGCTCCTACTGTCATCTACATCATCATCAACAAGGAAGCTGATAGGAGAAGAAAGCATCTACTCAAGTAAGTATCTACATGTCTTCATCTAAATCTGTCAAAATGACTTTTTGCAAGGAAAGCAACAAATTGTCTGGGGCTACAAACTTTCTTGCATGGAAGATAAGGACAGATTTAATCTTGATTGAAAATGAAGTAATGGACTATGTCAAAGGATCAATAATTGAACGTTCAAAGAAGATACTCAAGCTCATGCCAAATACATGAAGGGAAATATAAGAGCTCGAAGGATTCTTATAGAATCAATAAAGGACTCTCTCATTCCCTATGTATCAAATCTAGAATCCTCAAAAGAAATATGCAATAAATTGGTGGAGCTATTCTCGGTAAATACTGCAGGGAAAATAATGTCTCTAAGACAAGAACTATACAAGTTGAAGATGTCAAGAGAGGAAGGAATAACTTCATATTTTATGAAGATTTTCGAAATACGAGATCATCTGCAAATATTGGTAGAAGAAATGTTTGATGGAGAAATACTTACTATGGTACTAAATGCTCTACCAAAGGAATGGGGAAGCTTCAATTCAAGCATCTATGGGAAGAAAGAAGCAATGCCATTCCAGGATCTATGGTTTTTATGCAAGGGAGAAGAAACTAGATCAAATAAAGCCTATACTACTATGTCAAGAAGGAAAGGAAAATTTGGTAAGTTCTGTGCTCAAAAGAAATGAAGGTACATGGATAAAATCCAATTCTACAAATGTTATGACCTTGGGCACTATAAAAGTGATTGTCCCAAATCTAATAAGGACAAGAGGAAAAGGGAAGAAGCCCATGACACTTCAGAAATAAAAGGGCCTGATTCAAAGAAACCTAAGAAAGAAGAAGTGAAATCAACATTGTATCATTTTAAAATTAGCATCATGATGGAAGCATTAAAGGAGGAGCACTGGTCATAGGAGGATGTTTGTAGAAGACAAACATTCTTGGAACCTCACTGAAGTCAACATTTATAGAAGACAATCATCAAGATCAAGGGTCATCATTCAATAATCAATATGGAAATAGGTGTTGACATTTTCTAATGGAATCCTCTTTTAATTCACTAGTTAGAAAGAAAGCATAAGGTTTCATTAAGAATACTGACTTGCAGAATTTTGGGATTAGGATATGATAACATATTGATTAAGCAGGTCAAGAGAATGAAACTTTTCATTCTAAGGAAAAATTGTTGCAGGATGACTCAAAAGGAAAAGAGATGAGGTACATGTATATGTATGCTTACACTGGATGCTATGAAGTCATGTCATATGGTTGCAGGTAATATACTTCTATCTTCAGAATTATGAACAAAAAGAAAATAGAATTTCCTCTGATGCACAGGTTGCCAAAAGGCATGATCCACACCAGATAAAATCAACAGAATATGTCCTCATATAGAATACGAGGTGGTTGTACACAAATCAAGGAACTGCATACTGAAGCTCCTAGGAATGAAATAAAACTGTGTGGAGAAAGAAAGGAAGAGATCATGAGAAGTGCAACCATGATAAAAAGCAGTCAACATCCAAGGAAGCCAAGAAGACTTGACTAGAAAATCTCATGGGAAGATATGCAGACTCTGATATAAGTCTGGAAAAGATGGAGACCCTTGACAATACATATATTTAGGAGATGTGTCATTCTATGACGAAGGATGTCAATGCCTATAAGAAGATGTCATGATGAAAGATCATCACTAAGGTAACTTTTGATTTTAAAGTTCATATTTATAATTAAATAATATGTGATGAACTTATGCAGGGTTGCCAAAGAGAAATTTATGACTTCCGCAGGTTGACAACCATATGACAGGATGAAAGATCCTCGGAAGAAATATGGTTCAAAGGAAAGTAGCAGGGCATGATGCTAGACCAGATGAAAACACTAATGGATCAATTTCTGATAGAAGACATGACTCTTGGATGAAAGTGATGATGATCTGTGCCCTATGAAGAGATCCCAAAGATGAAGACTCCTCAACAACAAAGTAATTCATGACATCAAAGAAAGGAGTTCTTCATGAGCAACTGGGTGTTTTCATCATTGATGTTGCAGGTCTCTGATTAAGAGGGAGCCTGGTAATAAGTTTCTTACTTGGAAGAAGCTTGGTAATTCCTAAGCCCAGAGGGAGCTTAGGTACATTCCTTGTATAGGAATGAGTACATTCATTGTATAAAAATGAGTACATTCCTTTGTGGAATATATCCTCCCTAATTGAGAGGGAGAGATAGACACGTCATTCTGGTCAGAATAGAGGATTGGGTAATCATCTGGCATCTGATACTCTTTTGAGGTGTATTAGGGCATCCAAGGAAAGAGTAGTCGTGGAAGGACGAATACTCTTTGAGAACTAGGAACCCAACAATAAGAGTACTCCTGGTGGGCATATCCTAAATGAACCAGGGTGGGATATGATTCAAGAGAGACAATGATGACAGTGTCTATTCATCATTGGTCTCGCCAAGCATTGTAGCTCAAAGATCTCGTGGAGAGATGGAGTTGTTATTCAAGGCCTTACACAATGTTGGTTGATATGATGTTATACAGATGGGATTACCAATCGGATTCTTCTTATGAGATTCTTCAGAATCAGAGTGACCATGTACCATTATGAATACATCCCTAGTTAAGAGGGAGTGTTGAAAAGTGTAACTAGGTTCAATCTTCATAATGACTTGTAATTATGAATTTATGTAATGAAGAAGGCAAAGATAATAAAATGTATTTTGTAAATGCTTGACTCATGGGTTTCATGAGCAAGAAGTTTTTATTATAGGTCAAAGACTTCTTCTTGATGTCTTTAAGGGTTTGTCATCTTGTCATAAAAGTATAATTTAGGGTCATGTATATGAAGTGATGTTACACTTGTAAAGACAAATTATTGATGTAATTTATATGCTCCAAGACCTTGTCAAATATGCTCCTTGAAGTCAGCCTAGAATTTTCTAGAAGTCTCCTTGATAAAGTCAGTTCACACTCATGAGATCATGTCGGCCTAGAGATGGGAAACAATCCCTATATATAAAGGGACTGCGGCCTTACTTGACACCAACCAATTCGGAATTCGGTCTGCAATAGAAGTGCGTAAGGGTGACTACAGTTTGTGTGAAGATACAAGGATAACCAGCGAAGAAAAGAAGAGTTGATCTACTCTGTCTATGTTGAGATTTTGTGTATTTGGGGTAGCATCAGTTGTGCTCTAGGTCCCAAATTTTGAGGAAGGACTAGAGTTCACCTGATCTACAAGACCCAGAAATGGATTTGGGAAATTTCATCTGGTTTAGGAGATATTAAATTAATTAATTAAAAGTGAATTTAATTAAACATGTGATGAAATTGTCTTAAGTCACACGGATCAAGCTTTCTTTTAATCTTAGCCATTGATTAAAGATTTAATCTTGGTCGTTGATGTGTCAACGAGAAAAGTATAAAGAAAAGGCTTGGGGTCATTTATAAGATACACAGAGGCAAAGCACTAAAGCTAAGCTGAGATTCTAGAGCGGAGTTGCTAAGAATTCTCAAGTGTTTCGGTTGCAAAGAGGGGACTTTAGACCAAGGGGATGATCTGATCCCGGGGTCTAGAATACACAAGAAGCAAAGAAGAGATCAAGAAAGACAGCGCAGAGGAAGGCAGCAGCAGCAGCAGACGACAACAGCAGTAGCAGTGGCAGCAGCAGCAGCAGACGACAACAGCAGTAGCAGCGGCAATAGCAGCAGCAAGGACAACGTGATTTTCAGGAAACCCTTTAGGGGTTACACAGAGACCCTTAGGGGCAGCGTAGTGACTGCATCAACCAGTCTGGGTAACGCAGTCCCTTCCAATGACAACGCTGATCATTTGGAGGCCTTCAGAGGTTGACGCAGTGTCTTTCAGGGGCAGATCTAGGGTTTCTAGGCCTAGATCTGGCTGAGTTCTGTAAATCCCGTTTGAGGGTGTGGATCAGTTAGTATTGTTGGTCTTAGATAAGCTAGGTGCTGCAAATCTAGACTTTTCTCTGTAGGGTTTTCCAGATCTAGAACCCAGAGTTGTGTATTCAGAAATATTCTTAATAATAGAGCCCTCCAGCAGCCAGAGACCGGTTTTCCCACATTGGGTTTTTCCGGGGACAGTTTGTCCAAAAATAACTGTGTCACTTTGTTTGTGTGTGCATGTGCTTATTCTAGATCTAAATTGGTAGAGATCTGTTATGTGTTTTGCTTTGATGTTAACTTGAATTTATTCAGTTGATAACTTGTATAAGTAGGAGAAGCTTAAACGGATTAACATAAATAATTTCTGCATAAGAATTAAGATTCAGAAATTTCTACATGGTATCAGAGGAATTGTAGATTTAGGAGGGTCAACAGCTAAAGAATCTGAAAGATCTAGCTGCAGAAAGCAACTGGAAAAGCAGCAGAGAAGTAGATCTGAACGGACAACGCAGTTTTCAAGAGGAGATTCACGCAGAGGGAAGGGTGACGTTGTCCAGCGTTGTGTCCTAGCAAGCCCACGCAAATACTGCGCAGAGGCAGCTCAGAAATAGCATTGGTTAGGTCTGAAGCCAACCAGTGTGATTCAGATCTGAATCTGTCAAATCCAGAAAAAACTCTGCAGAAAAGTTGCAGAAATTCAGAAGAGTTGGTGGGGTTAAACTTCCAAAGTTTTCAGATTTTTAACCTTAGCACAAGTGACAAAATTTGGGAAGAGATCAGCTTCTCAAAGAGTTTCTTGCCAAAGGAAACTTGCAGTTTGGTCAGAGGATCAAAGAAGAAGCTGACTCATAGTTGATTTGGTATATTTCCAAGGAGGGAAATCAAGTGTTAGAGGGAGCAAAGGGTTCCCAATTCGAAAAGGACCCTAGATCCAAGATCTCTAGCATAGAGAAGAGGAGCTCCGACACATTCTGAGCAAATGGCTCCTCATGGACTGCGTGATCAGGATAGGCTAAAGGGCCTCTCAAACTTTTCAGTATGGAAAGCTAGGACCCTGATTGTCCTAGAGGCATATGGTCTAAGAGATCATGCAGAGCAGACCCTGGCCACGCCGACAGATGCGAATCTCCAAAGGAAGCATAGAGAAGCTGCTGGGCATACCAAGCGGCTGATAATGGACAATATCAAGGATCATATTGTGCCACACATAGCTGAGAAGAGGACAGCTAATGAGATGTGGAAGGCCTTGACTTCCCTATATGAGGGAAAATCAGTCCAAAGAAAGATGTTGTTGGAGGCTCAAATGAGGTCATTCATGATGACCAAGGGAGAAGACATCGAGCATTTCCTCTTCAGATTGCAGTCAATCAAGGATCAGCTGACTGCAACGGGTGCAACCGTAGATGATGCAGTGACAGTCAGGACTGCCCTCAATGCAATCACAGATGAGTGGGAAACCTTTGTCCAAAGTATCTTGGGCAGAGCGGACCTCCCAGATTGGAACAGCTTGTGGTCGATCCTGCGGCAAGAAGAACTACGAATGTTCACCAAGAAGCAGCACAGCCCTGCGTTGAGCAAAGTAAAGAAGGAAGAGGAGGAAGATGCAACCTTGGCATCAAAGAAGCAGCCGAAGAAGAAGAAGGATCTTTCTAAGATCAAGTGCTTCCAGTGTGGCAAAATGGGACATTCTGCCAGCCATTGTCCAGAAAAGAAGAAGGACAAGGAAGCATCTTCTTCCAAAGCAGCGGTGGCAAATGATGGGTCAGGAGATGATGTAGCCATGAGTGCTCATGAACCACGAAAGTGGGGTGACATGGATCTGTAGAGGATCTACAGAATGTGAGGCGGGATCCTTGAGCAGCTCATCTCTTGGATCACAAGCGACCTATGGCAACGTTAAGACAGTAGCGGGACAAGTGGAGCAGTGAGTGCATAGATCACAGATGAGGCAGAGGTAGAGGCAGATTTGGAGGTTGGGAGGAGCAACGCAGAGCATAGCAGCGACAACGTAGAAGCAGTAGCAACGCAGAGGCTGATGTGACTTCAGCAGCGCAGAGCAGTGTTTCTTACGCAGTGCAGAGCTACAGCAGCGCAGAGAGCTTCAAAGAGACAACACAGTGCAGCAGCGTGATAGATTTCAACACAAGGAGCTGACGTGACTTCAATAGTGCAGAGGGAGTCTGATTACTCAGGCAGAGTTGTAGCTGTGCCTCGTTCTTTAGATCCTAGCACAGATCTATAGCCTATGGAGCTTCAATGATAAGGATGTAGCCCATCTGACTTGTCTGTCAAAGATTGGGTAGGAGATTCAATTGTTTCTCTCAACTACTGAAGTTGCAGTGCAGCAGATCAGCAGTGGCATTGCTATGAACAGCACAGATGTAGCATATTGAGAGGGAGCTGCAGTACAGTGGTTGCAGTGGCAATGGCAGAGACATGGGCAACAGTACAAAATGGCAGCAGTAGTGCAAAGTTGAGTGGCAAGAGGCCAAGCTTCAGCAGCACAGAACCAGTGCCCAAAATCATGTAATGCATAAGTGTGATGTATTGCTACAGCACACCCTTGATGCTAAGAGGGAGTGTTGGATTTTGTGTATTTGGGGTAGCATCAGTTGTGCTCTAGGTCCCAAATTTTGAGGAAGGACTAGATCACCTGATCTACAAGACCCAAAAATGGATTTGGGAAATTTCATCTGGTTTAGGAAATATTAAATAAATTAATTATTTTAATGTATTTCCTAAGTTAAAACTTAGGAAAATAAAATAATTAAAGTAAATTTAATTGAACATGCGATGAAATTGTCTTAAGTCACATGGATCAAGCTTTCTTTTACTCTTAGCCATTGATTAAAGATTTAATCTTGGTCGTTGATGTGTCAACGAGAAAAGTATAAAGGAAAGGCTTGGAGTCATTTATAAGATACACAGAGGTAGAGCACTGAAGCTAAGCTGAGATTCTAGGGTGGGGTTGCTAAGAATTCTCAAGTGTTTCAGTTGCAGAGAGGGGAATTTAGAGCAAGGGGATGATCTGATCCCGGGGTCTAGAATACACAAGAAGCAGAGAATAGATCAGGAAAGACAGCGCAGAGGAAGACAACAGCAGCAGCAACAAGGACAACGTGATTTTCAATAAACCCTTCAAGGGTTACATAGAGACCCTTAGGGGCAACGTAGTGACAGTGTCACCCAGTCTGGGATAACGCAGTCCCTTCCAGTGACAGCGCTGAGCATTTGGAGGCCTCCAGAGGCTGACGCAGTGTCTTTCAGGGGCAGATCTGGGGTTTCTAGGGCTAGATCTGGCTGAATTCTGGAAATCCCATTTGAGGGTGTGGATCAGTCAGTACTGTTGGTCTTAGATCAGCCAGGTGTTGCAGATCTAGAGTTTTCTCTGTAGGGTTTTCCAGCTCTGGAACCCAGAGTTGTGTATTCAAAAATATTCTTAAAAATAGAGCCCTCCAGCAGCCAGAGACCAGTTTTCACACATTGGGTTTTTTCGGGGACAGTTTGTCCAAAAATCACTGTGTCACTTTGTATATGTGTGCATGTGCTTATTCTAGATCTGAATTGGTAGAGATCTATTATGTGTTTTGCTTTGATGTTAACTTGAATTTATTCAGTTGATAACTTGTATAAGTAGGAGAAGCTTAACCGAATTAACAGAAATAATTTCTGCATAAGAATTAAGACTCAGAAATTTCTACAGTCTAGAGTATATCTTACCTCGCACTCCTCACATAAATAGAGAGCAATCACAGCAAGGTCAAGGACTACAGTAGGTGTGAAAGAAGGGTCTCCTAGTGGTGCGAAGAAGGAAGACTATACAATGAAGAAAAGGAGATTGCAAGGAGTGCAAGAAAGAGGAAATACAAGCCTCGGTCTTGGGTAACTATATCTGTGATATCTCAGTAAAGGGCCGAAGGATACATAGCATAAAGAAAGGGTGTTATTGCAAGAAAAAGATCTTGGTTCAAGTCATCAAAGGGTGCAGAAAACAAGGCTAATGAAGAGGTCTCTAGGAGGTCAAGACTAGACCAAGAAAGGCAGAGAAGGAGTTCAATGTTTAGGGCTAGGAACCGAGTTTCCTAGTGTTAGTGCAGCGCAGTGCAGAAAGGAGGGTTTAGCTAAATAAACTGAGAAGAGAAGTGACAAGGTCTTGGTGTCATACTAGTGTCAAGGGTATGTGTCATTGTCGTGGTACTCGTCAATTGAAGATCTATAGGAAGGATTACTTTCGGGTTTTCCTCACCAAGAGGGAGAGGTTTTGACCCTAGCTTGGAGAGCCTAAATTTTGTGTTTCTTATGTTTTGATAATTGACTTGATGAAAGACATAATAAGTTATCAAAGACAAGATCTAAGTGAAAGAAGCATAACAAGTCTAACACAAGCAATTATCAAGTAAGAGAATTGAATTAAATGATGTCCTTCTAAATTCTCAACAATTAGGAGGCGCTTTGAGCCTAGTGTTGATAACAATATGCATCAGCAAAAAATTGCAAGGCTACATAAAATATCTTCTTGGAAACATCAATGAAAAAATCGACAAACAATGGAAAACATTAAAAAATACAAAATATTCATTTTTTTCAAAATTTTAAACACACAAAGAAACAAAACTAGCAACTAGCTATCCGATATCAATGCGCTCTCCCCGTTTTATGTGAAAAGGTTGTGGGTTGTTTGTTAGGCCTGCCCTTAACAGTAGAAGTCCCTGGCCCTACACCAAATATCTAATGTTGATTGATGGGTGTAGAATTATGTTCATCAGTCTGTGTAGAAGGTGGTGTTGATGCTAGCACACCCTCCTCTTACTCCTCGCCCTCCTCTTGCTCTTCCTGTTGTTGTTTCTCCTCTAACCGTGCAGGTGCCTCCTCCATGATAGGCACCTTAGACTCCATCCTCCACTTAGATAATACATTAATTTTGTCTAAGGAAATGGCATCCATATCTAGTGTTCTTTCCATTTACTTCACCCATAGTCGTAGATTGTAATGGACATATGCCAAGTCATTGAGACATTAGAACTCCAACCTATAAGAGGGTCAAAAAACATTTAATGAGTCTTGAGGGTCATAAATTACAATAAATGTAATTTCTCTATTGAAGTTGTAAGTTCTAGCCTATTGTGTCTCTTTCTGTGTATTTTTTCAAATACACTCCAATTGCACTCACATCCCAAAGCACTACAGGTTTGAATAAGCATTCTTATGGCAATTTTTTGTAAATTTGGTGCACTTGCATAATATTTTTGCCACCAAACATCTACAACGAATAAGAAAGAAAGAGAGTTAAATTACATTTTGTTACATTGGAAAATAGAAAATAAAGTAAACATAATTAGACTTTCAAATGGAACACATAATTGAATTTTAAGAATATAAAGTTCTAAATTCTAGTGACTTACGTGACATCAAAGTGGTCCTTACACAAATAGCATCATTAGAACCAAATAGTCTAGTACCATCCCTAATACCTCGCTATGTTGCAGTTAATTGTGTTGCGAATCTCGAAATCAATTACCATCCTATGAAGACAAGTATGGAGCCCTTCCATCACCTTGCCATTAAAATCAAAGTTGCATTTGTAGGGTTGACGAAAAATTTTGCTACATGGATGGATCGATGGAGCATCTCAGTCCACCTTGTATTAATCAAATCCCATAACATCATATGTCTACTAAACCCAGGGGTACCCTTGACCACACAATAAGCTTGGATAGTTTCTTTGGCCCTATCCATGGCTTCATACAAATAGGCCATTGTGGGATTATCACTATCAACCAATCTGTTAAATTTAGATAACCATGGTGTTCTATGCTTGAAGCAATTTAACTTCAATCTTTCTTAGGCCCAATAGAAAATAGCAATCACATAAACTTTAAAGTAAAATGCTGATAGAACACAATAATAGATCAATAGAAGACAAGCCAAATATAGATCAGATTTACATTTCCTTTTGTCTAGCAAAGATATGAGATATTGTGGAGTTACGACGTTCAGCAGGATGCTCCAACCATCAAAGTCTTTCTCGGTCAGCCAACACTTTCATGTGTCACACCCACAGCCCTCAAAGACAACTCATCACAAGTCAACGCAAGTCAAACCAAGGACAACGCAGAAAAGTCAACGTAGGCAGCTTCAGAAAAGTCAACACAGCAAACTAGGGCTTTGGTCAAACAGCTCGAAATTCCTCGATTTTAGTGCCCAGTTGTATGGCCTCCTAAAATCGAAATTTCTGCAGAGGATTGAGTAAAAACAACCAAGGGTTGACCACCGTCAACGCTATAGTAGAAAATCCCTAAACAGAACAGCGCAGAAAACAGCAGCTTCGCTCCACACGTGTGAGGGAAAAAAGGCCTCCAAAGGCTATCGAACCAATCAGATCACAATGAGAGAATGTGTGATGAGATGATGAGAAAATGACCTACAAGTCTCTCCAATTTATATTCATCAATGAGGGTGTGTGACACATCTCTTAGGCATGTGGGATAAATCTGGCCAACCTTGCACATGTGGAAAATAAATTCAAAATCAATGTTCTGCTCATCCGATCAAGATGATCTTTAGATCAATCTTGCACCTCTCTGAAAGAGAAATCCAACAAAAATATGACCTTCGTCATATGAGCAGTGCAACATGGATTTTGGACCTAGTTGCCGAAAATTAACACTCCCTCTCAACTAGGGAGAACTCCATCTATCCACAAGTGTCATCCATCATGTACCAAACCAAACATCGTGCGTAATCCCATCGTAACTTGCTATGCTGGCTCTTTATTTCAGAAAGGTGAGACATAAAGACAACACACACAGCTGACCCGAAGTCAACTTAGAGGTAAAAACCTCTCTTGGACTCAAAAGAGTCTCCTACTAACCCGAAGTTAGTTTACTGACCCGAAGTCAGTTTAGAAGTAAAAACCTCATCATACTTGATCCCAGAGCAAGGTGTTGGACATGTGCCATCCTAAACATAGTGAGTACGGCAATCTCTGATGCGTCCATCGGTCTTGCTATGGTCTCTATCCACATTTCCCACCTCATTGGCCAAATGAGAGGTACTTCCCATGAGTCTAAAACTCCATGGGTAGGATGTGTGCGGGGCATAGATCGGAGAGAGGCGAACCAACTCAATATCATAACGGTGGGGCAGAAGCACCACAAGATTCAGCAAGCGTAGCCCCATGAGTGCTTATAGCTCCAAGAAGCTATCCCCAAGCCCCCTGGAGCTCCCAGAGCTCATAGTCCAACTCAAGCAGGACCCTCAGAATAGGGTCTTTCCACGATTCCAAGCTTCTCACAGAAGGTTAGGAACTTGACCTTCCCCAGGGGCTTCGTGAAAATATTCGCGACCTGCTCATCAATTCCTATATGATCGAGCATTACAGTGCCTCATTGTACCATATCCCAGATAAATTGGTCCCTGATATCAATATGCTTGGACCAATCGTGGAACACAGGATTCTCAGAAAGACGAATCCCAATCTGGTTATCACAAAGGATAACGATGGTATCAGCACATGCCCGAATAGCTCACTGAAGAGTTTTCGCAACCAAACGGCTTCACAATAGGCCATACTCGCTGCAATGTATTCGGCCTCAGCGGTGCTCAAAGCCACCGACTTTTGCTTCCTGCTCATCCAAGATATCGAAGCAGAACCCAAGGTAAAGCAACATCCAAATGTGCTCTTACGATCCACCACGCTGCCAGCCCAATCGGCATCAGTATATCCATGGAGTCTGAAACTCCCGGCAGTGTATCTCAACCCATGGTTGATTGTGCCCCAAAGATATCTCAACATATTCTTGGCACCAATCCAGTGAATGTGATGAGGTTCAACCATATGTTGACTCAAAGTGTTCACTGCAAAACATACGTCCGGATGGGGGTTCACTAAGAAAATCAGGGCCCCTACGAGTTGTCGATACTCAGTAGGATTTGCTAGCACGGGCCCAGCAGCGTTTCCACTCAACTTCTTAAAGTTGAGTTCCATCAGTGTCAACATAGACTTACAATCCACCATACCAAATCTCTCCAGTAGCTTCACGACATATTTTCCTCGAGAAAGGAAAATCTCAACTGGCCCATGCCAGACCTCAAAGCCTAGGAAGTAGTGCATCAGTCCTAGGTCTTTCATCTCAAACTCGGAAGCTAGCTCCCTCTTACACTGATGAATGAAAGGGTCAGCACCTCTCAGGAAGAGATCGTCCACATAGAGAAGCAAAATGAGAGGCCTTTCTCTCTCAACCTTAAAATAAAGGTTTGGATTAGCACTACTTCAAGTGAAACCTAACTTCATCAAGTAGCTATCTATCCTCTCGTACCAAGCCTTGGGGGCTTGCTTCAACCCATAGAGTGCTTTCTTCAACCTGCATACATGGGTGTCTCTATCTTGGACTTGAAATCCCCGAGGTTGCTCCACATGCACCTCTTCCTTTATAGATCCATGCAGAAAAGTGGTCTTCACATCCATCTCATGTAGACTCCATGCTTGCGTAGCAACAAGGGAAATAATAGATCGGATGGTGGTATAGCGGGCCACAAACGCAAATATATCATCATAATTTATGCCTTCTTTTTGAGAGAAGCCTCGGGCAACAAATCTTGCCTTGTACTTTTCTGCACTTCCATCATATCCATGCTTGATCTTATAGAGCCATTTCAAGGTGACAACAAATTTGTCCTTCTGTCTTGGGACCATTTCCCAGACATCATTCTTCGTAATGGACTCATATTCTTCGTGTATAGCATCCTTCCAAACTTGATGCTCTACGGCTTCTTCAAATGTTTCAGGCTTAGATTGTACTATCGTACTCATGGCTGCTAGATACCCTTCGTATCTCTTCGGCTTCTTGCTTTCACGGAATGTCCCCCTTGGGGCAATATGTCTCTCAGCATCTTCGAGAGTATCCCTAAGCCATGAGGGTCTTCTCTAATTTGAAGGAGGTGGATCAATGGGATCCACAAGTCCTTCAACATCGGGCATCAAATCATCCTTCGGCTCTTCCAACTTCCCTGCTCCTTCATCTTCTTTGTCTTCCTTGGAGCTAGGAAGATTTCTTACTTTCTTGAGGGCAGCATCTTCATCGAAGGTGACATCATGGCATATCTCCACTTCTCTTTGACCAAGCACATAGATTCTATATGCCTTCGAAGTTTCACTGTAGCCCACAAACATTCCCTTCTTTCCAAAAGCATCCAACTTGCTTCTCTTTTCTTTCGGCACATGAAAATAAACAAGACACCCAAAAACTCTAAAAAGAGAAACATCAGGTTTCTTACCAGAGAAGACTTCTTCAGGAGTTTTGGAGTCCAGAGCGGAATGCGGGCATCTGTTTTGAACATACATAGTAGTGTTCGCAACTTCTCCCCATAGAAACTTCGGGAGACCTTGGTCACATAGCATGGTGCGGGCAGCTTCCACAATGGTCCTGTTCTTTCTTTCAGCAACACCATTTTGCTCAGGAGTGTACGCAGTTGTGGTCTCCCTCTTAATGCTAACTTCTCTACAAAAGTCAATAAACTTGTTGGACTCATACTCGGTCCCATCGTCAGTCCTCAAAACTTTGATTTTCTTCTCGGTTTGATTTTCCACCAAGGCCTTGAAGCTACGGAACCATTTGAATGCTTCGTCCTTCTTCAAAAAATATATCCAGGTCTTGCGAGAGAATTCATCTGTAAAAGTCATGTAATAGGAACATTCTTCGAAGGATGTCACAGGCAGCATACCAGATAAGTCAGAATGTATCAACTGCAAGATATCAGTTGTCTTTGTGACACTTGAGGGGTAAGGTCCCCTTGTATGCTTCCCTGCAGCATAACCCTGACATATACCTTCATGATCATCTCTCAATTCCAGCATCCCTATCACCACCTTCCTTGCTTCGAGAAGGGCTTTGTAATGAAGGTGTGCAAACCTCCGCTGCCATAACTCTGTTTGAAGAGTTGTATCACATGTCATAGCCCCCAATGGACTTCCTCCAACCTCGTAGAGTGTATCAACTCTAAAACCAATAGAAAGAGCTTCCTTGAAGTTCTTCTAGATAAGTACCTTTATATCAACGAATGCCACCTTGAACCCTTTGTCTTCCATTGCCGAAATGGACACAAGGTTCTTCTTCAAATTAGGTACATACAACACATCTTGTAATCGGATGACTTGACCTTGAGATAAATGGAGGGTCACAGTCCCTATCCCTTTCACAGGATAGGTGGCATTATCTCCAAGGATAATTTCTAGATTAGTATCCTTCTCAACCAAATCAGAAAGGGCTTCTTTATAACCATTGAGGTGCCTTGAAGCACCACTATCAATTAACCAGACATCCAGGGTGTCTAGTGGAGATGCAGCAGAAAGGGCAGATACAAGAATAAAATCATTTCTCTTATCATCAACAACATTAGACTCATCGTACCTGGAATTTCTAGACCTCTTGAAAGGTTGTCCATTTCCATTACGATCAGAGGGAGCCTTCCTTTTTCCTTGGAACCTGTTGTTCCTGCCATTCCTTCTCGAGTTGTTGTTGTCATCATCCCTGGGAGAGTCCCTTATATTAGGGCACTCTCTTGTATAGTGACCAGTCTTGTTACAAGTGTAACATCTTCCCTTCCTTCCTTTGAGCCCTGCTCTACAATGGTTTTGATTTCTCGGGCCACCATGTTTCTTCTTCTTTGCATGAGTGAAGGCAGTAGGGTCACTTCCATTGCCATTAGAGGCATACTCCATCATTCTTGTTTCCTCTTAAGTGCATCTCGTTAATATTTCATCAAAATCAGGAATCACGTTATTATTGAGAATAGTGGAATTGAATACATGCCAATCACGGGGGAGACCTCCAAGTGCAATAAGAACCATCTCTCAATCAAATATTGCTTCCCCAATAGCTAGGAGGTTATTCCTGATTTCAGTAAGCCTCATTAAATAGGATTGAATAGATTCATCCTTACCCTTCTTGATATTCTTCAATTGATTCTTGAAGAAGAGGATTTGATTAGCATTGCTAGCTCTGAACATGCTCACCAGCTTATCATACATCTCCTTAGATGTCTTCAACTCATAAATGTAAGCAACCAAGTGCTTATGAATAGAATCCCAGATAATCTTTGCTTTGATTTCTCGGATAATGAATAGAAATCATCTTTGCTTTGATTTCCCCTTTTCTATACTTCGTCTTTTTGGCAGCAGCTGCATTTGATGGAGGCTCTTGAATATTTCCCTGTACATAGTACATGACATCTTGATCTTCTAGCACCAAATCCAAGGACATCTTCCATGCATGATAATCAGACTTATCAGTCAATTTATCATCAGCCTTGAAACCCTTGTACGTTGAGGAGGTCATTTGTCCTTGATAGGATTTCTTCCTTCAGAGATAGCTTCTAACACCAGCTTGAACTCTTGGACTTTGTCTTCACCTCAGCGCTGATACCATGTTAAATTTAGATAACCGTGGTGTTCTATGCTTGAAGCACTTTTACTTCAATCTTTCTTAGGCCCAATACAAAATAGAAATCACATAAACTTGAAAGTAAAACGCTGATAGAACACAATAATAGATCAATAGAAGACAAGCCAAATATAGATCAGATTTACAATTCCTTTTGTCCAGCAAAGATATGAGATATTGTGGCGTTACGGCACTCAGCAGGATGCTTCAACCAACAAAGTCTTTCTCGGTCAGCCAACAATTTCATGTGTCACACCCATAGCCCTCAAAGACAACTCATCACAAGTCAACGCAAGTCAAACCAGGGACAACGAAGAAAAGTCAACGCAGCAAACTAGGGCTTTGGTCAAATAGCCTGGAATTGCTCAATTTTAGTGCCCAACTGTACGACCTACTAAAATCGGAATTTCTGCAGAAGATTGAGGTCAAACGACCAAGGGTTGACCACGATCAACATTGGTCAACACTGCAGCAGAAAAGCCCTAAACAAATCAGCGCAGAAAACAGCAGCTTCACTCCACACATGTGAGGAAAAAAAGGCCTCCAAAGGCTATCGAACCAATCAGATCACAGTGAGAGAATGTGTGATGAGATGATGATAAAATGACCTCCAAGTCTCTCCAATTTATATTCATCAATGAGGGTGTGTGACACATCTCTTAGGCATGTGGAATAAATACGGCCAACCTTGCACATGTGGAAAATAAATTCAAAATCAATGCTCTGCTCATCCAATCAAGATGATCTTTAGATCAATCTTGCACCTCTCCGAAAGAGGAATCCAACAAAAATATGACCATCGTCATATGAGCAGGCAGAGCAACATGGAGTTTGGACCTAGTTGCCAAAAATTAACACAATCTCGTAATCTTTACCGTTCACTCACTGAGCACACTTTTTCCACTCCTTTCTAGAAGGAGTTGGGTACACCAATCTAACAATGGCTCTCCCATCCTCTCTCCCGCTACATGTACAATCATGCCACTCATCATAAACAAACATTTGCCTCAACTCAAATTGACATTGAAGCAAAGACTGAAGAGTATTGAATTTGGTTGCAAAATGTGTGATTGCAAGATACCACAACTCCTTATTTTTGGTGCATCTCCTCACGAGGCTAAGAATGAAAGCATGATTACATATGAACTTAGGGATGCTTTTAGTTTGATCAATCACCTCCTTGAAGAAGGAAATTTTCCTCATATCCTCTAGCATCAAATCAATACAATGTGTAGCACATGGAGTCTAGAACAATGAGTGATGCCTCTCCATAAGCATCCTACCAACAACCACATAATTAGTTATGATTTGCACAACATTATGCAAATCGATTTCCCTGGAGGAACCCATCCATAAATTCACAAATCAGTGGATGTTGCTTCTTTGACATGTGTCGATACATCCACTGATTTGATAAACATGGTACCTCTAGGTCAATGTACTAGGAAATTTAGAAGGGTCCTAACATCATTGTGCATCTAGAGACCTCCCATGATTCCTTTAACTCCACCAATCTAGAGTTGATGTCCTTCTTTTGCTTGAAGAATTGGCCTCCATGACTCCTCATAGGTAGCACTTTTGTACCCTAGGCCAACAACAGTAATGGCATCACACATTGATTGCGATACTAAGAGGTATGTCACTCTAGAGAAGGCACTTCCCCATAACCTTGTCTACTTCTGCTTTCCCACTTTTTTAAGATTGACATGATAGAAGGTTATTCTCCAATTCTAGTTCGTTGAAAAAAAAATGACGAGGACTTCTAGGTAGGTGAATTTGTGGAGCCCCTCCCATTGCCCTCAATGGTAGATAGACTTGAAATTTTGATTGCACAGTTAGCCTTGTTTGTAGTTGCCTCTTCTTTCTTTCTATCCTTTGCGTGAAATTTGAATTGAATCATGTGCAAGTATCATAACCTTCGGGCCAACTTAAAGACAAATCCCAACATCATACTTCGGGATTTTAGTTAAATGGTATTTCAACCTACTAATCCCCCTTATCATATGTTGCCCCACACAATTTCCAATTCAATCATTGCTAGTCTGTACCATCTTTAGGTTCCCCATATAGCCAAAATGGGTCCAAATCCTTTGGCATATTTTCTATGGAAATGGACAGCTTCAAAATTCAAACACAAGGCACTAAAAACACAAGAAAATGACATTAATACCTCACTAGGGAAAAAAAACCACATCCTATTGGTTTAAAAATTGGACCTCTAGAATAAACTATTAGCAATAAAAAATTACAATAAGAGGGTGGAATAAAAATCAAAATCAAGCTTACTATCCCATTAAAAAACCCTTATATTGCTTTATGGACATGAAAATCATGGCAAAATGATAAAAATAAGAAGCAAAATGTAGGCAAGCAAGTATGCATTAATCTAGGAAAAAAAAACATTAACATGGTGGGATTTAAATACATACCTATGAATAGAAGATTCAATGGCAATTGGCAAATCAAATTGAATCCTTGCTCCACTGAAAAACTGGTTGTTTAGTTATCTCCACAATGAGCGATGATGACCACAAACCCTCCTCCTTCCTTCTCCAACAACCAAGAAACAAAAATGAAAAAAAATAAAACCCAAAATCGCTTAAAGCCTCACAAATTTCATTGGCTTGGCGATTTTTAGTTCATGGCATGACAATTTCTAGTTCATGGCATGACAATTTCTTCAGGCCGAAAATTCGATTGATTGAAAAAATCGCTTTTTTCCAGCACTGTGCCGAAAAATCAACGATGTTATCAACATTTCTTTGAGGCTAATCTAGAAAAAAAATGGAAAAACAAGAAAGAGGAGTTGTATTAGTATTACTTCTTATGTCATTCCTTTCTAGAGAAATATAATCATCTCACTTGTGTTAAGTTTTTAGATTGTTCTATGTTGTATCAATTACTTTAGCCCAATTCAATACTTCAATTAGCAATCTTTCCAATTACAATTAGTCTTTCCAACCAACAACAGTAATTGAAGATAGAACAATAAATGCAATGACAAAGGAGAAAATCAACACATCAACAAGAGACACCACGTTTGGTCAAAGACCAGGGAAAAAACCCCCATAGGGGGAAAACCCTTTGAAATTCTTCTTCTATTAGATTGTCATAAAATGTTCAGTAGAGAGTACAATGAGCCCAATATAATATCATCCAACAACCCAATAACATTCAGAAATAGGTTTCCAGTATCAAAATATAACAAAGGCAACTTTTCCTGTCTACTCTCAGCTGCGCTCAACTTCAGTCAACAGTCAAATCTCAGTCAAACTTCCCGGTTGCATGGAGGAGGAGTTGTGCGAGCGAAGGCTTCCAGTCGCTCCCTTGAGCCTGCAAGACAGTGATTGTGGTCGAATTTGTCCTGTGACAAGCCAGTGATTGTAACCCAAAACCCTAAAAACCAATGTGAGCCTCGGACCCTGTAATTTCGAACCTCTGTGAACTTCTTTTGTCGTCCAGGACTTAGACCTGCGCGAACCAATCAATGAAGAAGAGAAGAATAAGATGCTTGGTGATGTCCAAACGAGGTTGAGGTCACTTGTATTTATAGCCTTCCAAGGGTGTCCAATTTGCTTTAGGTCGACCTGTCCAAATGTGCATATGTGGGCTTTTCTTCATAAGTACACTTTCCCTTGTCCAAATTTGATGATCTTTAGATCGATTTTGGTCCTCGAGAAAAGAGGAATTCACTGCAATCATCATCTCCATTTAATAAGTTGTCCAAAGTGGAATTTGACCCTAGTTGTATAATTTAACAACTTACCCACATATTATGCATCCCAAGTGAGGATGTTGTACCTTGCCAACTTCCCGTGGATTTCCCCCCTCTTCCATAGTTTTCTAGATCAAGGATGTATATCCATGTGAATATACAACAAAATTAAACAACATAATCATCTACATCTAGTTCCTCTCTCTATGTGTGTGTGTGTGCATTCATGTACATCCATCCATGTGAATCCAAACCATTAGACACAGACACAAACATGCAAAGTTTTCTTTTGTATTTAGTATTGTAAGAGTGAATATAACACATTGGTATTGAGTACAATACATATCTGAACCCAAATACATTGAAATACAGCCTCTAAATGGCTTGCAAAAGTCCAAAATTAAACCATACTATTGTCTACAATAAAATCAAACAACATAATCATTTGCATCTGGGTCCTCTACATTCTTTGCATGGGTATGCTTGACATCATCTTGACTCAATGTCCTTGAAGGTTTGATACCAATGTCCTTATCTTGTGGCTATGGATGTGGTTGCAAGTTATCCAAGAAAAGTCCATTCATGATAGAAGGGGGGCATCATTAAATAGATCAAAATTAGATTGTAGGGTAGTTATAGGGTTTTAGCTTTTTGCACTTTTTGGGTGAAGGAAGTGCACTAGAAACAAATCAAACCTAGTTGGTTCTAACCAGTTTTGGCTTGAATTGGTCAGTTTTGATTGGTTCAAATCGGTCAAAACTAGTCATGTTCAATTTGAGGGGTTTGTTCAGCGCAAAAGCCCCCAAAACTAGTCTAACAAGCTAGTTTCATTGACTTCAATGATCTTTGGGGCATTTAAACCAAAAAATTCCAAGCTCAAGGCCACTAGCCATTGTAATACTAGTGGCATTGTTCCAAGAAGCTAGGAACTATCACAACAAGAATGTACATTCATTTCCAACAAGTGACACCTTAGCTTACACTTTCAAAGTAATATCAGTGAGATTATTGTAGTTATAAATATCAAGCCTAAGTTGTGTCAATTAAGGCAAACTAAAATCTATACATTTGGATAAAATATAAATAAAAATAACACGGTTCTTTGTTTTTCAAAGAAACTGTCTTTTAGTCATCCACATATTAGGCATTCCAAGGGAAGACACTAGTACCTTTTCCATCTGAAGAGAGTCCCTCGCAAACTGCTCAGTGCTAGTGCTACCCCCAAAAAAATGGAAACAATTGTCAAATGGAAGACTTCCTCAACTTGCCCTTGTTTGTCAGAAAACATTGAAGATACCTAAAGAGAAGTAAGGAATTTCTCAGAATTCTCCCTGAGGGAAACCATGTGTTTCTCACAATTCTTTGGATTTTCCTTGCTCAAAGAATCTGCTTGTATAATGACAGAAGATGGTGTTAGTTCAGATGGTGGGTTGCATGAACCATCTGATCATGGTCCTCTCTAGACAACTCACAAGACAAGGATGTCCAACCAAGAGATGTCCTCATTCTTGAAGATAGGAGTACATATTTTGCAACACCCAGGTTGGCCATTGCTTGAGGACAAGCAATGTCGGGAAGGGGGCACTGTAATGTCCACAATTGATTAATTGGTGAAGGGCGGACAGATTAGCCTATCCAACTTCGTAGACTATAGCATTGATAAAGGGGGAAGCCAAAATTTTCCAATGTTTGGGGCAATATTAGGTGAATTTTGGGTTGGCTGGGGCAAAAAAGCCCAAATTAGGGGTTGCATTACCACCCCTCACATTTGAAAAACCCCATGGGGAAATCTATAAATAAAGGAAAGTTGGAGCCATTGATGAGGATCAATTTGGATTGGAATATATCTGATTTTCTTAAGCTTGAGGCTTTGAGGGTTTTAAGACCCCTTCTCTTTGGTGGAGGTGATCCCGCCCTATCTAATCCTTTTGTCTAGTTTCGGTGGAGGTGATCCCACCCTACCTAGACACCTAATTTTCTTGTTCTGGCACAGAAATGGAATTGGAGCATCTCTGATTTGGTCTGGTGGACTATCTAATTATCAAGAACCATACGCAACGAATCTCTCTCTATGAATTTGTTGAAATTTGGTTACCGGAGGACAGGTGGTTCCCTAAGGCTTTGATCTTTGGCCTAGGGAAAAGTGTCCAAAAAGAATTTAATTTTTCTCCTAAAGTGACTTTATAAAGTTATAAAGTCAAATCTAATTTAAAAGTTGTTAATTTCTGCATATGTTCTATGGCATTTCAGATTAGGGCACAATACTGAAGAAGATAGAACATACTAATAGATCCATAGAAGACAAGCCAAACAAAGATAATGAATGGTGGCGTTACGGCAATCAGCAGGATGCTTCTACCAGCAAAGTCTCCAATAGGTCATTCAGCCAAGCATGTCACACATCACCCAGAACAACCCAAACAAAGAACAATCCATATATATCACAGCTCCAACGCTATCCAGAGAGAGAGAATTCCTCCACACCAATATGTGTCAAATGAACTCTAAGTCTCTCCAATATATAGGAATATTTGGGGGTGTATGACACGTCCTTTAAGACATTTAAGTCTATATTTTATTCCAGGCCGACCTAGCACATAAGTGGAATAAATTCAAAGTATATGTTCTGCTCATCCGATTAAGATGATCTTTAGATCAATCTTACACCTCTCCGAAAGAGGAATCCAATAGAAATATTGGGATCATCATCTGAGCAGCACATCCCGGAGTTTGGACCTAGTTGTCCAATTTTAACACTCCCTCTCAACTAGGGAGAACTTCGTCCACAAGTGCAATCCAAACATCATGCGTTATCCCGCCGTAACTTGCTTTGCTGGCCTCTTTATTTCAGAATAGAAGTGGGTCAGTCACAAAGACATCATTCCCGGCTGACAGATTCAGCCCAGAGGTCAAAACCTCTCTCGGACCCACAAAGAGTCTCCAACCAACCCAAAGTTGGTTCATTTGACCCGAAGTCAGGCGGAGGTCCGAAACCTCACTAGACTTGATCCCAGATCAAGTGGTTGGACACGTGCCATCCTAGACATAGAGAGTACGGCAATCTCCGATGCGTCCATTGGTCTTGCTATGGTCTCTATTCACATTTCCCACCTCATTGGCCAAATGAGAGGTACTTCCCATGACTCTGAAACTCCATGGGTAGGATGCATACGGGGCACAAATCATAGAGAGGTAAACCATCTCAATATCATCACGGTGGGGTAGAAGCACACCAATTAGGTTCGGCAAGCCTAGCCCAATGGTTGCTTATAGCACCAAAGTTATCCCCAAAGCCTACTTGGAGCTCCCAGAGCTCATCGTCCAACAAGACCCTCCAAAAGGGGCGTTCCATGATTCCAAGATTCTCACGGAAGGTTAGGAACATGACCTTCCCCAAGGGCATTGTGAGAATATCTGTGACCTGCTCATCAGTTCCTATATGATCGAGCCTTACAACACCTCGCTGTACCATATCCCAGATAAAGTGGTACCAGCCATCAACATGCTTGGATCAATCGTGGAACCCAGGATTCTATGACAAATGAATCCCCCTCTGGTTATCACAAAGGATAACGGTGGCATCTAACACATGCTCGAACAGCTCACTGAAGAGCTTTCGCAACCAAGTGACTTCACAACGGGTCATATATGCAGCAATGTATTTGACCTCAGCGGTGTTCGAGGCTACCAACTTTCGATTCCTGCCCGAAGCAGATCTACTTGTGAAGTAGCATCTAGATGTGCTCTTACGATCCACCACACTGCCAGCCCAATCGGCATCAATATATCCATGGAGTGTCATACTCCTGGCAGTGTACCTCAACCCATGGTCTATCGTGCCTCAAAGATATCTCAAGAGTTTCTAGGCACCAACCCAGTGAATGTTATGATCAACCATGTGTTGACTCAAAGTGTTCACTACACAACATACGTCCGGACAGTTGTTCACTAAGAACATCAGGGTCCCTATGAGTTGACGATACTCAGTAGGATGGGCCCAGCAGCGCTGCCACTCAACTTCTTAAAGTTGAGTTCCATCGGTGTTGACACGGACTTACAGTCCATCATACCAGAAGCTTCATAATGTATTTTCCTTGAGAAAGGAAAATCTCGCCAGGTCTCTGCTAGACCTCCAGGCCTAGGCATCAGTCCTAGGTCCTTCGTCTCGAACTCAGTAGCGAGCTCCCTCTTACACTGATGAATGAGAGGGTCAGCATCTGTCAGGAAGAGGTCGTCCATATACAGCACCAGAATGAGAAGCTTCTTTCTATCAACTTTTGAAGTGATCAACATTACTACGAGTGAAGCCCAGCTTCACCAAGTAGCTATATATCCTCTCGTACCAAGCTCTGGATGCTTGCTTCAGCCCATAGAGGGCTTTCTTCAACCTACAAACATGGGTGCCCCGATCCTAAACTTTGAATCCCAGAGGTTTCTCTACATACACCTCTTCCTTTATCGCATCATGCCAAAAAAATAGTCTTTACATTCATCTGATGAAGATTCTGTCCTTGCGTAGAAGCAAGGGAAATAATAGATTATAGGTGCAATAATAATCAGTGCCTTCCTAGAGAGGTCTCAGGCAACTCAATTTCCCATCAGATCCATGCTTGATCTTGTATCGAGGTGACAACAACTTTGTTTTGATCTGTGGTCTAGGAACCATCACCCTCGCATCCTTGCAGATTTAGATACTTTACAGCTTCTTCAAATGATTTAGGCTCATATTGTACTCATGGCTACTAGATACCCCTGGTATTTATATGGCTTCTTGATTTCCCTCAAAATTTCCCCCTCTGAAGCCATATGTCTCTGAGCCATGAGGATCTTCTTTCGTTCAGCAATGGTATCCACTCAGGAGCATATACAGATATATTCTGCCTCTTAATGCCAGCTCCTCTTGTGAGAGAAGACATCTATAAGAACATCCTCTCAAGTATTTCATAGGCAGCATATCAGATAAGTCAGAGTGTATCAGATGTCTTTGTCACACTTGAGGAATGAAGAAAAGTCCCCTATGCTTTCCTTTGTTGCAACCCTGACAAATGCCTTCATGATTATTTTGAAAGCGGGCATCCCAGACACCAACTCGAAGAGGGCTTTGAAATCATGTGCCTGAATCTTATTCTCTCATTGTCAAGGCCATACAAGAATCATAGCCATATACTGCCACATATCTGTCATGCATCTTGACAGGTATCATGTTTTGTCATTATGATACATGTCACTATCATATTCATCACTGCCAGACAGAACTGAAGATATCAAACTTCATGGTTATATATGATTTTTCATATGCCTCACAAACCAAGTTCATATAGATTCTGCCATATACAGTGAGGTCATATATTCTTTACCATCTGTCACTGTTCTAAGGCTCATCGACCAACCATCTTAGATTTCCTTAAACAACATTCAAAGACAAACAAACTTTCCAAGAATTAATTTTACATACCTCTTCTTTTGTCTGCCTTCTTACAGTAGATTTCCAACATCATTGCCCTAAACAAGTAGATGGCCCAATCAAAGACAATAATTTGGCATCCTGGCATTAGTGATCAAATGATACCTTCCTGAGCTAATGGAAAGCATTTGATGAAGCTTGGTCAGGTTAGGGCTTCTTGTAAATCATTGTTGTTCCAAAATTTCCTCATTTCAGCTGCAGCCTTTCTAGTCATACCTGATGATGCCCTTCGCTGTCTCTAAGGGTTGATATGAACCCTTGTTAGACATCTCGGCCCTTTCTAAAGTAACAGGTCTTAAGTGCAGTTGTACCAAGAGGGAGATTATACCTCACATTGTTTTGCAAATTAGCCCATGAATTTGGCCTACCCTTTCTGTTCTTGAAATCAGATCTGTAATGACAAATTGTCATGTCACAGAAACTCATCACCAAACTGTGATCATTGTAACCGCATTGAATCTTATTGTCATCATTGAATCTCTGCAGCTTCTTTATATTCCTGATATAAGACTTCTAGATATCAGAATTCATGTCTCTTAAGATAGAGAGGGCCACAATCGCTACATTTAGGGGGCTTGTGAGGTAAAGGCTTAGGAGACAGAGCAGATAGAACGGTGCCATTTGCGGACAACATGTACATGTCCTCTGCTTTCATTCTTTCCTTATGTACTCCTAATGGAGCCATTACAATAAGCTGTTGTGATTTGGCAATGGCAGGATCGTGGACTTTGATAGTGATGCTGCCACCTATGCTTGAAACCCATCCGAGACTGTAGAATTGCTTACAGAGCTCAGCAGTCAGCATCTTCGTCTCGATCACTGCCTAGCTTGGCACTTCGGCGTAAGAAGGGTTAGACAGAGTACCCGCTGCATCTGTCATCCTCATTCGGGCTCTCAACTCCATCCGAAGAGCCAAAAAGAAAAACACAGGGAGAAGAACTAAGCATCTCCATCCCATCTTCAACATGTGCCCTGGCTCTAATTGCTCGTCCCTTCCACAATTGAATTCAGTGAATAAGAAACACTTGAACTCGGTGGCCACCCAAAATTCACAAAGGGTATTCAAAATTGGAATTTTAATCCGCTGTCAGGACTTCAAAACTCACACATACATACCCTTCTTACACAGATTTGCAGCTTCATGAATCGACCTTCCCCTACAGAACAGTAACTCGAAGAAACATAGTGATGAAGGTTCGATATCACTTTAATGAACTCAAGTTCACCAAATTATTTAAATTAACCGATTTCTGCCACAACGATCCTGCCCACGACCATTCCTTTTCAAAAAACAAAACCTACGAGTCTCTTAAATCCACGATATTGGGCTTCGCAAGGTCCACAACATTCAAAACAGCGTCAACAGCTAAAGGAGCAAAAACTTCGACGGCCTTTCCGAAGTCTAGTGGAGAGCTTCCGAGATGATGGTCGGGTGAACCCCCTTTTCGAGCGAATTCACGTACTGCTTCAAGACCACGACCACTCCCCCGTGAGAAGATCAAGACCATGACCCCGCAACGACCACGACCGTCATCGCCGGCCACGATGTTGGCCTGATGGATATCAACCTTTATTAATTTCTCTGTTCGTAGAGCCATCGCCGATTACGGTTCGACCAATTTGCAATTTTCATAAAGAAATGGAATCTGATCCACTGCTTCAACCTTAATCCACCAAGCCTCAAATTCTAGAGCCCGTGTCACAGCTCGTTTTCAAAACAGTATCACGCGAAACTTATCCACACTTATCCACAGCTCAATTTCCAGAAAAATCATGTAAAAAATCACAATTTGATCCACTGTTGTAAATGTCGAGCGACAAAACCTCAAATTTTAAAGCCCGGGACCTGTGTGACTTGTCGTCTTAAAGCCAAAGGAAGTGAATGCCCGCTCGTCTGCAATAATTCAATGAGCTGTTTAGGATAGTGAGCGAGATGTTGTGGATAAGAAGACGCGACGTGGACCAAAAACATAGTTAAATCTGCAAGCTCCTTGGCCGCAGCGGGATCACTGCCCATGGAAGCTAATTTGAGAGCGGTGTGCTGTTGAAAAACCGCCAAGCATGAATCGAAGTGGCGAATCAGCAATAAAAGCTCGCTCTCATATCCTTGCGGATCGTATTTCATGCGAGATTGCAGCGATGGGAGGCTCAGCTTCTCGGCGTTTCGTCCAGAGGCACTCATAGAGGTCTCGGCTGAAGACGAACTGGTCAATGGAAATTATGGAATATGCAATGCGGCCATTATCGACGCTGCCATGGCTCAAAGTTTCAATTTCCAACACCTCTGACCAGTGCGGGCTCTAAAACCGACAGAATAACAGAAACAATGTTCGTTCGTCTTCCCTGTGTTGTGGTGTTGAGACATTCCGCAGCTGCTTTGGTGGTGTTTACAGTCGAAGGCAGGCGCATGCATCATCAACCAAAAAAAACAAGCTGCCCATTTGCTTCACGGAGGCCTTGCTGTAGTGCTATGGCCTGCAACCTAGCACACAGCAGCCTAGAGTCTTCAGTCCTAATAGAGTTCGGCCTTTATTATAGCACATAATAAACCCACGAAGCTCCTTCTTCTTGCCGTGGTCGCTGCATCTAGGGCACACAAATTTGGACATTGTCTTCTCCTTCCTCTGATACCATGTTAATTTCAGCATATGTTCTATGCCATTTTAGATTAGGGCACAATACTGAAGAAGATAGAACATACTAATAGATCGATAGAAGACAAGCCAAAACAGAGATAATGAATGGTGGCATTACGACGATCAGCAGGGTGCTTCTACCAGCAAAGTCTCCAATAAGTCATTTAGCCAAGCATGTCACACATCACCCAGAACAACCCAAACAAAGAACAATCCATATATATCACAGCTCCAACGCTATCTAAAGAGAGAGAATTCCTCCACACCAATATGTGTCAAATGAACTCTAAGCCTCTCCAATATATAGGAATCTTTAGGGGTGTGTGACACGTCTTTTAAGACATTTAAGTCTATATTTTATTCCAGGCCGACCTAGCACATAAGTGGAATAAATTCAAAGTATATGTTTTGTTCATCCAATCGAGATGATCTTTAGATCAATCTTACACCTCTCCGAAAAAGGAATCCAATAGAAATATTGGGATCATCATCTAAGCAGCACATCCCGGAGTTTGAACCTAGTTGTCCAATTTTAACAAAAGTGACTTTAAGTGATAAAGTTACTAAGTCTAATTTTAAAGTGACTTTAATAAAGTCAATATGAAATTAGAAAGTGAAAAGTGACTTTGGAAATAAATGACTAAGTGGATCTTTATTAAAGTGGAGTGAATTAAAAAATAGAAAGTGAGATTTAAATGAGCATTTAATCTCAGCCCTAGATCTAAAGCTATCTCAGCCATTGGATTTAGGGATTCCCCAAAAGTCACTTAGAGTTAGGTTAAAGGAGGAAAAGGAGAGAAAAGATCATTCAGTGTTTCATGAGCAAATTGAGAGAATGAGAAGAAGAGAGCAAAGGAGATTTCTGAGCAGTGAGAAGAAGGAGGGCAGCAGCACTTATATTCAGCAAATCCATACAACAAGGATAGAGCACGAAGTTCAAGGCAAGTGGGCATGAATTTCGAGGGAGGAAAATCAGCATTTATTGCAGCACGTTTTTCAAGGTTCGTACAGCAGCAAGGAGGTACGAAAATCGAGGTTCGTACAGCAGAGAGAGAAAGTTGGTTTTCTAGAATCCGTACAGCATCAAACAGCATGCAAAACGAGGTTCGTACAGCACGGAGATCAAGGCGGCATTTGCACAAATTTCAAGGGAGGTCGTACAGTTGTTTCGGCATTATTTTCGGTGCCCTGTCCGTATAGCATTTAAGGCTGTACTTTCTACTGATATTTTTTGTTTGTATTTGGCACGAAAATCGAGGCAAAGTTTGTGCACGATTTTTGAGATAAGTACATTTATGAGATTGCCGTAATTTTTTACTATGTTTTCCTGTTCACTGTAAAAGCATATTCAGAAATAAAGAGAAGTTTTCAAACTGGTTTTCCCCAAGAGTTGTAGGGGGTTTTTCCAAAGTCATATTGACCAGAAATCAGCGTGTCAAAATTCTGTGTGTTGCTAATTTATTTTTCTGAGTTTTATTTCTGCATTTCAGCACTGTGAAATTTCCAGAATTTGTGTTTTCAAAAAATATTTATTTTTCTAGCTCGTTGAATGTATTGTTATGGAAATGGACATTTAACTTTATGGGAGAAATAAGGAGAAACTGAAAATCGGGGTTGGGTCATAAAATTTCTACATGGTATCAGAGCTATTTTGCTGAAAAGTGCAGTTTGGAACAGCAAGCTGATTTTACACACAGAAATCAGTTCCTTTACTACTGCAGTGTCATTTTCAGTTTATTTAGGACAGCAAGCATGTCTTTGGGCTTGAGGGTGGAGGATAGGTTGGATGGGCATAGTAACTACAATGTATGGAAGGAAAGAATGCAAAGCATCTTTGAGGAGGCAGAAGTCTGGGGTATAATGGTGCATACCCAACAGCGCCCTGTTAATGTGCCTGCTGACCCTGTTCAGTTGGCAAACTTTAATAAAGAATAATAATAAGGAAAAGAGACTGATTCTGGATGGTATTAAAGACCATGTCATTCCTCATGTGAGAGGAAAGAGATTTTCTCATGAGATGTGGACAGCCTTGACCAATCTCTACTAGAGTACCAATGAAAACAGAAAAATGGTCTTAAGAGAGAAGCTGCAGGTCATTAAGATGGCTAAGACAGATAGTGCTACTGCATATCCCACAAAGATCACTAATGTGAGAGATGAGTTGGCAACAGTTGGAGAGGTTGTTCCACCCACTGAGTTGGTGCAGATTGCAGTGAATGGCCTTCCCAGCTCATGGTTGAACTTTGCTGATGGGATTGTTGCATGTGAGAGCCTTCCCACTTGGGAGAGGTTCTGGGATGATTGCATACAGAATGAAATCAAAAAGAGCCAGCTTGGGGCAGCCAAACCAGTTGAGCAGAATGAGGATGTAGCACTATTAGCAGGAGGCAAGAATGGCAAAGGAAAGAAGCAAGCTTTCATAAGCAGTGGTGGGGGCAAAGGCAAAGGTAAAGGTAAACAGGGGAACACGCAGAAGGACTATTCCAAGGTGAAGTGTTGGAATTGTCAGAGGATGGGACACTATGCAGTTGTGTGTCCGGAGAAGAAGAAGAAGAGGAAGAACAAGACCATGGCAGCATCAGCAAAGATAGAGGACTTTTCGGAGAGCTTTGACCAGGAGTTTGGGTTCATTGCTTGTGAGTCCACTAGTGCAGGATCACCTGCCACGGAGGGTGAGAGGGAGTGTGCATTTCCCTCCACTAGCGAAGCATCTTCAGGTATCTGGTATGTTGACAGTGGGGCTTCACGTCATATGACAGGAGTCTGTGACTAATTCTTAGAGCTTTCAGAGAGTGGCACTGATATAGAGGTAGCACTCGGAGATGACAACATTGTTAGAGCAATCGGTGTGGGGACATTGACATTTGATAGAGAACCCAAACCTCCCTTGAAAGTGTCAGATGTTCTATATGTGTCAGGGATGAGGAAGAACCTTATATCCGTCTCAGCATTGGAGGACAGAGGGTATGAGGTATTGTTTAGTAGAGGACAGGTGCTTATATATCCTAGGGGCGCTCCAGCTGAGTCAGCTAGAGTGATTGGTGTACGCCATGCAAAGGTGTACAAGTTTGCATTTCAGCCCCTTTTGGCATTAAGCAGTAGTACCAGCAGCAGAGCTAGCAGTTCAAAGCTTTGCGAGATTTGGCACCGCAGGATGGGGCACATGTATCATGGAGCCTTGAGGACATTGCGGGAGATCACTACAGGTGTGCCAGATTTCAGTACTGATCACCTAGATACATGCAAAGGATGTGCGATGGGCAAGTTTGCCAAATCCCCTTTTCCTAGTAGTGACAGCAGATCGACTGAGATACTTGATTTGATTCATTCCGATGTGAGCAGTCGAATGTCTCATGTTTCTTTGAGTTGCATATGAGTACTATGTTTTATTCATTGATGATCACTCCAGGAAGACCTGGATTTATTTTTTGAAGACCAAGAGTGAGGTTTTCAAGCAGTTTCAGGGGTTCAGAGCTCTTGTGGAGACTCGGACATGTCGGAAGATCAAGTCCGTCAGGTCGGACAATGGAGGGGAGTACACCCTTGGTGAGTTTGTTGATTATTGTGCGAAGATAGGCATTGGGAGGGAGTTCACAGTTCCTTACAACCCCCAGCAGAATAGGGTTGCGGAGAGGAAGAACAGATCCATCGGAGGGGCTGCCAAAGCCATGCTACATGATCAGGGGTTACCATTGTTTTTGTGGGCAGAGGCCTGCAACACTGCTGTTTATTTGCAGAATAGGAGTCTGCATTGTGCCTTGGGGCATGTGACTCCGAAGGAGGCTTTTTCTGGGAAGAAGCTTGATGTTGGTCATCTTCGTATCTTTGGGTGTATTGCATACTCCTACGTACCCAAGGAGCATAGGACCAACCTAGAGCCCGCCGCAGAGAAGGGTATCCTTGTGGGCTACAGTGAGACCTCAAAAGCCTTTCGGATTTATATTCGTGCACGGAGGAGAGTTGTTGTCAGGCGAGATGTGAATTTCGAGGAGGACAGGGCTTTCAGGAGGTCACGGGAGTTAGAGTATCTGGATCAGCTAGACCCTCAGGAGTAGCTGAGTCAGTCACAGGGATCCAGTGGGCAGGGATCAGGAGGTACATCGATTACGGTGTCAAGTCCATCAGTGAGCAGTGGCTCACAAAGTCAGAGGGGTGATCTTCCGGGCAGCATGCAGAGCAATCCGCGGAGCAATTCACTAGGTAGTCCACTAATGGGCAGTTCACACGATACTTCAGCATCTACAGGTTCAAGTTCAGGCAGGAGGACCGCAGACAAACAGTCAGGATTTCAGGCTCCTGATGAGGAGGAGCAGTTTCATTCTCCGGTGGGAGAAGTGTGCTCAGGGAAGAGGAAGCCCAAGTTGCTTCAGGATACCTTAAGAGAGGCCACATCTATTGCTGGGCCGAAGAGACCGGTCAGAGAGAGCAGGCCACCTAAGAGGTTTTGTAGCTATATGGCAATGGTTGCCAACATCGTTGACTCTGAGCCTTCTAGCTATGAGGAGGAAACTAGCCAGCAGGTCTGGAGAGAGGCCATGCAGAAGGAGTATTCTTCTATCATGAAGAATGATGTTTGGGAGGTGGTGCCGAGGCATGAGGGCAAATTTGTGGTTACTTCCAGATGGCTATATAAGGTAAAGCATGCTGCATATAGCATAATTAAGAAATTCAAGGCAAGGTTTGTGGCTAGAGGGTTCTCCCAGGTAGAGGGAGTAGATTATGAGGAGACCTTCGCTCCCATGGCTCGATATACTTCGATTTGCTCCATCATATCGATAGCAGCAGAGATGGGTTGAAAGATCCACCAGATAGATGTGAAGACCGCATTTCTCAATGGCTTCATATAGGAGGTGTACATTGAGTAGCCATAGGGCTTTGAGGTGCATGGGAAGGAGTCCCATGTGTGCAAACTGAAGAAGGCCCTTTATAACCTTAAGCAAGCTCACAGAGCTTGGTACTCCAGGATAGATACATACTTGCAGGAGATGGGTTTCACAAAGAGTGATGCAAATCCGAACCTTTACTTTATTGTGATAGGTGAGGAGCCTCTCATTTTGGTGTTGTATGTGGATGACTTGGTCATTGCGGGTGCAGAGAGACTCATAGAGAGCTGCAAGAGAGATCTTGCGTCGAAGTTCAAGATGAAAGACATTGGCTTGATGCATTACTTTTTGGGTTTGGAGGTGTGGTAGGAGGAGGGGCATTTCTTCCTAGGATAGGGGAAGTATATTGTGGACATCCTTAGCAGATTCCACATGGAGAATTGTAGACCCATGTCGACACCTAATATCACCAACTAGAAGAAGCTTCACGCTTCAGATTCTGAGTTGGTGGATCCCACATTGTATAGACAGTTGATTGGTTCCTTGATGTATTTGGTCAACACTAGACCAGATATATGTTTTACAGTCCACGCGATGAGCCAGTTCATGTGTGAGCCCAGGAGGGTGCACTAGGTTGCTGCAAAACACATTTTGCGATATTTGCAGGGGGCAGTGGAGTATGGTCTGGATTATAGGCAAGGAGATGGAGTAAGATTGGCAGGTTACACTGATTCTAATTGGGCAAGTTGTGCTTTTGATAGGAAGAGCACTTCAGGGTGTTGTTTTGGGTTGGGTTCGGCAGTGGTGTTGTGGTTTAACCGAAAGCAGCAGTCAGTAGCATTGAGTTCAGCGGAAGTAGAGTACATGGCAGCCAGTCTAGCTAGTTGTGAGGCCATATGGCTTCGCAAGATGTTGTTTGGCTTATTTGGTCAGCCGTTGAGACCTTCAGTGACGTACTGTGATAATCAAAGTTGCATTAAACTCACGGAGAATCCAGTATTTCATGACAGGTCAAAGCATATTGGGATCAAATATCATTTCATCAGAGACTATGTTCAGAAGGGCGCTGTGAAGCTTGAGTATATTCCCACTGATGAGCAGGTTGCAGATATTCTTACCAAAGCCTTACCACAGGGCAAGCATGTCTACTTCAGAGACAAGATGGGTGTGGTGAGGAACATCTTCCTCGGTAAGAGGGAGTGTTGAAATTTGGTTACCGGAAGACAGGTGGTTCCCTAAGGCTTTGATCTTTGGCCTAGGGAAAAGTGTCCAAAAAGAATTTGTATTTTCTCCTAAAGTGACTTTATAAAGTTATAAAGTCAATTCTAATTTAGAAGTGACTTTAAGTGATAAAGTTACTAAGTTTAATTTTAAAGTGACTTTAATAAAGTCAATATGAAATTAGAAAGTGAAAAGTGACTTTGGAAATAAATGACTAAGTGGATCTTTATTAAAGTGGAGTGAATTAAAAAATAGAAAGTGAGATTTAAATGAGCATTTAATCTCAGCCCTAGCTCTACAGCTATCTCAGCCATTGGCATTAGGGATTCCCCAAAAGTCACTTAGGATTAGGTTAAAGGAGGAAAAAGAGAGAAAAGATCATTCAATCTTTCATGAGCAAATTGAGAGAAGGAGAAGAAGAGAGCAAAGGAGATTTCTGAGCAGTGAGGAGGAGGGCAGAAGCACTTATATTTAGCAAATCCGTATAGCAAGGACAGAGCACGAAGTTCAAAGCAAGTGGGAACGAATTTCGAGGGAGGAAAATCAGCATTTATTGCAGTATGTTTTTCGAGGTCCGTACAGTAGCTAGGAGGTATGGAAATCGAGGTCCGTACAACAGAGAGAAAGTTGGTTTTCTGGAATCCGTACAGCAGCAAACAGCACGCAAAACGAGGTCCGTACAGCACGAAAATGGAGGCAGCATTTGCACATATTTCAAGGGAGGCCATACAGCTGTTCTGGCACTGTTTTCGGAGCTGTCCGTATAGCATTTAAGGTTGTACTTTCTGCTGATATTTTCTGTTTGTATTTGACACGAAAATCGAGGAAAAGTTTGTGCATGGTTTTCGAGATAAGTACATTTATGAAGTTGCTGTAATTTTTTACTATGTTTCCTGTTCACTGTAAAAGAATATTCAAAAATAAAGAGAAGCTTTCGAATTGGTTTTCCCCAAGAATTGTAGGGGGTTTTTCCAAGGTCATTGACCAAAAATCAGCATGTCAAAATTTTGTGTGGCTGATTTATTTTTCTGAGTTTTATTTCTGCATTTCAACACTGTGAAATTTCCAGAATTTGTGTTTTCAGAAAATATTTATTTTTCTGGCTTGTTGAATGTATGGCTATGGGAATGGACATTTAACTTTATGGGAGAAATAAGGAGAAACTGAAAACTGAGGTTGGGTCATAAAATTTCTACAGAATTTTGGTGGGAAGATTTTGCTGCAGAAGGGTCTGTTCTAGGCACCAACATTTCAGACTGAAGCTAAGTTAGGGCACCGAAGCCGTAGCTGGTTCAAATAGCACCTCCACGAGTTCTGTGAGGTCGCGAGACACCTTTTTATGGTTTCCTGTGAGCTTAATTGCATTTCAGGCTATCAGGAATAGGGTTGTGGGTCATCTGAACAGTTAGCAGAGGTTGCAGGCCACAGGGCCTCAGGACAAGGTTGCAGAGACGAGAACTGGGCCACTCTCTTCAGGGAGCATTGAATCACTGTTTCAGGAAGCACCAAATCTCTGTTATGGTACAATAAAGATGCAATAACGCTAAATTTGTTGCAGACAGCAGAGGTGTTGAGAAATCAATGCATGTAGGAATTAGTGTTTGATTCCTCTTTTCTTGATAATTACTTGTAAGTTGTGATTTATGTTGGCTTCTTTTATTATGTTATCATTCATCAAGCAATTACCAAAATAAAATGTATGAAGATCACGAGAACAAGGAATGCGATATAGGCACTAAGCCAAGGCAAAAACCCTATCTATGGGAAAACCCAGTCCAACTCTTCCACTAGTAGATTGAAAATAGATTGATTTAATGTCTCGCTAAGATCTAACCTTATCATTAATCCACATTTACAGAGCTGAAGATCAAAGAACTTTATTTTTGTAAACTATTTAGCCAGCAGTAATGCCAAGGTCCTCTTAAACTCTATTATGTTTGTTTAGAAAAATAAAGAATGCTACGTAATTTGGAAGATGGAAAATACTCTAAAATAATTTATTTCCTAAAAGTCATATTAAGATTATTTTCCTGCATGAGGGCCTGAACCAGAAACTCACTCTGCAGTGAATCTGCTAAAAATACAAAAGACAAAAGAAAATCTAAAAGAAAATCCATCAAGCTAATACAGAAAACACAACAAATGAAGAAATAAGAAGCAACGGATCACAATACAGCGACATGACATTACATATAAAAGGACACTAACACGATAAAAGGACTAAGTCAGAAATTGGAAATTCCATAAACTTAAATAGTCTAGTAGCCTTTTCCCTAGAGAAAATACAGGACTAGCTTACACAGCTAGAAACCATACAGAGAGCCTACAATGGCAATCGAACTTCGGCAGGAGACAATATGACCAAAGATCAGTTATCCACAATACACTGGACTGAAATATGAATTAAAGACCCAAAAAAGAGCCCACAAACAGAAAGGGGCCCAACTGCTGAACCTAAAAAAGCCTAAAGACAGAAACAGAGAAAAGACCATCTGGTCCAGATTCAGTCACAGTACACAAGCCGGCTTCAAAAAACAGAGCCTCTTTAGATAGAAAATCAGCAATAGAATTGAATTCCCAGAAGCTGTGTTTAACTCGAATGGCAGCAAAAGCAACCTGAAGGGCCCTGATCCTGTACTGCAAGGTTCCAGCCACATAACCCTCAGATTATATCTGCAATTAAACCAGTCCACAATCACTTTAGAGTCTCCAAAAAAATGAACACTTTTAATGCCTTTAAGGAGGGCAACTCTTATCTAACCCCATAACGCAAGTAGTTCAGCTTCTGTATTGGTAACAGTGCCAACATCTAATTTCCCTCTGAAATAGTGACAGTGGGAGAGATACAGCACCCACCCAACACCACAAGAAAGACCTGCACAAGCCCCATCAAAGAAACCCCGCGACTCATGATCCGGAAACACAAAGGGAACCAGACACCTGACCTTCTTGATCCTCGGAGGGGCAGCATAGTCCATAAAGACTGCTCTAATTTTATGGGACACCTGATATACATCGATCTGTTGGTTTTCAAAGAGACATTTGTTCCTCTGCAGCCAGATTCCCCAAATGATGAAGAGAGGTAACTACTTTATAACAGAGCATTTATCAGACTAAACCCAACCCCGGAGACTAACTTCCAGATTGTCACCCATCCAGGAGGATTTATTTGAAAACTGAGACAGGGAAGCATCCCATATTTGTCTTGCTCTCAAACAAGAGATGAACAAGTGATTAACATTTTCCTCATTCTGAAAGCACAGGACACAGATATTGGGCACGATCCAACCTTTCATGAGACAATTATCCCTGTCAGAATTCTGTTTTTCAGAGCGATCGATAGGTCTGCATTTCAAGGGACCCTGACCTCCCCACACAATAGTTGAAACACCATTTGCAAACACACAAAATCAGAGTTTTGAATAAGAGAGGAGTAGGCTCCCAAAGCAATGATGGATCCCTCGGATAGGTTTCTACCCCATATGATTCAATCCTTGATACCCGTTTTGCAAACATACAAATCAGAGTTTTGAATAAGAATGGAGTAGGCTTCCGAAGCAACGATGGATCGCTTGGATATGTTTCTACCCCATATGATTTGATCCTTGATACCCATTCTTAAGCAGATCCCAGCCTGATAGAGCTATCTAGTATACCAGTCCCATTCGAGCTGAAATTGGACAAGGAGAACCAAGTCTTAACCAGACATCCACAGCTGGTCGCTAGAGCAAGGGCATCCATATGAGACATCTGCAAGAGATTGCATACCTCTATATTTTAGGAGATCACAAAGCTCTTGTGAAAGGCAATAATCCTGTCCAAGTCCTAACCAAGGGTCCTAACCAAGGTGGACTGAAAGCCCATCCCCAATTTTCCAGAGAATCCAATTATCGACCGCTGAAAAAGCTCTACAAAGATTCCTCCAGAAAATGGACCCCCTATTGCAGAATCTGGCAGGCATCCTGATCCACTCTTCCACAGAAAAGGAGCAGAAGTATTTTCTTCTCATCACAAGACTCCAGAAACATTTTCCAAATAGCATTCTCCAACTGCTCTTCGCCACTAAGGCAAGAGAGAAGGTTTTCAGGTTAAACAAGCCCCAACCACCAAGCTTTTTAGGGAGGACTAGCTTCCATTTAACTAGAGGAATACCCTTCTTCCCAGACTTGCCTCCCCAAAGAAAGTGAGAACACGGGCTCTGAATGAACTGAGAGATACTAGAAGGAAGATGTGCTAAAGTCATCCAATAATCAGGAATACTCTCCAAAACTGCTTTTATAAGGACAGGGCACCCTCCCAAGGAAAGCTAGCAATTACACCAAAGTTTTATTTTTCTTCGATCCTCCTAATAAGCCAGAACCAGTAAGAAACTCTGTAGTTAATAGGTTTCAGAAAGAAACCTAAGTACTTCAGTCCCTCCACCAATTTTTTTAATTCAAAAGGAAAAATTTGTTTGAAAGGAACCATAAAATTATTTTCCAACATATGCCCATAACAGTAAGACTTCTCCTGACCGAAATCCATACCAGAAGCATTACAAAAAGCTGAGAGAATTTCTTTTAGGATCTGGCATTCTTCCAAGACTGCTGAGCCAAAGATTAAGACATCATCCACAAACAGGAGATGCGAAATGAAACAGTTTGATGCAACCTGAACCCCTTTGAAAAGACCTGTAAATCTAGATTCAATGATGAGACGGCTTAGACATTCAATGACCAGCAAAAAGAGCAGGGGAGACAGGGAGCAGCCCTGCCTTAATCCATGAGAAGCTCTGAAAAAATGGAGGGGTGCTCCATTAATAAGCACAACAAAATTAGTAGATCTTAAGCAGGCCATAATCCAAGATACAGCAAGAAAGTCAAGACCAATTTGCAGAAGAACCAGTTTAAGGAAGCCCCAGTCAACCTTGTCATAGGCCCTTTTTGAGATCTAGTTTGAGAGTAACAGCAGAAATATTTTTGGTCTTAATGGAGTGAATGACTTCCTAAGTGACACCTCTTGCATCATGGATCTGCCTATTGTTAAGGAAAACCACCTGTTCAGCAGACATGAATTTAGAGAGGACAACCTTTAATTGATTTGCACTACTCTTTGAGATTAACTTATATAGGACATTGCAAAGAACAATCGGACAGAAATCATTAAATGAGGAAGAATCAGCCTTCTTAAGAATTAAAGCCAAAAAGGTTGCATTTAAATTCCCTGGAATAAAGGCTTTCGACCTGGATTCTTCAACAGCTTTGACCAAATCAGGACCCATCAGCTCAAATAAGGAGAGAGAGATCCAAGGACCACCCATCAGGCCCTGGGCTCTTGTGCCTGGGCATCGGAGTGATGGTGTCATAGATTTCCTTTAATGAGACTTCATTGTTGACCTGTGCTGCCTCTTGTTCTGAGAAAAAGAGAGAGAAAACCTTAAGCACCTTCATATGATCCTCAAGGCTTGTAATCAATGTTGTGAAGATCGGCATCAAGACAAAATCAGAAAGGGTCCAGAAAACCAAAAAATCGTAAAAATAGGGAAAATATCAGTAAAAAACTGATCCAGGTGGATATTGGTGGCCACGTGCCTATTCCACTTGGGGTCCCACCATTGTTTTTTTCAGTATTTCAGTTTCCTCAATTGTAGAGCAATTTACTATTTTTAGCAGCTTTTTCGGGTCTTGAACTTCCGGAGCTGTTTTGAGGCCCTAAATGATGTTTTTTGGGAAAATCGAAAGCAACATGGATCTATGTCCGATGTTACTCACATCAAAAGTTGTAGTCCTCGGATAGATCTTTCTAACGAGGTATTGTGCAGATCGTATGCCAAAGTTACATCCTCGGGAAGTTGATGTACCAATTTACCCAAACGAGGCCCATAGTTTTGGCACTTCATCTCCTCGGGTTAGGTTTTTGGATGTTTATGGTTTTCCATTGTTTCTCAATAATAAATAGGCCCTCGAGCCTCATTGTAAGACAGTTCAAAGGCCTGTAGCCACCACATCTCCTCAGAGATAAGCTACTAGCGTCCTAGCTAATTTATTTCCATTCTGTCTGTAAGCATATTTCAGTTATGTGATATTAATGAAATGAAGTCTTATTTATGTTGCATCTCTACGTTTATGTGTATTTCTGTATTTTATTGCGTTCCCACATAAGTCTGGATCAATGGCAATAGAGCGGTTTGCTCTTTCTTGATCCTTCTTTGCATGTCCCCAACGAGGTCGGGGTATAAGGAGTTAGGGCTCGATCTGGTTGAACCTTTGCAGGATCAGTCTCGCAAACCCCGACGGCCGCCCATGGGGGACGAAAAGAAAGACGAGGGAGTAGGAGATCCTATCAAAATATTGCTCGATGAGGCCCTCGAGAAACAAATGAACGCGATGATGGATAACTTTGCCCAAATCCTTCAACGACTTCCCACCGGCGGCGCATCTGCATCTAGCAGCCACTTTGGAGGCGCAACTCCTTTTAAGGTACAAGTAAACTTTGATATTCCCATATTTGAGGGCCAAATAGATGCAGATGTCGTAGATAGATGATTAAATCTATTAGAAGGGTATTTCTCGGTTCATGACTTTTCCAACTGGGAAAAGATTACTTTTTCACTCCTCAAAGTCGCCCCCCATGTCAAGGACTGGTGGGAAACCTACTGTGATCAAAAGGACAGGAGGGAACCCTCTCTGTTTTTGGCCGCACCCACTTGGAATTCTTTCTGAGACGCCATTAAGGAACAATATTATCCCGTGGGGAGCTATGAGGACAAGTACATACAATGGACTACGTTGCGGCAGCAAAGGGATTAAGATGTGCATGAGCTAACAAATCTGTTCCATACCCTGCGCACAAAATTGGGTATCAAAGATTTAGAGAAACATTTGGTGCTGAAGTACCGCAGTTGTCTACACAGATACATTCGAGAGGAAATGGAGTTGCTCGAAATCTCCTCGTTTGGCGCAGCATATCGATATGTTGCCAAGATTGAGCAGAAGTTCAAACAGAAGAAGCGAGACTTTGGATCTACGAATCAAAAGCAAGCGAAAGGTGCCCCCAAACCGCAGAACAAAGGACAAAGCCAAGGTGGGGCGGCCCAAGATAACCTGCCAAAGTCGCAAGCAAAGAACGACACTACGAAGCCAAAGGACATGGGTAAGGGGTGTGAGTTCCATAAGAGCTCCACTCACAACACAAGTGAGTGTCGGGCCAAGCAATCACTGGTGGTCGAGTTGAAGGGAAGGCTTCTGAATCAGATGCATGCTCCGACTCTGAATCAAAACCCGACAAGGGGAATGATAAAGGGAAGCAGATTATCGATGCAGAGCCCAATGCCACTGTTGCCACCACGAAGATCCAGAAGAGGAATCGGAAGATCCGGAGGAGGGGGAGCACTTCTTCCATTCCCAGATATGAGTAAAAGGCTCCCCACTGCAGTTCATTGTCGACGGCGAGAGCCAAAAGAACCACAATTTAGCAGAGGTCATGAAGTGGTTAGGCTTGCCGACCACAACACGCTCACAGTCGTATACCATGGGGTGGCTTCACCAAGGACGGCATCTCCGCATCAGCCAACAGTGCCACCTTCCCTACAGCATCAAGCCCTTCACGGATGAGGTATTATGTGACATTGCTCCTCTTGATGTTTCTGATGTATTATTAGGCCAACCATACTTGTGGAAGCGACATGCTATATATGAGTCTCGACCTCGTGCTATTATTGTTACTTTGGGCAATAAGTTGTATAGGATAACGGAGGTAGCACCGCCTGCCGCTATCTCTTAGGTTACTGCAAAACAATGCAGTAAGCTCATTTCCAAAACTAGGAAATTTGTTTTCCTAATAATCCGCCCTTAGGGCAAGAAGAAGATTGTGGCCATGACCTCCAGTCAAAGCTCCTCCGCATGACAACAACAAAAGGACAAGGTCGTGGAGGAGTACGAGGACATCTTCACTTCACCCGCAGGGGTTCCTCTACACTGTCAGGTCAAGAACCCCATCGATCTGACCCCAGGTGCGTTGTTTCCCAATGGACCAATCTATCGGCGCTCTGTTCTGGAGAACGACGAAATCAAGAGGCAGATTCAGGAGATGCAGCAGAAAGGTCACATCTAGCCAAGTTCATCACCCTGTGGGAGCCCGATCGGGTTGGTACAAAAGAAAGATGGGACTTGGAGACTCTATATGGACTATCAGGGCGCTGAACAAGACCATTGTCTGGAATAGGTAGTCGATCCCACAAATTGATGACCTTCTGGACCAACTCAAGGGGCCAAAATATTTCAGCAAGATTGACTTAAAGTCTGAGTATCACCAGGTACCAATCGAACCCTCCGATATGTGGAAAACTGCCTTCAAAGCCAAGGAGGGCCTTTTCGAATGATTGGTCATGCCTTTCGGGTTGATGAATGTTCCCGCAACCTTCACGAGACTGATGGACAACATTTTGCGGCCATTCACCAACTCATTTGTTGTAGTGTACTTGGATGACATCCTGATCTTCAGCCAGACTTGGGCAGAGCACCTCCACCACATCCGACAGGTCCTCCAAACACTACGGCAACACAAGTTGTGTGCCACTTTGGAGAAGTGCATTATGGCATGACTCGGGTTCCGTATCTGGGATACATTATTGATGAGCGGGGGGTGCATGTGGATCCAACCAAGATCCAAGTTATTCGAGGTTGGCCAGCCCCAACCACTCTAACAGAGCTCCGCAGCTTTCTGGGTCTTGCCAATTTCTACCGCAGGTTCATGTTGGGATTCTCTCATATCACTTGGCCCTTGAGCCAAGTCAACAAGGGAGGAGCGAAAGCAAAATTCTTTTGGTCTGAATCTCAACAGAAGGCGTTCGTCGCGTTGAAACATCGCCTCTGCTCTGCCCCAGTGCTCACATTACCAGACTTCCAACAACCATTTGAGATCGAGACAGATGCCTCAGACTATGCTATTGGGGCAATTCTTACTCAATAAGGGCATCCAGTGGCATATCACAGTAAGACATTGTCCGACACAGTCTGAAAGTATCCCACTTATGACAAAGAGATATATTTCATTGTGGAGGCTTGCCGACAATGGAAGCATTATATTTTGGGGAAGGAAACAGTCATCCACACAGAACGCTGACCCTTGCAGTTCATACAGACACAAGGGAAGTTGCAAAATGATCGCCATCAAAAGTGATCCACATATCTACAACATTTTCATTTGAACATCAAGTACAAGAAGGGAAGCACCAATAATGTTGCAGACTGCCTCAGCCGACCGCCGATCGTGGCGCTAACTACCGTGCTAAACTCTTGTGGGCACAAGACTTCTGATTGGCCGCTTCTCTACAAGAGCGATCCAGAATTCGGCCACACAGACAAGAGGCTCTTGGACGGTAAGCAAGTTCCAAATTTTCACCTCCAGGATGCACTGCTATGTCACCTGGGACACCTTTGTGTTCCTTCAAGCAAGCATGCCAAGATGATTTGGGAAGCGCACTACAGTCGAGTGGTTGGGCATTTCAGGGTCGAGAAAACAGTGGCAATACTGCAGAAGTATTTCTATTGGTCGTTCCTTTGACTGGATGTCGGGAAGTACATCAGATCCTGCACTGCCTGTGCCATTGCCAAACCGACCATCAAGAAGCATGGCCTCTATACTCCGTTGCCTACCCCTAGTCAACCTTGGGAATCCATCTCCATGGATTACATGTCAGGCCTTCCTTCTACTAAGCATAGCAATGACTGTGTTTTCGTGATCGTCGACATATTCTTGAAGATGGCCATTATGGCGGCCTGCAATAAGAATATCACCGCAGAAACCACTGCTAAACTCTTCTTTAAACGAGTGTGGGTATGCTTTGGGATCCTAGAGTCTATCATCTCAGATCGAGACAACAAGTTCCTCAGTACATTTTGGTCCAGCCTCTGGTCAATGCTAGACACCAAGCTCAACAAGTCCACAGCGTTCCATCCCCAAATTGATAGCCAGACAGAGGTCGTCAACAGGATGATCGTACACATTCTGCATATGTACAACTCAAAGCATCCACGCACATGGGGTGAGAGCCTCCCCTATGTACAACACAGCTACAACCGGGCTCTCCACAGCTCAACCGGCCACAACCCCTTTTAGCTGGGCTTGGGATTCCAACCACTATGTCCCATTAACGTAGCCATGCCATTTGTAGCTACTAGGCCGATTCTTCTCATGTCCAATTTGAAGCTAACAAGGCGAACAGCTTCATTGAGCGCATTCAGCAGATCTGCCAACAGGTTCATGACATATTGGACAAAGCCAATGCCAAGTACAAGCAGCGACATGATCAGCATCGGGTGCCACACAACTTCTAGGTGGGCAACAAAGTGTGGCTACATTTGCAGAAGAAGCGCCTCGTTGGAGCCCACCGTAAGCTTCGCCCGCTCCGATATGGGCCATACACCATCACCAAGGTTGTAGGGGACAATGCCTTCGAGCTCAGTATTCTACCATTCCTTGGCCAACACCCAGTGTTCAATGTGGACCGCCTTCGGCCCTACTTCTCATCTCTACTAAACACCTTTGACATTGCAGAGCAACTCACACCAACAGATTTAAACCCAGACTGCATGGAATAGGCCACCACGGATCGTATCATGGACATGCAAATCAAGAACACTCGCCAACAGAAGATCCAACTGTATCGGGTTGTCAAAGCTGGCCAACTCCTGCACCAATGCAAGTGGCTCACCAGGGACCAAGCTCAACAAAAGTTTCTTTATCTCATGGAGGAACTCAACGCAATGGGGACCATTGCTTCCTAAGGGGGAAGAAATGATCCAGGTGTATATTGGTGGCCACCTGTCTATTGCACTTGGGGCACCACCATTGTTTCTTTCAGTTTTTCAGTTTCCTTAATTGTAGCACAATTTACTATTTTTAGCAGTTTTTCAGGTACCTGAACTTCTGAAGCCGTTTTGAGGCCCTAAACGATGTTTTTTGGAAAAACCAGGAGCAACATGGGTCAGATAGATCTTTCTAACGAGGTATTGTGCACGTCAAACGAAGATCGTATGCCAAAGTTACGTCCCTGAGAAGTTGATGTACCAATTTACCCAAACAGGACCCATTGTTTTGGCACTTCATCTCCTAGGGTTAGGTTTTTGGATGTTTAGGGTTTTCCATTGTTTCTCAATAATAAATAAGCCCTCGAGCCTCATTGTAAGATAGTTCAGAGACCTGTATCTGCCACATCTTTTCTCAGAGATAAGCTACCAGCACCATAGCTAGTTTATTTCAATTCTGTCTATAAGCATATTTCAATTATGTGATATTAATGAAATGAAGTCTTATTTCTGCTGCATCTGTACGTTTATGTGTATTTCTATATTTTATTGCATTCCTGCGTAAGTCTGGATCAACAATTAGCAAACATTGCCAAAATTAAGATACCATAAAAATATCTTTAAAAATCGGTAAACATCGGCAAGGCCAAAAAATCGTGACTTCGAGATAAAATCGGGATGTTATCGAGATGTTCGCAACACTGCTTGTAATAGAACCATTATACAACTTTTCAAAGAACCTGGTTCCTTCCCTAGAGAGGTCATTAAAGGACAAAATCGTAGTGTTATTCTGATCAGAATTAAGATCCCAGATATGATTGGCAACCCTCCTATGATTAGCATATTGGTGAAAAACATAGTGTTCCTATCCCCATCAGTTATCCATAATACCATATGGCCCTGCTCTTTAATCTCCAAGTGACCTCTTCTTCTTTGAGAAGCAGAGAACTTTCCTACCTTCCAGAGACTTAAACACCGATGTCTCATGGTCAGTTAGCAGCCCTCGAGCTGATAAAAAGAGGTCCTCAATCTGCCTCTCTATCTCCCAAAGCTCCCTGTGGGAAGCTCTTTTCCGCTCCACATCCCAAAGGGAAACTTTGGTCTTGAGAAATTTTAGATTAGCCACAATCTTTTGGATCATCGTCACTTGAGAAGTGGAGCTAATATGGGACCAATTTTGGATTCGTCTTTTAACCAAGATCTATTAAATTTAAAGGGAAAATGTCTTTCCCAAGGGAGAGCAAAATAGGTTTATGATCTGATAGAGTCTCACTGCTGACCCAAGACTAAGGACTCCAAATAGATCCAAGAGAGAAGAGGCAACTAGGAGACGATCAAGCCGCTTCGCCACCACATCATCCCCTTTGCGGTTTTTCGCCCAAATAGGCATTAGCTTAACTGGTTCCACATCTATGAGATTAGGAAAGGCAAAAAGCAAGGAGAAAAAGTCAGCCTAAGGATCCATTTTGGATTTAGGGCCCCAAACTTCACTCCTTAACAAGATAAGATTTAAGTACCTTCCAATAATAGTATTGGGGAAGAGAGGAGCCCCTCCACTACCCCTCGATTCAAGAAAATGTCTCGATTATGGTAGGGGCCATAGATGTTGAGGATGGTAACAAGGTTATTGTTATAAGACAAATTTCCTTCAATGTACAATCCTACCGAGCAAACAACCCCCTTAAATTTGTCAAAAAAAGGAGACCACCCAAAAAGCAAACCCCAGAATGGTCTCTCGCATCTGCCGCAATGAAGTGCCAGCCCACAAGAAAGGATGAAAGAATATTAATGCTGGCATAACCTTGCCCCAAAGTTTCTTGTAGTAGAATGAAATCAGGGGAATGGACAGCCACAAGTCTGTGAAGAACTGCTTGTTTTAAGGGCGCCCCCAACCCTCTAGGCTCTAATGTTTAGGGATGAAATCTTCATCAAGTAATTCTTGGCCTGTGACACTCCGCTCTAAGGGCCCTAAAAGAAGAAAGCAAAGGAAACATACCCCGCCCAGAACAAACATCTGGTTTTTTCCTAGACCCCGACTGATACAAAACACGGGGGAATGATTATAAGACAAATCGAAGGGCTCAAATCTACGACCCGCACCGGTAATGGACATGCAGCGCCCCCCCTCCCCCCCATCAAACTAAATGAGCTTTGGATTACTCGCTCCCCCCCCCCATTAGACTGAATGAGGTTTGGATTACTCCCTCCCCTTGACTCCACCAAATTAATTAAACTTGTAAAAAGAAAAAAATGAAGGGCGCAAATAAAGGAGACTCACCTTTCATAGGACTAGGAGGGCTATACTTGTCTCTTCCAGAAAAACCTGCTTTAAGGGAGTCAGATATTCTGGCCTTACTTGCGCAGGATTGCATCTGATCAACAGTAGCCCTTGTCCAAGGGCAAATAGAGTGTGGAGCCATGGCAAGAGAAGACGCCTCGTCCACTGAAATTTCGCTCATGTTTTGGCCCAAGACAGTCTCTTTCCTAGCCACAGCCACATGCAGAGCCTCCATAGATGTCGAGTGAGGGCCATGACCCCTTAAGAGTAATAAGAAGGGTTCCACTAGCCTTGTAAGTTCTCGTAGGCTAAGGCGGAGGAAATTATAACTGCCTAAGGGGTGTCACTCTAATTTTATACAAATGAAAGTCTCCTACATTTCTTATCACAGGTGGGGGTACATCTACAACTAAGAATGATTCGACCATTACAAAGGGTCTACGCTTGGTGAATGGTTTGTTGGGACGATATATATATTTGTGGGCTCACCATGAGTAAATTCCTCTTTTGAAAGGAAGCTTGAGCTTCTTCTTTATAGGTCGAGTTTTGTTGGTTGAAGGGTGATTTTTGCCAAGCATTGAGATTCTTGGACTTCCTCTAACATTTGTTGGTTTCATCTTGTGTATTGGGCAACGTCTTGACATTTTCATGAGAGCTGGAGGTCGAGTTTGACTCTGGTCCTAGAAGAACAAGATGTTGAATAAAGGATGCATTGTCTACTCATCTCTGTTGGATGCATTGCACAGAAATATATTCCTCTTGTGGGTCGAGTCCCCTTCTACTATGGATTGAGACACTCAATAAAGGAGCACGGATAGACTGTTGTAAGATAATGAAATGAACTAGGTTCTTTTGTGCCATTTGAACTTGTTATCTCTGTTGTTTATCTCTATATTGATTGAAAAAAATTATCAGATCTGCAATATGTACCTGTGTGATGCTTTAAAGGAGAAAATCATGTAGTAGGTTTCATTTAAGGCTCATAACAGTGTTGTTTCCTCTCTAAGTTGGTCACTTCATTTATCTTTAATTGTAAGTATGTTTGAAGCTCCTATGCCTCTATGCATTTGGGTTGGAAAATATATATATATATATAGTCACATCTACAACAGCCCATGATTTCCAGTGTTGGTAGTGATATGCATTTCAATGAATGGTGACATTTTGGAGGTTAAATGGTAACTTGGGTTCATGTTTAAATTTTGGTTGCAAAGGTTTTCCATTGTGTGTTTGCTCAAGTTAAAAACAAACAAGAACTACACTCACATCAGTGCTCACTCATTACATCGGACGAAGCCTCTCACTGCAGAAGTTCATTAAACTCAAAGATTTCACCGACCACCTTGTCCTATTTCATAGTAGGGATTTTACAGTGGTATCAGAGCATGTTCTTAAACAGTTGTGGGGTCTAAGGGTCGCTTGTTAGTGATGTCATGACAAAGGAGACTCCTTTAAGCGGGATACTTACAAGAGGAAGTACACACATAGAAAACCTACTCCTAATAGAGAGTAAGATATTCCAGATGGTGAGGATGAAGAAACACCAGAAAAAGGGAAAGGGGCAAGAGAAACACCTGAAATAGAAGAGCTATGTATGAGAGATAAAGAGACACGAGCCTTTAACAGTATGCTCAGTGCAATAAATGATTTGGCTAAAGGCCCAAAGGAGATGGTAGACCTAGTGAGAGTGCTGACAAACAAGACTTCCATGGAAAGGGATCCTATAATGGTGAAGGGTCTAACACTGCAGAGGGCAGCCATGCCCGTGCTAGTACACAGAGCCATTCGGGCTCATTTAGCAAAACACCCGGACCCAACATGCCCCAATTCCAACATAAGAGTGGAGGACCAAACAAAGCAAACAAGTCAAGGGATTCCTAATGCAAATTATTTGGAGGAGTATAGAGCATTGGGATGTGAGTTCCAAGCTTTCATGAGTTTCATTGATTTCTGCTACCTTCAACTGAAGAGCGGACCCAAAACATTTCAGAAGAGGTTGAGGTAGAATAATTAGTTATAAAAGACCTTGGGGAAGGTGACCATCCTTTGCTTTGATGGGTCAACCAAATGCTCAGCTCGGTCATGGGTACAGAAACTCATGATAGCTTGGAAATCTAGAATAATGAGTTACAAAAGACCTTGGGGAAGGTGACCATCCCTTGCTTTGATGGGCCATCCAAATGCTCAGCTCGGTCATGACTCATGGGTACAAAAAATGGATACATATTTCCAGTTGCATCAGATGACAATGGAGGAATCTATTAAGTTGGCCACATTACACTTGGAGGACAAAGCCCATGAGTGGCGGGACCATGGGTTGGTGACAATGGGTCATAACAGCATCCCCTCATATACTGAGTTTACTCTGAGGCTCATTAAGCGATTTGACAAGAAGGACCCGGAGCTTCATTTTGGCCCAGCTCAGACAGATAAGCAATCTGAAGGCATACATTTCAAGGTTTCAGAAACTAACAGTTATCGTCACGAAAATCCCGAAGGCTATGTTGGTGATGCTATTTGTAGAGGGATTGTCGAAGCCTCTACGTGTTTGGGTCAAAGGCTTTAAACCCACCACCCTTCATGCGGCAATCAATAAAACGAGGGATATGCACAATGCCATCTCGAAGAACAAATTCACTCATAAACCTTCCTTCCCTCAAAAGGGTAAGGAGGTCAAACCTTTTCAGAAGGGGTGGACAAGGAAACCAAAGATGGACGAGCAAACCCGGAAGGAATTGAGAAAGAAGTTGTGTTTCAACTGTCAGGAGCCTTAGGACAGGCGTGCAAGAAAAGACAATGTGGGCAAGGCCCACTACAGAAAGGTGTACTCAGAGAGTGACAACGATGATGGAGAGGAGCCAATGCAAGAACAAGTGCAGGGATAGATACATCAAGCAGTTTGGAGTCAAACTTCACATGCAGAAGGCAAAGCCCCTATTATTGCATCCATGTCAAGATTTCCCATATATCATACTTTCAGAGTTAAAGGGGCTCTAGCAAGACACAAGGTGATGATACTAATTGATGGTGGATCTTCTCACTTCACTGATGTAGCCATAGTTGATAGGAGGGGGATTCCTAGAAAGGAGTTACACAGCTTTGTGGTTGCCATACCTGGTGGCCATCAGATGGACTGCACTAGATACATCCCCAAGCTACAGCCTATGTCACAAGGTTCGCCGAATTTGAACCTTGAGGTTCGAAATTCGGCAAACCCAAAAAAAAAATTTCGAATTCGATGAGATTCGACGAACCCGATAGTCAAACCTAAACAAATTTGAACCCAAACAAACCCGAACCTAAAGGCAAACATAAAGCCGAATTTTATAATTTTTTCTGGGGTTCGAGGTTAGGGTTCGCGCAATTTTTATCATTGTTTTAAGGTTTATGAAAAAAACCATGGGCAGCACACAGTTTTCTATTGTTCCACTTCTCGTCAATTTTTTTCCTGCAGGGACCACTTCTTTGGCTTTATATACCATGTCGTCCATGAATTTGCACAAGCCAAGTTCAGAGTTTGTCGTTCGAGTGTACTTGCGAGTCGTTCGAGTTGTATTTGCTGCAATTTCTATTGGATTGTTAGTGAAGTTTCTGAACAGTGAATAGTGAGGTCGAGTAAATGAATTTCTCGACATTGTTTTTCGTTGGGGATCGTGAATCTAATCGTTATTTGTGGCCCGTGGGTGCTAATGCTCACTGTGCTCAGTTGTTGCTGCCATTTAACTGGGCTCTTGGTCGTGGCTCGTTTTAGACTAATCTCGACTCCTAACAACTTTCTTTCAGGCTTCAAGGACCCAGGTTAGTGACACTATGACCCAATGTTATATTCTACCCTCTGTAATAATTTTTTAAAGAAAATCAACCTTTGCTCTCATAAATTCATAATAGGGGCAATGTTGCCTGCATTTATAGTTTTCTGTTGATTGTCGTGAGTCTTTTCGTGTTCTACTTCTTTCTTCGTCTCAGACTCTCACCCTCGAGCCTCGGGGATCTTTAAAATTTAGACGCAGGAAACGTCCCCCCCGGCTCCAACCCTCGTTCCGTGTCCTATACGGAAACGCGAGGGATCTATCGTATGAACCGCGTTTCCGAAAAACGAAAACGCAGATCGGACTTAAAAATACGGTTCCCGCCATTTCGAAATGGCGGATCGGCGTACATAAACGCAGGGTTTTCGGGTCGGATCTATAGGGATCACGACTGTTTCCGTACGTCGTCGGATAGTTCTGAATTGCGGCCCCCAAAAATAGACTTTTTTTTAGTTTTTTTATTTTTATTTTGTTGCTTAAGTTGGGTTGGGGGGTGGGTTAGTGTTGAGTTAGGGAAGGAATGAAAAGGTTATAAGTTCACTTTCACTTCTCATTTGCTCACTTGTGTTTTTGGATTGCTTGAAGAAGAGAGGAGAAGAGAGCTTGTAGAAGACAGAGTTGAGGAGAGCTTGGAGGAGTAAAGAAGGGCTTCCATCTACAAGAGCTAAAGAGGTAAGTGCAAACCCCAAACTCCCTCATTTTTTTGTCATTGTTTTTTGTATTTTCTCTCCTCCCTCTCCTACACTTTCCCATTCTTTCTTCTTGCTCATTTATTTGCAGGTTGTCCACCACCTATATTCATATTCAAAGATGGTGGTTTTTTGGCTTCTATGTATCATTCCACTCTTGGTTTTCATGATGGAAAGGGGGAATAGGAATAGAAGAGAAGAAGAAGAAGAAGAACAGAATAGTGGTCCCCATATGAGTGACCCAATGTATGATGAGGAGGAAGGGTTTGAAGAGGAAGGGGATGAACCTGATGAGAACATTGAAACACTAGAGGGGAAAGTTGCATTGACACCCTTGTGGAACTATGTGACCAAACTTTAAAAGGGAAAAGGTGGTGGAAGCTACAAGTTTTTGTGCCCTCATGGTTGTCATGGAGGAAAACCATATAGTGGTTCATATACCTGTGTGAGGAGGCATCTTTGTGGGTTGATGGATAGTGATGACAAAAAGGGTGTCATGGATAGTGATGACAAAAAGGGTGTCATGGGGATAGCAATTTGCCCAAAGGTTCCAACTGAACAAAGAAGAAAATATATCCAAATAGAGGAGGTTGCACAACAAAAAAACAAGAAACAAAAAACTCAATTTGAAACAAGTGCAACCTCTAGATTTGGTAGTTCATCTCCTCATGGTACTTCTGCAAGCTCTGGAGGTAAAAGAACAATAGGGGATTTCCTGAATGTTGTTGAGAGGGATGACGTGGATGGAAAGATAGTCTGATTTCTTTGTGCTTGCAGTGTACCATTCAATGTGCTTCACTCTCCCTATTGGCAATGAAATGGTAAAGGCCATCAATGAAGCCCCAAAAGGATACAAGACCCCCAACTATGAGAAAGCTAGAATAGTGTTATTAGAAATAGAAAAATGATAGGTTCAAAGAGCTTTAACACGTTTTACAAATGAGTGGGTGGATATCCATTGTATCAGATGGGTGGACAAATATCAGAGACCAACATTTGATAAATGTTCTTGGTGTTTCTGCTAGTGGTGGAGTATTTATTACATGTTATGACTCCTCCCTTAGTGCAACTTCCCAAAATATTGCAGATCTCATATTACAATCATTCAAAGACGTTGGTCCTAGTAATGTGGTTCAAGTGCTCACAGATAATGCAGCAAATTATAAGGCAACATAAAAATTATTGAGCGTACTCATCCACACATCTTTTGGTTTGGGTGCTTGGTGCCAACATTGAACCTTTTGATGCATGATATTGTGAAGCATAAAAAATGTGGGTGGATTGATGAGATTTACAAGAGAGGGAAGCAACTCATTAAATTTATCACAAGGCATACAAGGGTAAACTACTTCTATGGCACTTACTACAAGTTGCAATTGCTTAAACTTGCAAAAACAAGATTTGCAAGTTATTACCTTCCCTTTAGGCAGTTAGTGAAGGTGAGACAAGCTTTAACTAATATGGTGACCGTTGAATCATGGGAGAAAATTAACACTAATAGAGATGGTGCTAATGTAGCCAAGGTCACTATTCTTGACATGTTCTTTTGGTCACAGGTTAAATATGTTTTGCAATTCACCAAAACAATTTATTACATGACCAAGTTTGCGAATTCAGATCGGCCAATAATTGGGGAGGTGTATTAGCAAATGGATAGCATGTTGGGGCAGATTAAAGACATTGTTGAGCCTAGAGATATCACCTTGTACTATTATATTCGTGCAGAGGTAGAAAAACGATGGGATATGCTAAATGTTCCATTGCATGCATTAGCATATGTTTTGAAACCTAATTACTATCATCCATCATGGCTTTCAACAGCAGTACTTGGGGGGAGCAAGAGAAAACCACACCTAGATCCAGAGGTTCTAGAAAAATATATGATTGCATTGGCTAGATTAGTCCCTGATGAGGAGGAGGTTGTCTTCGTACGGAAACAGTTGAGCAATTATACACTTTGCACTGGTCCATTTGGGAGCATGCATGCAATTAGAGATTGAGAGACTTTTTCTTCTCTTGAGTGGTGGAACATGCATAGAGGTGCTACTCCAATTCTACAAAATTTGGCATTGAGGGTGCTATCACAAGTGGTAAACACTTATTCTGCAGAGATGTGTTGGAGCTCTTATTCTTTCATCCACAGTGTTAAAAGGAACAAGTTGAGTTTAGATCGGGCAAAGAGCTTGGTTTATGTTCATTACAACTTGCGATTGCTGTCCCAATACTGTGATGATGCAAAGAGCAATAAAGACCTTAAGGTTTGGGACAGGTATCCAAAGGAGCCGAATTTTGAGGATGTCGTGTTGCGATTAGAGCAATTAGAGGATACTCTTATCCAAGATGATGATGGTCGAGTTGAGATGCCACCCCCATCTGGTCCCTTGGTTCCCAGGTTCCATGGTTCAACACCAACAGTAGGAGCTTCATCTTCATCAGTTTCATTGCCACAACTTCCACAGCCACCATCTTCTTCATTGCCACCACGTGGAGGCCCACCACCACGTACTCTTCGTGGTGGAAGGAGGAGAGATTAGTAGATATATTCACAATTTACTACTTTTGTCATAGATTAGATTTATAGGGTTGTTGTGAATTTGAACTTTTCTGTCTTGGTGGTGGCCAAGTGGCCTATTTTGTAAACAGTATTATTTGAATTTTGGACATGACTAATGTTGACAATTGCTCACTTGCTAGATAATATGCTTTATGTTTTATGTTTTATAATATGGTTAAATGTTTTATGTTTTATAATATGCTTAAAAATTTGATGTATGTTTGTAATTGCTAGAATTGGTTGATGCTCAAATAATTAATCATTCATGTACAATGGAATCATGGATGCCATATATATCTTGATTTATGTACAAATATGCATGTTTTCATGTCTTCTACAACTAGTTTGGTATTTGGGATGTTTGTTTTGAATATAAATGCAAAAAAATATAAATAAATATATATATATATATATAGTAGACGCTTCCGAGACGCTTCGCTTCCTAGATTTTTGGAAAATGAAGTTTCTGCGTCCCCGCTTCATGCAACGTTGGTTTAGACTAGTTAAGCAACTTTAACCACTTGTTCCATGTTGGAACTCGCACCTTGGCATTGCTTCTTAGTTTTGGAGTCTTTCAAATATGTTGTACCCTGTCAAGTCTTTCAAATACGTTATAGCCTGCCATGTCAGTATCTACGAGAAATTTCGTTTTGGAATTTCTTACGAGAAATTTCTAGAAATTAAGATTCAATGTCGTGGTTAAATCGCAGCATTATTGTGTAAACCTACAAGGAAGTCCCAAAATTGACAATTGTTGCTCCTCTAGACAAGAACGCAACCCACATGTTCGAATTGTTCATTCTTCTAGTCACAACACTTCGTCCAATTTTCAATATTGCGACAGGCATGTTCCAACTCTAATTGCATTGTTGATTAAGAATGATGGGACTCGGCCCTTGCGACTAAAACACTTCTTAGATAAGAAGAAACCTTCTTGAAACTGACTCACACTGTATACATTGTTGTTATTGTTGAAAAGTGTTACTAGGTCGGTCTTCATGTTGACTATGTAATTATGTATTTTATGCACAGAAGAAGACAAAGATAATAAAATGTATTTTGTACTTGCTTCATGGGTTTCATGAGCAAGATTTTATTATAGGTTAAATGGACTTCTTCTTGATGTCTATTAGGGTTTGTCTTATATTTATAAGTATAATTAAGAGTCATGAAAACGAAGTGTCTAGTCTCAAGAATGTTCCCCAAGACCTTGCAAAAGAATGATCCATAATGGCACTCAAGACTGCCCACATATACGTTGAATGATCAACTCCTAAAGTCGGCCTCCAACAGCTTGGCAAGTCGGCCTACATATTGAAGGTAAGGTCGGCCTTAACTTAGAAACAAAGCACTATATATATATAGTGCTGAAGCTGCAAATCCATCGGAAAAAGATGAAGCGTAGATCTTTGATATGATATAGGAAGGTGAAGCATATATCTTTGAAGTGATACAGGAAGGTGAAGCGGATATAATGTGATACAAAAAGAACAAGCGGATATCTTTGTCGTAATACAGAAAACGAAAGTGCGAACAATCTGGAGAAGATTTTTGGAAAATATCTGTTATAGAAATGCAGGTCTTTTTTCAGAAATACAATGCGGAAAAATTATGTGACTAAGTGTGAGTCTTACTTGGTGAGACAATGAGTATATATTGCAGACCTTTGGACAGCGTGTATCACCATGGTAAAACTGAATAAAGAGCGTATCTACGTGATGGTATCACATTATGATAAGATGATGCAGTCTACGAAGATGAAGTGCGGATATGTCTGAATAGTCTACGGACTTTCTGAAACTGTCCTAAAGAATAAATATGAAGATGTATAAAGGATTAGAGCAGGGTTTAATGCGGGCATATCACAAACATATGTGTGGACTCTTCTGAGCAATAAACGGTGCAAATTCCATTATGAAGAAGTGTGGTTTCTCCGTGAGATGAAAAACTATGTTAAGTTCAGGAAGAAATACGAATCCAATTATGGTATAACAGTGAGTGTATGTGGATAACTATGATGATCACTATGAAGATATATTTGTGGATGAAGTGTTATGTAAAGGACTAAAATGAAATTGAAAGTCAAAGGTCACTGCTTGATAAGAAAAGAGAGGAAAGTAAATCTATTATTTACTCTCTCAGAGTTAATAAAAGAAAGGACAGTTCAGATTGGTGCAAGAAAGAAAGGTCAGCATGGAAGATCGACAAAGAAGAAATAACAAGGTCCTGGATGCATCCATAGGTCAAGGGTCTAAGTCTGGGTCATGGTACTTGTCATTTGAAGATCTATAAGAAGAATTCTTTGCGGGTTTTCCTCTCCAAGAGGGAGAGGTTTTCGCCCTGGCTCTAGGAGCCTAATTTTGTGTCTCGTATATTTTGATAATTGACTTGATGAAAGACTAACTAAGATAGAGACGACAAGACATAAGTAACTCAAATAAGCTCGCAAGTAATCATCAAGAAGAGAATTTGAATTATTCACTAGCACTCCAAATCCTCAACAGTTATGTAATCATTTTCTTTCATCTTATTGGAATTTGGTGTATTAAAAGCTTTACAACAATTTATTCAATTATTTTTTTATTTTTATTTTGTAAGTAAGGCTAAACTATATTAAAATCATAAAATAAACCTTCCAGAGGCTTTGGGCAGAGATGGCAAGCAGTACTTAGCCAATCCCTGCCTTGGTAGTTTTCAAAATAAAACATGTTTAGGGTTGCCTCCTGTGAGGAAACCAGCCCCTTAATAGCGTCATACAGCCTTGTTTTACAAAATATTCAGTGACACATCAAAACAAAATGGCTGAAGTATGTCCTGAGTTGACAAAAAACAGAGATGAACCTTGCTACAGAGCAGTCATGGGGTTCCTTCATCTTCCTTTGTCGCGTGGTCCTCCTCCTCAATAAGACATCCATATTCACTTGCAGTGGCTTCCACCTCAACTGTGGGCTCACGCAGAGGCTTAGGAGGGGTCGCGCAGACGATGGGTGCAACAGGGTACTCTACATCTAAAACTCTGGTCCAGAGGTCGTTTGAATCCATGATCCAAACATCTGTCTCCTCCTCCGCAGGCTTGTGAACAGGGAGCAATATGATGCTGAGTGTTGTTCTTGATGGCAACCCACTTGATGAAGATGATGGCAAACTACTTGATGAAGTTGTTCTTGATAGAATATGTCTTGATGAACTTGTTAAATGATGTAAATCTGATGTATCTACAGTGAGTACAGAAGGTAATGAAGAAAGGATTTCAGTATGTCTCAAGGAATACGCGGATTTGTCTAGGAGAAGTCGCGTATGCACGCGGAAAATAACGTGCCAAGTCGCGTATGGGCAAAAACGCTCATAAAGTGCAAAACCAGGAGTAACCACCATGGTATTGACCCATTGTATTGGGTAATGATTCGTCTATGTGACCCCGTCCAGGAATACCATCGGAAATAATGTGGTTTTGGCTCATGGTATTGAAAAAGGGTAAACCTATATAAAGAGAAAGAAATTCATTGTGCAAATCAGGAGTATGGTGCACGTGTCTGGGCTTTAATGAATACTTCACTCTGAAGTATATCTGGTGGAACTTTGCTCTTACTTAATAGATCTGATTCTATAATGCATCTATGAACATAATGAAGATTCAAGATCTCTAGATCTTGAAATGGTGAAACTCTTGGATGATCTGAAAAGAAGTGATGAAGACCTAGCGCAAATCTGTTGAAGAAGTTGAAGAAATCTGGGTAAGTTCATAGATCTGGTCTGTTCTGCAAAGTTTATCTTTTATAGATCTATACGCAGGTTCGCTTCACTGAAGGCGCGTGTATACGCGGATCTATCTCAACAAAGGCGTGTATTACCTGTTAGGGTTTGTTTGAAAAGTTGCACGAATGTATATGCGGGTTGTCTTCAGTGAAAGCGCGTATATACGCGGATCCATCTAAAGAAAAGCACGTATTATATCTGAACTGATGGTTGCTCAAGGTTGAATGTGTTTCTGCATACTTATTCTGAAGTTTGGGTTATCTCTAATATACTGATTACAATGGTTTCACTGTTCGGTTCGAATGCAATGGGCAAAGTATGTTTGTTGATAAGTAAAGGGTTGTGTTGGAGCTGTTTGATCCAGTTTGAAAATTGATGAAACGTGGTCTGCAGTGGATCTGAGGGTTGAAGCCTTCAGTCTGATAATAGAAGCTTTCTGTCAGCAGAGGATCAGGGGGTAGTAGCTCCCCTCCAGGTGAGACTGGTAAAGGAGAGCAGGGGGTTGAAGCTCCCTTCCAGGAGAGGCTGGTAAACGAGAGAAGGTTGTAGCCTTCTGCAGGTGGGTGCCTGCGTGCCGGTATCAGTCTGCACCAGTACATGATTATAAGAAGTTTTTCTTTATAATAAAATATTGAAGGCTGAGCAACGGCAGCGGTGGTTTTCTCCCAACTTGGGTTTCCACCTAAAATCATGGTGTTCATATGTGATGTTTTTGTGTGATGTTTCATTCTGTTATTACTGCACATGTCTACTGCTATATAAACATCTGATGAATGAATACATGCAAGGATCTTAGTAAAGAATTGATTGTTTATTAATATCTCTCGTGTACATTGCCTTCATAGAGGGTATCCTCGCGATATACTTAAGTCCTACTGTGAAAGTAGCACATGCGTTTTAGAAGTGGCAAAAGTTTTAAATATGTCATAACATCGATCACCCCCCTCTCAATATTTTTCCCAACAGCAGTCATGGGGTTCCTTCATCTTCCTTTGTCGCGTGGTCCTCCTCCTCAATAAGACATCCATATTCACTTGCAGTGGCTTCCACCTCAACTGTGGGCTCACGCAGAGGCTTAGGAGGGGTCGCACAGACGATGGGTGCAACAGGGTACTCTACATCTAAAACTCTGGTCCAGACGTCGTTTGAATCCATGATCCAAACATCTGTCTCCTCCTCCGCAGGCTTGTGAACAGGGAGCGGCTCGGTTTTCCGAGGTGTGGACGACTCAGAGTGCGCTATGGTAGATTTTATAGGGCCTCTTCTGCCCTTAGGCTTCTCCGGAGTCAAGACATTCTCACCCTGGGTGTTGTCAGGCGTTTGAGTAGCCTGCCTTTTATGACTTCCAAATGAGGAGACTTCTATGGATTCCAAACACTAGTCTTGGCCTTGGTGATAGCGCCCCGAGAACGCGCCTCTGTTGCCCCTGATGGGCTTTTGACGTTGGCGTGAGGCCGTGGAGAGGTTGTCGAGCAAAGAAAGGGTAGTCGACTGTGAGTCCAGGGCGAGAGCAGGGGGGCGCGCAGTAGGGGGGTGCGCAGCAGAGGCGCGCATCAGGGGTGCGTGCAACAAGGGGGCGCACAACAGGGGAGCACGCAGCAAGGATGCTCGTCGTAGAGGACGCACGGCAGGAAGATAACAATTTATTCAATTATAAATACAATGCATGCATGCCATTTCTCTGGATAAAGTTCCCACCAAGTCCTATTAGAATTTAAATTTTAAACATCTAGGAATAAAAATAATGATCGGAAATTGTATAAGTTGGTCACTGCAATTTTCAAAAAGCGGGTGCTCTCCTACCCCTTCCACAGTCACACTATTGTTGATATGAGATTTAATGCATCCTAGATGCTCAATGGTCTGATTGTCTAGCAACTGGGTGATCTAGTAATTGCCATTCAATCATAAAACTGATTGCAAAGGTATTTGGTTTTTATGTTTTCCCATTAATGAGTTAATATACATTATTTTCTTTCGGGCATTTATAATATGACACTATTTAAAATATAACTAATTAAAAAATTGAAAATATGATAAATTCGTTATACAATATAGAAAAAACTGATTGCAGATGTAGTTGGAGCCTAGCATTTGTTATTTTTAAATGATACTTTTAAAAGCTATTTTAATATTCAAATTTGGCATTTGCCATTTGTTTTTTTCAAATGATACTTCTAAAAACTCTTTTGATATTCAAATTTGGCATTTGGCATTTGATATTTTCAAATGATACTTTTAAAAACTATTTTAATATTTAAATTTGGCATTTGTTATTTTTAAATTATACTTTTAAAAAATATTTTTATATTCAAATCTCTTTCCTAGAGTATAAATAATAATTATAATAGCTCTACTAAGGAGATTTGAATGTTAAAATAGTTTTTGAAGTATCATTTTAAAGTTTAATTTTTAAATATCAAAAAATAAGTGACAGCAATATATTTTACGGGATCAATATTATGTTTATGTTGGCTTTGCTACTCTCTGTGTATTTGCGCAGCAGGGATGCTCGTCGTAGAGGGCACACAGCAGGGAGATAACAATTTATTCAATTATAAATACAATGCATGCATGCCATTTCTCTGGATAAACTTTCCACCAAGTCCTATTAGAATTTAAATTTTAAACATCTAGGAATAAAAATAATGATCGGAAATTCTATAAGTTGGTCACTGCAATTTTCAAAAAGCGGGTGCTCTCCTACCCCTTCCACAGTCACATTATTGTTAATATGAGATTTAATGCATCCTGGATGCTCAATGGTCTGATTGTCTAGCAACTGGGTGATCTAGAAATTGTCATTCAATCGTAAAATTGATTGCAAAGGTGTTTGGTTTTTATGTTTTCCCATTAATGAGTTAATATACATTATTTTCTTTCGGGCATTTATAATATGACACTACTTAAAATATAACTAATTAAAAAATTGAAAATATGATAAATTCGTTATACAATATAGAAAAAACTGATTGCAGATATAGTTGGAGCCTAGCATTTGTTATTTTCAAATGATACTTTTAAAAGCTATTTTAATATTCAAATTTGGCATTTGGCATTTGTTATTTTCAAATGATACTTCTAAAAACTATTTTGATATTCAAATCTGACATTTGGCATTTGATATTTTCAAATGATACTTCTAAAAACTATTTTGATATTCAAATCTGACATTTGGCATTTGATATTTTCAAATGATACTTTTATAAACTATTTTAATATTTAAATTTGGCATTTGTTATTTTTAAATTATACTTTTAAAAACTATTTTAATATTCAAATCTCTTTCCTAGAGTATAAAAAATAATTATGATAGCTCTACTAAGGAGATTTGAATGTTAAAATAGTTTTTGAAGTATCATTTAAAAGTTTAATTTTTAAATATCAAAAAATAAGTGACAGCAATATATTTTACGGGCTCAATATTATATTTATGTTGGCTTTGCTACTCTCTGTGTATTTTCACATAACTTCCTTATTTTTATTTTAATATGAATAAGTATTATTGTAATTGAAATGTTTTGTTATACAATTTTTATATGTTTTTTATTAGTTTTATTTAAAATCCAGTTAGAAATTTTAGAATTGTAAATTTTAGTTGTTAAAATTGTATAATGAAAATGCTTTAGAGATTGAAGATTTTTGAGTATGTTAAATTAATTTATGTATTTAAAAATGTGATTTAGATAGTGTAAAGTTGTGATTTCTTTAAAAATTAAGTTGCTACATATAGTAACAAAAGTGAATTCTAGTTAAATTCAAAAACTGAAAACATTTAAACTCTTTGCATTTGCATACTTATCAAGTTTTTGAATATTATTATTTTATCAATAGTATGAAAAAATATGCAGAAATATTTGCATTGTCACCTCCAAAATCAATAGCAGAAGCATGGAAATATGTGGAGAAATTGGATGGGCCTCATGGGATACATCTGAAATGCAAACTATGTAATAATGAATTTGTTGGGTCTTTAACTAGAGCAATGGACCATCTGTTGTTTGTCTCTAATGGTAAAGGAGGCGGTGTTGATAGTTGCAAGAAGATGCCTTCAGAGCTGAAGGAGATACTTCAATAAGATTATGACAAAATGAAAAATGCCAAGCAAGTGAAAAAAAACAAAAGGCAATGTGTTCAAACAGAAATTGCAATGAATTATAACTCATTTTCCTCACTTTCATCAAGTATGGTTGGCATCGGAAGTTCATCTCAGCCAAAGAGAAATAAATCAAGTGGGACAACAACATTAAATTCTCTTTGAAAGCCCGCACAAAAGCAAGATGTTGATGATGCTATACATGATATGTTTTTTTAATCTGTCAATCCTTTTAATGTGGCAAGAAGTCCTTATTTCATCAATGCATGTAAGATTATAGCAGATTTTAGTAAAGGATATATCTCTCCTAGTTTTGAGATTACAATGATCACTCTTTTGAAGAGGTCAAAAGAAAAGGTGACAAATAGATTGCAAAAGATAAGAGACTCTTGGAGGGAAACATGGTGCACAATTCTATCAGATGGTTGGTCATATATGAATCATAGACCTCTAATTGATGTGTTGGTTCATTACCCTAAAGGGGTATTCTTTTTTAAGGTAGTTGAGGCATCCGAGCACAAAAAGACCTCTGAATACATTTTCAAGATTTTAGAGGAAGTTATTCTTGAAGTTGAAGAAGCAAATGTGGTCCAAGTTGTAAGTGATAGTGCTTCAAATTGTGTAGGAACAAGAAAGATGATCATGAACAAATACAATAAGATATATTGGACCCTTTGTGTTGCTCATTGTCTTTACTTATTGTTGCATGATTTGAAAAAATTTCCATGGATTAATGAAACAATTCGGAAGGGGAAACAAAATTCTCACTTCATATTTTACCATCCACTCACTTTAAGTTTGTATAGGAATAAAGCATCTAGAAAGTTGTTAAAGCCTTGTGACACCAGATTTGCTACATATTACATCACTCTAAAAAACTAGTTGAAGAAAAATCAAGTATAAGAAGTGTTTTTTGCCACAATGAGTGGGAAAACTCTCCCCTTTAAAAAGAAGCTAAAGGAAAAGAATTGGAACAGAGGATTTTAGGGAACGCTTTTTGGGATAATGCTCTGAAAGTCTTAAAAGCATGTAAATCAATTGTTGATATACTTCACATGGTTGATAGTGATACTCTTTCCATGGGTTTTGTTTATGAGGGCATAGATCATGCCAAGAAAGTCTATTGCAAAATATTTTAATAATGAGGAAAATGAGTACATTGAAATATGGGAGGTGATAGATGAAAGATGGAAGACGGTGCATAGCCCTTTGCATGCAGCAACTTCTTATTTGAATCCTAGACTCTTTGGGACTGAAAGAACAAATTATGCAGAAGTCATAAATGGACTTTATGAAGCAATTGAACTGTTGACTCCTGATTTAGAAGAATATAGGAGAAATAGAGAGCAACTTCAAGCATACAGGTTAGAAGATGGATATTTGCAAGGACCAGTGTTGTACAGGATAGGCCCAATGTTCCTTCAGGGAGATGGTGGCAATTTTATGGATCAAAGACCCCTAAATTGCAACGTTTGCAATTTGTGTTTTGAGCTATGGATCAAGTGCTCATGCTTTTGAAAGGGCCTAGAGCAACTTTAATCATATCCAATCCAAGAAAAGAAACAAATTATTGTCTACAAGGTTGGAAGACCTTGTTTATGTTCGCAGTAATTTGAAGTTGGTCTTGAATTGTGTGGCCAAAGATGCATGTAGTTCTTCTCAGCTATGGTTTGTGCCCATGCCAGAAGAAGATATTAGCATTGATGATGACTCACTAGATGAGCTAAATGATGAGTTTGATGATCACCATTCTTGTGGCTTTACCAGGCCATGTGTTTCTGATGATTTAGAGTTTTTGATGTTGCAAGTAGGCCATAAGAATAGATAATCTATGTTTTTTAATTTTGTACAATAATTTTATGGACTATAACTACTTGACATTATGGACTTCTTTTTAAATTTTGAAATTTGAAAATGTTCTCCATGATTTGCAATATAGTTCTATTGTAATTTGTATGTTTAGATTCTAATTATGTTTTAATTATGTTTTTTTTAGAGATCATGAGTATTTGAAAATTGACATTATAGACATTCTTTTAAGTTTTGGCGATTGAAAATTATGCCATTCCTTTTTTTATTTGCAAACTGCATACTACTATGGTGTATGTTTGCATTTAACTAATGTCATTGATAATTAGATGTAATTATGATTAAGTTATTCATGTATGTTTAGTAATCAGAATTCTTACTCATATAGTTTTATTGACTGATTTTTATTTTTATTATTTTGTCATATATATGTATATATATGTTGAAAAAAATGTATAGTCGAACTTAATGTCGAACCTCATCTGAAAATTCGAATTCGAATCGAACTTAATCGTTGCCGAACTCAAATTTGAACGTGAACCATGTGACATAGGCTACAACTGACCATGGGGAAGTACAGAGTCAATGATGATTTCTTTGTATTAAATTTTCTAGACACCAATGTGGTGTTAGGAGTTCAGTGGCTCTATTACATTGGGAAGTATACTACAAATCAGCGAAACATGGAGATGGAGTTCAAAGACCCAATGGGTGGCAGAAAGGTAGTATCGAAGGCCATGTATAAGTATCCACCAAAGATAGTATGATCCAGCAACATGGAAGCAGTGTTGTAGAGAAGAGACATTGAGTGGCAATTGAGTGCTTCATCACCGACATCAGGCAAACGGAGCAGCCATGACAGCTCTCGCACAACATTCAGATATTGCTCTGTACTCACCAAAAACTTTTTGCTAACATTCCTCCAAGTAGACCACCAGACAAGGGTTTTAAGCGTGTTATAGATTTGAAGGAGGGTGTACAGGCAGTTATAACCAGTCTTTATCGACATCCCAAGGTCTAAAAATATGTATAGAGAAAACCATTAAGGAGTTGTTGAGGTTAGTCATATTCGGCCTAGCTCTAGTCTGTTCGCTTCTTCGGTAGTGATGGCTAAGAAGAAGGACAGCACCTTGTGGATGTGCATAAACTACCGAGCTCTTAACAAGAGAACAATCAAGAACCAGGGTCCTATTCCTAAGGTAGATAAGGTGATGGATGAACTGAGGGGGGCCAAATATATTTCAAAGATTGATTGTCGCTTGAGCTACCATTGGATTTGAGTTCAAGAGCACGACATTCATAAGACAACTTTCTAGTGCTATTATGGGCACTACAAGTTCCTAATTATGCCATTTGGATTAACTAACGGCCCTTGTAACTTTCCAGTCATGCATGAACCATGTGTTCAATAAACAACCGTGAAAGTACTTGTTGGTTTTCTTTAATGATATATTGGTCTACAACAAGACTTGGGAGGACCATCTAATGCACTTGGATGAGGCTTTGGGAATTTTGGACAAGCAAGAACCATATGCAAAGGAGTCCAGGTGTGAGTTCGGCGTGACAAAGATGTTGAGATTTTGGGGTAGCATCGGATGTGCTCTAGCTTCGAAATTTTGTGGAGGAGCTAGAGTACATGAGATCTCCAAGACCCAGAAAGCGTTTGGAGAAATTCCATCTGGTTTGATAGATATTTAAATCATTAATCTTTTTAATTAAAGACCCTAAGTCTAACTTAGTGTAATATTCCTAAATTAGCACACAGCTAATTGGAATATTAAATTTTGATTTTGCTCTTAGATAAAGGAATAAGAGGGTACGGAGACCCATAAATCTCCTTAGTAGGAATAAAAGACACTTCTAGTGTGAATGGAAGTCATTTAAAAGCTGGATTAAAGACCCTTAGGTGTGAAAAGGGGTTGGAGCATAAAGACTGGGTCAACTTTGACCAAATCAAACAGCGTTGTTATGGAGGAGTGGCATTCATGTTGGGACAGCGCAGATTTGGAGGGAGATTGAATGCATGGAAGTGGGGACCTAATTGAGTGGGGCCAAGGGGAAAGAAGCTCATCACTTATTTAAGGAAGAGGATGGCAACCATATGGGGTTATGTTTTGATTATTATTTTGATATGTCTGTTTAGACTTGTTGCTCTCTTCAGCTGTTTAGCTAAGATTGCTTGTGTTGTTTAGCACAGGGTGTTCCCGGTTGGGAATCCCACCTCTGTTTAGCTAAGATTGCTTGTGTTGTTTAGCACAGGGTGTTCCCAGTTGGGAATCCCACCTCTTTCCTTAAGAGGCCTCTTGGGAGAGTATTGCACTACCTTGTCCACTATCCGGCATCAGGCCAAGCTACATCTTTTTTGTACAGCGCAGTTACTGCAGAGTATTGTGTTGTGTTGCAGGGTGCAGCAGTGGAAAGTTGATTTGGGTCACTTCCTTGCTTGATTTCCATTGGAGGAAGGTTTCCTTCCATTGGGAGACCAGCAAGGAGAACCCTTGAGCTTTATTTCATTATCTAGCATCACGCTAAGGTGTTGCTATCAGTTATAGCGCAATTTTCTAAAGGAACTGCGTTATTTCTGGGTGCAGTTGCAGTGGAGGGTTTGGAGTCCTAGTTGGGGGAGATAGATCTTCAGTGAGGGGATCAGCCTCTTATTTGGAGAATCTATAGGAGGAGTTTACATACATTTCCAGATCAGATCAGCAACCTCCTATCATCTATCCAGATGCAGAGATTATTCAGCCCTAAGGCCATATTTGTATTTCTGCATTTTTGTATATTTCAGGAAACCCTTCCCGGGTTATCTTGGAAATGTGTTTGGGAGCTTAGATCTTCACTCCCAACATTGTTTGAGCTATATAACAGCAGATCTATATTGATCTATCCTTGTGCAGCAGTTTATGCCCTAAAACTGTGTTGTCATGGCTCATGGCACTTATATGGCAGTATTTTTACATGCATTGACATATTTGCTTAGAGGAGGCTTGTTTTGTATTGCTTGAGTGACTAGATCCTCAAGATTTTGTGTCTATTATTTGCTGATATGTTTAATAAGATCGTTGTACATTTGTCTCTTAACATGGTGTGTTGATTTATTCACTGTTATTTTCATTATTGTGTTCAAATATTGCTGCTTCCCCGTTTGGGAATATTACACTTGGGAAAATTAAAAGATTAAAGTGAATTAAATTAAACATGTGATGAGAATGTTATAAGTGATGTGGACCAAGCAGCTTCTAATCTTAACCGTTGATTAGAGATCAGATCACGGTCGTTGGTATGCCAACGAGAAAAGTATAAGAGAAGGGCTTGGGGTTAGTTGGAGAACACAGACACATTGGCAAAGCACTAAAGCTAAGTCAAAATTCTAGGGAGTGGTTTGTTAAGAATTTCGAAGTGAGTCTGCAGTGCAGTGAGGGGCAGAGATTGGGAAGGAATGATCTCATCCGAGGCCAAGAATACAACAGCGGCAGAGAGGCAGTGTTCTAGGCAGTACAAAGGTCGGCCAGAGATATGCAGAAGGCAGCGGAGAGGCAACAGCAACCCTTCAGGGGTGACGCAAGCCTAGCCAGGGCAGCGCAGGGGCAGCGTAAGCCCTGAGAGGCTTACACAGGCCCATCCAGGACAATGCAAAGGTTGACGCAGAGGGATGAAGGGCAACACTGCAGTTTCCGATGCGCCAGAAAGGGCTCGAGTTCTGTAAATCCCATTTGAGGGCGTGAATCAGCCATATTTTCTGTCTCTGAGTGAAAGAGGTACTACTGTGGTGTAATTTCTTTATAGGGCGAACCATTTTGGCGCCTAGATATTGTTGTATTCAGATTCTGCATAATAATAAATCCCTCTAGCACTAGTTGCACCAGTTTTCCCGCATTGGGTTTTTCCAGGGACATTTGTCCGAAAAATCTGTGTCACTTTGTCATGTGTGCGTAATGTTCAGTAAATGATCTGTAAATGTGTAGGCTGCAGTTGTGTTTACTTTGCTGATTTTACTAAATAATTCAGAAAATTAACTTGTAATGCAAATCAAGACAGTATAGTAGGATCTTTGTTTAAAAATTTTCACAAAAGATGCTCTACTTAGGGCATGGGGCTCAGGTCCATTAGGAGAAAATCTGGGCAATCATTGAATGGCATACCCCGAAAAAGATAACCAAATTGAAAAGTCTCCATAACCTCTACACAAACTACAGAAAGTTTGTGAAAGGTTTCTCACAGTTAGCAATGCCTCTTACAAACCTCACCAAAAAGGGGGCTTTCAGTTGGATTGAGAAGGCACGGGAAACTTTTGAGAAGATAACGCAAGTGATGAGTTTATGCCCTGTGCTTGCATTACAAGATTTCACCCAGACTTTCGTATTGGAGTGTGACGCTTCGGGGATCGAGATAGGAACAGTTTTGATGTAGGATCACCACCCGATAGCGTTTGAGAACCGCAAACTCGAAGATTATGAGAGGCATTACTCAATTTATGACAAGGAGATGTTGGCCATCATGCATGCATTAGCCAAATTCCAACAATATCTAATGGGGAACAGGTTCAAGATAAAAACAAATCATAACAGCCTGAGATTCCTCATGGAGCAAAAGGAGTTGAGTGAGAGGCAACAAAAATGGATCAACAAATAGCAAGCCTATGATTTCGAGATCGAGTATGTCAAGGGAAAAAACAACATAGTAGCAGATGCCCTCTCGAGGATGCCATCCACTCTTTCACTCATGGAGATTACAAATGATTGGAAGTCATTGCTACTTGTAGATGATTGCAAAAACATATTCGCATGTGAGATTCTAGAGGGGTTGATACAGGATGACAAATACCGGGTCATGGACAACATTATCTACTATAAGACCAGGTCTATCTTGTACCAAAATCATAGCTGAAGGAGAGAATTATGCAGGCAACTCATAGTTCACCATTGGCAAGACACCCAGGGTACCTAAAACCTACAAGCAAATCAGGGAGATGTTCACTTGGAAAAACCTCAAAATGGATGTGTTGAGATTTGTAAAAGAATGCAGCATCTACCAACAGAACAAAGCTAAACATACTCATCCAACGGGGTTGCTACAGCCTTTCCCTATCCCTGAGCAGAAGTGGGAGAGTATCTCCATGGACTTTATCACTAGGCTACCCTTGGTGCAGGAAAAAGACTACATATATGTAGTGGTGGATCGGTCAATGAAGTTCGCACACTTCTTTGCCATACCATCTAATATTCAGCATCCCAAGTCGTTGAACTATTCTTCAGGGAGGTTTTCCGATTGCATGGGTTTCCAAAGATCATAGTGAGCGATAGAGTAGATTTATGGATGGCTACTGGCAGAAACTATTCAAATTTTTCAAGACTGAGCTAACATCGAGCACTAGTTACCACCCATAGACTGACGGTTAGACTAAGATAGTCAAGAAATGGCTGGAGGACTATCTCTGAAATTATGTATTAGGCCAACAAAAGGCATGGGTTAAGTGGTTGCACCTTGGGGAGCATTGCTACAACCTATGTCACACGGTTCGGGTTCGAAATCGAGTTCGGCAACGATTAAGTTTGATTCGAATTCGAATTTTCCTATGAGGTTCGACATTAGGTTTGACTATACATATTTTTCAATATATATATATAAAAATATATGGCATAAAATAATAAAAAATCAAAATCGATTAATAAATTATAAAACTATTAGTATGAATTTTGATTAGTAAACACACATGAATAACTTAATCATAATAGGATCTAAATTCTAATTATATCAATGACATTAGTTAAATGTAAACATACATGATACACCATAGTAGTTTGCAAATACAAAAATGAATCGCATAACTTTCAATTTCCAAAATTTAAAAGAAAAAAAATGTCTATAATGTAAATTACTTGTAATCTCTGAAAAAATCACATAATCAAAACATAATTAGAATTTAAGCATACAAATTACAATTTACAATAAAGCTATATTTCAAAACCATGGAGAACATCTTCAAATTTCAAAATTTTAAAAAGGAAGTCCATAATGTCAAGTAGTTATAATCCATAAAATTCTTCTACAAAATTCAAAAACATAGATTATCTATCCTTATGGCCTACTTGCAACTTGCAACATCATAAAGCTCTAAATCTCTAAATCATCAGAAGCGCATGGCCTAGTAAAGCCACTAGAATGGTGATCATCAAACTCATCATCTGACTCATCTAGTGAGTCATCATCAATGTTAATATCATCTTCTTTGGGTATGGACTCAAACAACGGCTGAGAGGAACTAGATGCATCTTTGACCACACTGCTCAAGGTCAATTTCAAATTGTTGCGAACATAAACAAGGTCTTCCAACCTTGTAGAAAATAATTTGTTTCTTTTCTTGGACTGAATATGGATAAAGTTGCTACAATTCCTTTCACAAGCAGAAGCACTTGATCCCTGGCTTAAAACACGAATTGCAAAACGTTGCAATTCAGGGATCTCTGATTCATAAAACTGCCACCATCTTCCTGGCGAAACATTAGGCCTATCCTGTATAGCACTAGTCCTTGCAAACATTCCCTCCTCTAACCTGTATGCCCGAAGCTGTTCTCTAATTCTCCTGGATTCTTCTAAATCTGGAACCAACCGTTCAATTGCTTCATAAAAGGCCATTCATGACTTCTACATCATTTGTTCTTTCTATTCTGAAGAGTCCAAGATCCAAATAATAAGCTGCTGCATGCAAAGGGCCATGCAACATCTTCCATCTTTCATCGATCACCTCCCATATTTCAATGTATTCATTTTCCTCATTATTAAAAGATTTTGCAATGGCTTCCTTGGCACGATCCATGCCTTCATAAACAAAGCCCATGGAAGAGGTATCACTATCAACCATGCAAAGCATATCAATAATTGGTTCACATACTTTTAAGACCTTTAGAGCATTGTCCCAAAAAGCATTTCCTAAAATCACTTGTTCCAGCTCTTTTCCTTTTGTTTCCTTTGAAAGGGCAGAGCTTTCCTAGTCATTGTGGCAAAAAACACCTCTTATACTTGATTTATCTTCAACTAGTCTTTTGAGAGTGATGTAATATGTAGCAAATCTAGTTTCACAAGGCCTTAGCAACTCTCTAGATGTTTTACTCCTATACAAACTCAAAGTGAGTTGATGGTTGAATATGAAGGGCGAAATTTGTTTCCCCTTCCGAACTGTTTCATTAATCCATGGAAAATTTGCCAAGTCATGCAACAATAAGTCAAGGCAATGAACACCACAAGGTGTCCAATATATTTTTTTGTATTTTTCCATAATCAGCTTTCCAGCTCCAACACAATTTGAAGCACTATCAGTGACAACTTGGATCACATTTGCTTCTCCAACTTCAAGAATAGCTTTCTCTAAAATCTTGAAAATGTATTCAGAGGTCTTCTTATTCCCTGATGCATTAACTACCTTCAAAAAAAGTACCCTTTTAGAGCAATGAACCAACACATTAATTAGAGGTCTATGATTCATATCTGACCAACCATCTGATAAAATTGTGCACCATGTTTCCCTCCAAAAGTCTTTGATCTTTTGCAATCTATTTGTCACCCTTTCTTTTGACCTCTTCAAAAGAGTGTTCCTTATTGTCTCAGAACTGGGAGGGACATCCTTTACCAAAATTTGTCATCATCTTACATGCATTGAGGAAATAAGGGCTTCTTGCCACATTAAATGGAATGGTAGATTCAAAGAACATATCAGCGATAGCATCATCAACTTCTTGCTTTTGCTCGGGCTTCCAAAGAGAATTTAATGTTGCTATCCCACTTGATTTAATGTTCTTTGGCTGAGATGAACTTCCAATGCCAACCATGCTTGAAGAGAGTGACGAAAATGAGCCATAATTAATTTCAATTTCTGTCTAAACACGTTGCTTTTTGTTTTCTTTCACCTGCTTGGCATTTTTCAGTTTATCATAGTCTTTTTGAAGTATCTCCTTAAGCTCTGCAGACACATTCTTGCAACCATCAACACCACCTCCTTTACCATTAGAGATAGACAACAAATGGCCCATCACTGTAGTTAAAGACCCAACAAACTCATCATTGCAAAGTTTGCATTTAATATGTTTCCCATGAGACCCATCCAATTTCTCCACATATTTTCATGCTTCTGTTATTGATTTTGGAAGTGCCATTGCAAATATTTCTGCATTTTGTTTGCACACTATAATTAAAATTTAAATAAATGATAAAATTATAAAATAAAAATACAAATAATCCACATTTTTAAACTAACTGAATTTTGAAGGCATTAGTGGAAAACCCCGTAGCTCGCTCACAATTTTGCCAGGAAAGGTTGGGTTTTCTGGCACAATTTTGAATAAATTATGCAGAAATTTTGGGAAATTTTGGTTAGCTGTCAAACTATGGAATTTGGGTTTTTTTATGGTGGTAAATCAATTTATAGCTTCAAAATCAACAAAATCAATATTAAGACTATAAAATTCAAATTTTGGGGCCCAAAAAAATCAGATTCCAGTGCAAATACATTTTTCAAGTGAGATTGTTGCCTCGATAGACTGAGGCGTGGTAAACAACTAGTCTGACAGCAAAAATCATTAATGGAAAACAACTGGTCTGATAGCTACAGAACAACAATGGTCATGGGATCATTTAAGGCACATTAGTGTAGAAGTATCTCACTCTTGCTTATAGGCCAAAGGGTGGGGTGAGAAAAGTTATATAAAAATGAAAAATAATATCATAAAATTATCCAAGATAGGCAAACGAGTAAAAAATAAGCCTCCGAATATTATCATTATCTATAAAAATAAGATGAATCTTGCCAAAAGAATTGCTTGCGAAACAATCTGGTCTCAAACAAATAAAAAGAAGGCAATAAATGGATATAAATGGGTAATCTGGCATTCTTAAAAGTCAGTCATACAAATACCTGTTGATTATAATATCTTGTGTTCATAAGGCTCATATGTACTACACGAAGTAGATAGATGAACCACACAGAAAGCATCAAATGAAAACTTTTACATCTAAAAGTAAAGTCCAGAAATGATTCTAAAAATAGCTTAGGAATGTAGTGCGAATGGATGATGTCTGGAAAGGCATTGTGGTAGAACTATGACAAACCTGGTTAATTAAAAAGAGGATATCTCCACCTGATAGAGTAAATCGATGTTTTCTTTTTTGTTACCTTACAGATCTACCAACACACTATGGAATGTTCTCTCCCGCAACATTTACAACAGGCTAATACGTTAGAAATTGGTCACTAACCTGTACAGTTGGAGCCGCAGCGTGCAGGTGCCCACTGCTAGGGATTTCGGAACGGGAATACAATGTTGAGGTTGCACTCTGCACTGCGCAACAACATGATCGAAGGATTCTAGAATACTCGTCCACACTCCGTAGCAACAAGATCCTCCCGCTCCATAGCAACACCTCTGCGGCAACGAGTACCGACAAACCAGTCGGCAGCAACACCTCCGTAGCAATGAGTCACGACAAACGGCAGCAATGAGTCATGATAGTCCGCAACAAGTTGCAGGTTGCAACACAATGACAAACCAGTCGTCAACAACACAACACGACGACAAACCAGTCACAAACAAACTTGAATGAATTCGCTTTGTAAAACTAATCAGCAACTAACCATTAAATAATGAATGGCAAATCATGGCACCGTGGTGAGAAGAGAAAATCGTGGGTTGCCCATTGTTTTTAAAACCGCTGTAATAAAAACCATAAAATTCATTAACATCGAACCTAAACGAAAATTTCATTAAATTCGCCTTCAGGTTCGGCTTGGGGTTCGATTTTATGTTCACTTGAGGTTCGATTCAGGTTCGAGTTCGGTTTCGGGTTCGGGGTCAGCGAACCTAATCAAATTCGAAATTTTTTTTGAGGTTCGCCGAATTTTGAACCTCAAGGTTCAAATTCGGCAAACCCTGTGACATAAGCTACAACACCACTTTCCACATGTTCATTGGTTTGATGCCCCTCAAAGCACTAGGCAGATATGATGCCCCAACATTTACACAAAATATTTGGGGATAGTCGCGTCTCTTTGGCTAAAGATTGGATTTGAGAGAGCCAAGATAGTCCTTAAGGACAACTTGCAAATGGCTCAAAACCAACAAAAGGTGTATGCAGGCAGGCACAAGGTAGAGCGCAATTTTGAGGTGGGGGACATGGTATACCTTCATCTTCAACCCCATCGACAGTCATCGCTCAAAATTAAAGGGGCCTAGAAATTGTAACCCAGGTTCTATGGACCATACAGAGTTGTGAGGCGAGTTGGAGAAATGGCCTATGAACTTGCACTTCCTGAGAGATGTACAATTCATAACGTCTTTCATGTTTCATGCCTCAAGAAGGCCTTAAAGAAGCTAATAGTCACCTCCATTGAGCTTCATCCATTGGATGAGGAAGGAGAGCTAATCATGGTTTTGGAAGAGATTCGAGAAGCAAGGGAGCGAAAGTTGAGGAACAGAACCGTGAGAGAGTACCTAATAAAATGGAAAGATTTGTTGGTTGAAAACGCCACATGGGAAGGTGAACAGGTGCTCAAACATCCAAAGTTGAAGTTGCTTGAGGGCAAGCAAACTCGGCCAAGGATGACTGTAATGTCCTCGATTGCTTAAGAGTAATAAGAAGGGTTCATTAGCCATATAAGTCCCTGTAGGCTAACGCGGAGGAAATATTTTAATAAAGGAACATGATTCGCTTAGGAGGACTTTATACTTGCCTAAGCGGTGTAAAGGGGGACATATCCTAGGCTAATGAAAAGTCACTCTAATAAAGTGAAAGTCTCCTAAAGTGACTTAATAAAATATTTAAAGGGTAAAATGGCAGCAAAAGTGGCCACTCAATTATTAAAAAAAAAAAAAAAAAAAATTGAAAAATTTTCCTCATTCTTTCACTTACATTTTGAGAAAATGAGCTCTTAAAGAGCTTTTGAGAGTGAAGCTTAGGGTTTGAGAAACCTTAGTTGCCATAGCTAGCTTCGATGTTGAAACTAGACACCCTAATTGGTTCCAAGAGTGAAATCACTTAGATTTCCCCATTATGCTTTCATGGAGAAAATAATTTGCGAGAGATATTGAGCTAGAAGAGGTTTTATCGGTTGATTCTATTTCCTGAGATTGTGTTTTCTACAATTCTAATCACAAGTGGAGGTACATGCTAGAGCTAAGAATGATTTGACCATTACAAAGGGAATATGCTTGGTGAATGGTTTGTTGGGTGGAAATATATATTTATGGGCTCACAATGAGTAAATTCTTGTGTTTAAAGGAAGCTCAAGCTTCTTCTTTACCACCCAAGTCAAGTTTTGTTGGTTGAAGGGTGATTTTTGCCAAGCATTGAGGGTCATGGACTTCCTCTAACAATTGTTGGCCGTATCTTTTGTGTGTTGGGAAACGTCTTGACTTTTCCATGAGCTAGAGGTTGAGTTTGACTCTGGTTCTAGAAGAACGAGTTGTTGATAAAAGGACAGATTCTCTGCTCATCTTTGTTGGATACATTGCACAGAAATATTGTTCCTCTTGTGGGTCGAGTTCCCTTCTACTATGGATTGAGCCTGGGTCGAGTTCCCTTCTACTATGGATTGAGCCTCTCAATAGAGGAGCACAGATAGACTATTGTAAGCTAATGAAATGAACCAAGTTCTTTTGTGCCATTTGAACTTGTTATCTTTGTTGTTTTTCTCTATATTGATTGAAAAAAAATTATCAAATCTGCAATTTGTACCTGTGTGATGCTTTAGAGGAGAAAATCATGTAATATGTTGCAATTAAGGTTCATAACAGCGTTCTTTCCTCTCTAAGTTGGTCACTTCATTTATCTTTAATTGAAAGCTTGTTTGAATCTCCTACGCCTCTGTGCATTTGGGTTGGAAAAATAAATAAATATATATATATATATGGGCACATCTACAGCAACCCATAATTTCCAGTGTTGGTAGTGATATGCATTTCAATGAATAGCTGGTAACTTGGGTTGATGTTCGAAGTTTGGTTGCAAATATTTTCCATTGTGTGTTTTCTCAAGCTAAAAACAAACAAGAACACTTACAACAGTGCTCACTCATTACATTGGACAAAGCCTCTCAATGTAGAAGTTCAATAAACTCAAAGATTTCATTGACGAAATTGTGTTATTTCATAGTGGGGATTTTACATCTGAAAACACCCCCCTTTCTAAAATAGGGGTTGGACACACCAACACACTAAAAACTCCACCATCCTTGGAACAAATAAAGATCACGAAACGCTAATCCCTAGATACCTTTTCGACCAAAGGGGAACTATGAGCACCCAGAGATAGTGAATCATTTGCCATCACTCTTGGCAGCAAAGAGAACGAGGGGGAGGTCTTCACATACTCCAAAGTGGGTTGTTTCGTAGGAGTTAAAGTCTCCGAATTTGATTGGGATGTCCCTCCATCGCATTCTGCTGCAGATAAATTGATAACACTCGGGGCCTGCAAATCTGAATTTAACTCTGACCCACCTGAGATGGTTCCAGAAAAACCCCCTTGTTGCCTTGTACAAAGCTTTTCTGGAGGCAATATATGGGACCCTACATCCAACCTCGAACCCGAACAGTGAACAGAAGCAAGAGGCTCGACACCCCGCTTACCCTGTTCTGAGATAGTGGAAATGAGGAACTCCAGAGCACTAGAAACATCCTCCTGATCTAGCTTAAGAAAATCCTTTTCTACTCTTTCCTCTTCCTTGGCCTCCAAAAACAACAGCCCAACATGGTTCCCAGACCCAAGCACCACAACCGTCTCATTGCAAACCAGCCCAAGGGATTCACCCCTTCTACGATCCCCATAAAGGCTCTGGGCTTTATAGAGAGATCTCTTAAGTGCCTTTTGTATGCTATCTACCAAAGCCTTGTTCTCACAGTATTTTAAGATGTTGCCTGTCTCTTTACACCCTAAGCATCTGAAGGGTAAACCCCAATAATTCATGGGTTATGAGAATGAGAATGTTCCCCATTGGAGGTCAATCTTTGGAACCAAACCCTTGTTGATGTCAATTCCAGCTAAGAAAGGGGCCATGCATCCGTTTATTAATGAAACAGAGTTTTCTTCGAAGAAAAGAAACTCACCCACCGAATCCCCGATAATCTTCATGTCTCGCCGATTCCAAAGCTGTAACTGTAAGCCCAAAAGCACCACCCAAACGTGCCTTAAGAAGAAGGGCTCATGCTCAGGGTCGAAGCCCATGTGCCAATGCTTAAGGACAAGACTGGAGGAACTAAGCATCCATAGAGCCACTTCTGTGTCTCGATGATTTTAGAAGGATTAAAATCCACCCATTGACCAAAAGATGGAATAAGGGAGCATAAGCCATAAGAGGAGCCCATACATCCTCCATCCATTCGGCTAGGATTTTCCATGAGAGCCTCTTGTCTATGAAGCGCCCTATTAGACCTAACTCAAACTTCTCCAACACCTCATCCAGAGAAATGTCAAAGCCCAAAACACAACTGAACTTCCCTTCTCTTGGCTTCAAGCACTTCGTTCTCCTGCGTCAACTTCCTTGATTTTTTCTAACTCCCTTTTCTTCCCGCAAGGCTTCCTTTCAGGTACCTTCACGCCTTTCTCCAGAAACCTTGCTCAAAGGGAGCGAATGTTGTAGCGGGAAAACCTCAAAACAGAGTCCTTTGACTGGCAGAGTATTAGAGAGCACCCTCAACCCTATGTCAATCTCCTTTCCAAAAAACGAGTAATCCCCATAAGCCTGCACCAAACCTTGAGACCGACCCAAGAAAGTCTCCCTCCCTTTGTACGGAACCCTAAAAACCTTAGACAAACCCGAGGAGCTAAGGAGAGAACCAAAGCCATGTGATGACCTGGATATTATTATTTATTATGAAACCTTGTCGTCCATAGATTGGTGAGATCTTCCAACTGACACACAGAATTTGATATAAGCATCCAAAAAGGAAAAGCTGAAAAAACCTGTAAAAGGGCCATGAAAGAAGCATAAAGATCAATTCCTGCAAGAGATCCAGTTGTGCTTCCATCATAGAAAATAAGTTGCATTAAAGCAATAAGCTCCGTAGTTGACCAACTCGATCTCTCTTCTCTTTCTCGTGATAGACGATCAAGTGCTAACAAACCAAAGACACATAAATGCGTGCAATTATACAAATGTCTACATATATAGGCCAATCATTCCACTCAAAATACAATAAAGAGGATAGCAATCAAGCAAGCAATACAAACCTAAGAGAAGAATATAATTATCCCCTGACAAAGGAAAAAGCAGAGTAAACAAATAGTATACACAGGAAAAAGCAAAGCAAGCAAACATAGAGTAAGGCACAAGATATTTTTCGTGTACAACTAATTTGCTCTAAAATGAGTAAACTGTTATTCTTGCTCCCATCCACTTTTTTCTCGTATGTAATGCTCGGTCCTTCTTCTTCCTCCGCCTCCCAAATATTCCCCACCACCACCACGTTGTGCATTATGTTTTTTCTTTTTGAATTCAAAATGCCACGTGGCCTTGATCGTGACATTTAACGAAAAACATCTATGGGGACTGGTTACAATGAAACAAGATTGTTGAATAAAAATTGAAAAGCTTCCAACTGAACTGGAAAGGACATAAATCCTCAGCTAAGGGGATGTTTAAGGTAAAGATAGATGTACCTTAAAGCAAGAATCAAAGATGAGGAACATTTTCTTTGACTTTAAGGGTTAAACCTACATTGGATAAAATTGTAAAATGCCCTTTATTACATATAAATTTAAGTTGGTAGAATGCATCAATGGAACCTTTTTATTTATGTAAAAGTTTATGGAGTTGTAATATCCCTCAGTGAAAAGTAAATATTTAATTTATTGTTACTGCGAGGACCTGGAAAATTATTGGCTATGTGGAAGACCTAGTGAGAAATTTTAATGTTTTAAGTTTATTCTAAAATTTTATTAATAAGTTGGTTAAGGCAGCCATGGAAATTATAGGGAAAGATACTAAGTGAAAGAAGCCGAGAGGGTATGAGAGGACACCTAAGGCAACTAAGAATGGAGAGAAAGAAGATTTGTCCTTTGAAAAAGACGTGTTTAAGGGAAGGTAGAATGCTACCAGTTAGGGTATCCTTGAGTTAGTTGGGGCTGGTGGAATCCCCAAGTCAAACTTGTTGAGTCTATGAGTTCCTACGCTGGACCTGTACAGTCTTATGAGTTCCTGGGCTGGACCTGTACAGTCTTGATGCCTTCCAATAGACCTTCTCAAGTCCCTGTCAAACAACTGTTCTGGAAGAGGAAAACTGGCTCGGGGGGACTGGTGGTTTTCATTCTCGTAGGTTGAGAGGAGTGTTCTTATCCCTGTGAATTTTCCTAGCACCCTAAACTAACAGGTAAGTATTCTGTAATGTTAAATTTTCTTTCAGAACAGAAGATGTTGTTGTATATGATAAGTAATGTATGGAATTTTTACGAGAGTGATGAATGGAATTTGTACAGAACCCTATTCTAGTTATAAGTCGTGACCTTGTTATAAAGGATTGATTGAATTCTTTGTAAACAAGTTGAGTTTGAACTCTGTTCATAGTCTTGTGTAATTACAGTTATAATTTGGGGTAAGAGAATAGTAAATTTTTGGCTTGAGAATTTGTGCAGAAAGGTTTCCAGATATGTGAAGAAAATCGTTAAGAGCTACAGATAAATGTTGGTATGATTCTTTTGAGACTATGATAATATCAGTAGCATACATAACTGTGACAAAAACTGGTTAGTCCCCATATGATAAACAGAGGTCCATCTTGCGTACAGTCCCAATTTCTTACTACATATACCTAAGTGCCCAGAAGGGTGGATGGCAGGTTCCAAAGGAAACCGGATTCCACTCACTCATTGCTCACTGGTATTAAATAACAAGAAGAAAAGACAGAAAGATTAAAGTTGTAATTTAATCATTAAATCTACAGAATGGACAGAAATTGAATAAGAGCCTCATAATCAGTGTTATAAGGACCGGACCGAACCGGCCAGTTCAAACTGGTCCGACCATTTTGAAGCAAAAACCGGTTCGAACCAGTGACTTGAACCGTTTTTGTCTTGTTTGGTATGGTAAAGCCACATAGAATGCAACAATTGGGGCCTGTTTTGCTTCTTTTTTTAATGTTTGTCTTAACTGAGCACTAGCCCATAATAGGTGCCTAATATTCAAGCATATGGCCCTACTATTGCTATGCATTTCATGGTAATGTTAAATTCTTAATGTAAGAGGATGAAAATGAACTTTTACTTAAATTTTTAACATTACCATGAAATGACTCTGGATGTTCGAGAGTGGTTTTGACCTCATTGGATTTCAAATGGAGAAAGTAGACTTTTAGATCTCACTCAAAATCCAGCAAACTTAACAGTTTTCCAGGATTTCAAGAATGAAGGGATTACAACACTACATTGGATTTTCTCATGTACGAGGGTTTGGAACTACTATTTAATCAAGAGCACCAAGCCCTCTATGTACCTTGATGTTAGTGACATTGGTTGTTGAACTCCTCTATCATGAGCCTACTAAAAAAATACCCATCACTCAAATAAAACATTGACTTGACATGCTATGATTTTTCTATTAGAGGGTGATATTCATGATGAAGATCCCAATATAGGCAATGATTTTGATGATATGTAGGTATTTGTTGTAGCATAATGTTTTTTAGATGCTAGAGGCCATGTGGAGCTTGTTTGCTGATGTATTTTTTGTTTAGGGATGGATTGCACTTGGTGCTATTTTGGTTATGTGCACCCTTACATGCTATATAAATGAGAACTTTTGCTTATTTATGTATAAATGGTTTGGATTCATATGGATGCACATCAATATATATGTTTTTCTTTAAAATTTGAATATTTTATGTGTTTTTGGTTGATGGGTTTTTTGGTCCGGTTTTTTTGCTAGTTTCCGTACGGTTCTGACCGGTTCCCAGTTCAGGGGGTCTACTGGTTCAATGACCAGTCCAGTTATGATAACTATGTTCGTAATACAGTTAAGAAAAAATCGAACAGTTCAATGATGGTGGTGTGTCAACTTAACTACCCCGAAATACAACATCATTCATTGGAACTGCAAGGTTGTAAGCCAAATAGAATTGGAAAAGATGAGATCGGATTCTAAATAAAATACAGAGAAAAGTTTCCTTAAGTTATTTTATGCAAATGGGGGAGTGGGAGAATTATATATTGGACCCGCAGAACTCAAACATAAGGATTCTAGATAAATCATATGAGCTCAGATGGGTCCACTCCCCGTCAGGGCTCTACACTCTGAAATTGGGATATAATTGGCTTATGACTCAAAATGGCTGGGGGGAACTAGATTGGTGGTCCAAACCGCTTTGGACACTGAAAGGACCGGCAAAGTCGAGGCTATTCTTCTAGTGCATACTCCAGAAAAAAAGTTCCCACCTGGGACTTCTTACAAAGAAGGGGGAAGACAGGCCCCGGGTGGTGCTAACTATGCAAAGATAAGTTGGAAACGGTGCAAGATGTCTTCCTCACCTGCCCTTACAATATCAGCGTCTAGAATGAAACCTTGCGGCTGCTTAAGATACCCCATAAGTGGGAAGGACAGGACGTGGAGGAAGCTTGGCAAAGGTGGTGGCAAGAAGCTCCCAATGACAGGGTTCGCACAGTCCCTCTACTGGTCGCATGGGGCACTTGGATTGCGAGGAACCATGTGATTTTTAAGGACTCTCCCTTCCCAATTTGTAAGCTGGCAGCTGAAGGCGCATCCATATATGATCACATCCCTATCCCTCCTCATCCCCAGCAAGCTCGCGTTATTCACCAGGAAGATATCAGGGGAGACATTCCCTGGGCATATTTTGATGGCGCCTCAAATCCGCACAGAAGGTGTGGCGCAGGGCTGGTCATTCATCTCCCATCCGAAAAAACTCTTAAAGCCTCAATTGGTTTGGGCCAGGGGACCAACAATTTTGCAGAACTAAAAGCTCTTCATCACCTCCTATGCTGGTTATCTCTTATGAACTTTCGAGAGGTTCAGATTTTTGGGGACTCTATGAACATTGTGAAGTGGTTCAATGGGACACAACGATGCAATAATTATATTTTACTTCCTCTGCTTAATGAGATCACTTGTTTGAAATATTTTTTTACTGAGATATATGTTTGTCATATTTACAGGGAAAGGAACCATGATGCAGACCACTTTCTAAAGAAGGCGCTGAGCAAGATATGGGGTCTTGGATAGTTGTGGAACTGGTCGATGGGCTAGTTCGAGTCATTGATCAGCCTGTTTTTGCTTAAAAGATTTTGGGCTCTGTTTTTTTGTTGTTTAGCGAGATGTATATTTGCTACATTTTCAAAAACTTTCTTATATCAAACAGTTAAACTTTTCTCTTGATCCTAAGCTGTTTTCCTCTCAGAGGAGGCTCCGGTTTCGAGTATCATTACATACTTTGCTTTATGATGGAAACTGGCACAGTGTCTACTTCCCGGTTTCTGCTCTTCTGAAAATTCAAGCAACATTTGACTGCAGTCTCTTCCCCCTCTGTTTCGGGTGTTTTTTCCTTATAGGAAGCCCGGGAGGTGGTAATGGACGAGGAGGACTCCCTCTATTTTTTGATCTGGCTGGTTGGTGAATATGCTCATACTATTTACCACAGCTGAAACTTCGTTTCTTCCTGAAAAGGGAGAAATGCAGTTCTCTGAAATGTTTTTGCATATGCTATGTAACTTTCTATATTAATAGATAGTTCGATTTTTTTGTGTGGAAAAAAAAATTATTTTATACAAACACAGATTTGAAAACAGTAAGAATTCTCCACAAGAATTAAAATTACTGCTAGCATTATATTTTTAAAAAACTCTAAATTACAATTGTAATTGCCGAGAAAGCAACATGTTACAACCAACAAACAAACAAAAAAATAACCTACCGACCTCTGACCGAGATGATTACATCTACAAATCACAATTTCTTATGAACAATATGCTGTTGACAGGTATCAACAATTACATTATACATTTAAAGAGGTCGTGATTAAAGGCCGAGAAAACAAGAAACCCGAATAAACTATAAAGGCCGCGACCAAGGCCTCTTACGAGTCGACCTAAATTTCTAAAATTTAAAAATCAAGAACTCCAGAACCCGTGACTCGAAAAAGGAACAGGTCAACCTGTAACAAGAAGAAATGGTTCAGGATTAGAAAGACCTGGCAAATGATAGGCGGCTTTGAAACCTCGCTCCTGGTGACAGGTTCAAAAAAATATATACGTGCACATCTACCCAAGGAGAAAGTAAAGAAAATTAGGAAATATTGTAGAAAGAAATAAATTAAAGATCTGGGTAAAGGGGCCATCACGGACTGATACCTGTAAGTGGGTGGGAACTTCTCCAGGAAAACACCCCCTGTAAATTCAGAGAGAGGGAATGTTAAAAGTTAACCAAAGGAGAAACCGGCAATCACTTCAGAACTGGCAAAGAGAATAGCGGTGTCACCCGGCTAACCGTGGGGAAGAACGAATAGCATGTATAATCCAATTCGCCGTAAATCCCTTGTAAACCCTTCGCAATTTGTTGGAATTTACTGAGAATGTGGAATATGTTGAGCAGCAGGTGAAGGAAGAGTTACACGCAGAACAGGCAACCTTGCAGAATTAAAATGTTGGATAATAATCTTGTCGGGAAATTCATCGATGGTTGAAGTTGCGGGAGATGTAATTTCAAATTGTGCACCTCAGAGCCCCAAAGAACGCTACAGAGTAGTGAAAAGAATCTGTAGGTTCAGGCCACCGAAGATTCCAACTAACCCTTGCAGAAAATTCGAACACAACTGATTGTATGTTGTGTGAATGCAACAAAACGGCTAAGGATAAAAGAAAATTGTAACGCTGACCTATTAGTGTACGCCATCGATAAGTGAGCTGTAAAAGTAGAGGGCAAATATAGATTCAACTTGCAGCACTCTCAGAGCAGGAAAGAGGCAGCAAATGAGCCAGACTGCAACGCTGCAATGAAGACTTAGTTACCAAAACTAACCCCATCAATAGTAGCCGTTGATTGTAACCCTATTCACACGAGGCCGGAGTCATAATATATATTTGTGTGCACTTCAAAACTATACAGCAAGATGAAGGCTGCAAGGGTCGTCGTAATTATAGTTCATCATAAATTGTAAACAAACGGAATACACTAGTTCGCTTATGGTAAAGTTCCATGTTTTAAATATTTAAGAATTGACTATCTATCGGAGTTGGAGTTAATTTTTTTTTGAGTTTTTTTGGAAAATTTTGATTTGTGTTATTTAAATTGGTTTTTTTATTATATATATTGAGTTTATGTAGCAAACTTGTGAGTTCAATGATTTTTTGCTGAATTTTAGATAAATTATATTGGAAAAATAAATCTGAAAATTTCTCAAAAAATAATATTAAAGACAACTTGAATAAAAACACCTTTCGTAAGTTATGGTAAATCACATAAAGAATTATTTTGAACATATACTAGTTTCCGTGAAAAAGAACGCCTAAGGAAGAGGGAATATACCAATTTATAGATAACTAGTACAATCATATTAAAAATATATGGATAATTGGTATAATCACATTAAAAATATTAATGTGGTTGATAAAGGGGAAGGTTTCATTTATATCTACCATTCATATATATAATCAGAAAAAATTATTGCAACACAAATATTATTATTAACTTTGATTTTACTTAACATTTAAGTATGTTTTGAAAATCTCTAGAAAATTGGTGGAAGGGAACTATGTGGCACGAATCTAATTTTTTAAATTTATTAAAAGTCAAGGCAACCTAACAAACTCCTTAACACACTACAGCGCTTGGAGGAAGCATATGTTGAACATATTCCCTTGAGAATCAATCTAGGTCGTAAATTAAAAAAATTAACAAAAAAATAAAAGTCAACAAATCCTCATCCACCTTAAGTTGAAATAAGAAACCTTCGAGAATGAAATACAATTGAAATTTGATTTTCTATAACTCTTTTTGGGCTTTTAGTGATTCCGGTGATTCTCTATGGTTGTGAATTGTGGGTCAGCAGTACATCTGACATGCAATGAAAACAAATTGAGAAAATTCAGAAGCGTTTTATTCCAAACAAATTCAAAATTAAAAGTGCAGATCCTTATGCTATCTTGTTAAGTGAAATAGGGGCGGCTCCTAAGTGAAATAGGTGCGGGTCACAAAGTATTTAAGAAAAATTGAGCAAATGGAAGAGGGCATATGGCCTAAGGTTGTGTTTAATGACATATTGTGGACAAGAAAGAAGACTTGAATGCGGCAAAATAACAAATGGTTTAGTAAATGGGGCATTTGCTTGAGCATGTGTCCCACAAGCAGTCAAGAGATAAAAGATTTTGTTATGGATAAATTTCACAAATGTACTTGGGAGAAATAAAAAAGTATTATATCGAAGAGTTCAATCCCTCTCATAATCATCAACAAAAAGTGTACAGAGGGGCCAATATTCCTTGGAGAGCCAAGATTCGTATCGCTCAATTAAGGACTAATTCGCATCAACTCTGTTGTGAAAGAGGGTGTTGGAAAAGGCCAAAAGAAGTGTGGGAGGAAATAGTATGTACTTTTTGCTCTTCCGGAAGAGTGGAAACAGAAAAGCATTTCATTTTAGAATGTGAGGCCTTCAAAGACAATAAAGGAAGTTATGCAGATATTTTGGCAGCTAGCTCTTGGGATATTCTATTCAGCAAGGGCTTTATCAAAAAGCTGGGAGAGTTTATTATGAAACTTCACAGGAAAAGGGCAGAATAAAAGATCCAGATAGAGAAGCAATATGTCCCATACGTTATCTTTAGCCTCGTGGATGTTAAAATAACTTATTCTTCGTCTTCTATATCTTTTAAAGAATGTAGAAGGAATTTAAATTTAAAAAGAAAGTCACACTAACATAAATGTCCTAAAACAATAGTAACAATGTATTAATAATTTATTTGCACTCATGTTTATATAAAAGACCATGATTTGATGGAAGATAATCTGATGGTTTCTTTACTAACCCATCAAGCTCTATTAAACAATGAAAGTGTTTTTTTCAACAATTTTGAGATGCAACAAATCAAATTTATGATCGGTGTTTTCAACAATAATGTTCGATATTTTCTTTTAAATTGAAATTCTAATCAATTTTTAAGCATCTGTTAAAATGAAACTAACACATACAAATAAAGTCGTATGTTGCATAAAACTCGACTTATAAAAATTTAAAACAATCTTTGAAATTTTAAATTTTAGCCAAATTCAACTCAATTTTTACCTCAAAATAAAATGTGTTTACGACAAATTTAGCATGTACCATAAACAAGTTGGTTCTTCGTGACTTCTCTTCCATCTGTTAAAATGAAACAAAACCTATTAAAATGAAATTGTCTACTTCATAAAACTTAAACTAGCAATTGCACCAGATGTTGCAAAGGAAACGTCGTAAGGCATAAATTTGAAAAGCATTGTGACATATAAAAAATCATTGAAGATAAAAAGTAGTAACAAAATGTCATTCAAAGGTAGAAGATAGAGAGAAATTATTGACCTTATGCCAAAGACATTTGTCCTTGCTTTAAGCGCATCAAAAACTTTGTTGGATATAAATATCGAATTTGAATCTATCCTAGCCATGGGCTCGTGTCCATTAATTTGATTTTTTTCTTTAATACACAACCCAAACCAAAGCTTTGAGAAGCATGGATTCTTACTAGACCTTCTTACTTAACTTGATTTATATGTTTGCAAGACTTTTTCTAGACCTTTTCGCAAGTCGAATTTGTGACCTACTCATATTCCTATCCACTTGAAGAAGGGAATTGTGGGGAAAACTCTACCTGAAACTTTTGCAGAGTCTCTGCAACAATTTGTGAGAAAGATCTAGCCATTGGAGGATTTCCATGATGAGTAACAGGTTGCAAATAATATACTTGTTTGGAAGTAGACAAACTTCCTGGAAGCATTGAATTAGTCTCACGTGATTTCTGGGAATGTGAATACTTGAACCTTGTTAAAGATTGCTTAATAAAAGACAAAATGAAAATTTGAGAAGCTATAATATTATCACATGCTTCATTAAGGAATTATTTATCATATAAACTCAACAATGCACTCATCTCAAATGAATGTGCAAGATGAATAGGATTTTGATTTCTCAAAAAATTTACATCTCTATTGGATCCATGTCTGAGTATTAGAGCAACACATGCAAGATGGTTATTCTTCACACCATAATGTAGAGGGGTCTCTCTTGTTCCTATGAGTATAATGTTTATACTTCCCCCATGCTTATTTATTATTAATAGGAGTGCTTCAAGGTGGCAATGACCTACAGTTGTGTGAACAGGAGTTGGTTCTATATTGTTTCCAGATGTTACGGTAGCACCAACATCTAAGTTTTTTTCTATAACTAAACAATTTACATTGCATCCATTTAGAGGAGTGTCTTGTTTCAAATCCCAATGCAGAGCTTTATTTCCATCTTGATGTGTCATCGACTAGAGAACCATATGCTAACAAAACATCTAGAAGTGCATCATCATTTTCCTAGTCAACTCGAATCAAAGGAGGCAAATAATTTTTTGAATGATCATTCCAGTTTTCAACAAACTGGAGAATACATTTTATGTGACTTATTACTGATACAAAATTAAATTGCATGTAACAATGATCCTGAGGTGTCCTAACCCCAAGGGTGGCACGAGTTAGACCAAAACATGCATTGTAAACCACAATATGACAAATGATGAATTTGCCCAATTGTGCTTGGGAGTTCTAATGATCCTAGGAAATTTATCATGACATGGGTAAATATGAAAAGTGAGGAAGATCAGGCATAACCAGAATAATTATGTGGAATAAGTGGGGTTGTGGCATCATTTCTCTAGTTCTATTTATTCCCTTTCCTATATTATATCTATCGGAAATAGACGTACAGTAGATATTGGCTTGAAAACTTGGTATACATTTGTAAATGTTGGATTGAAAATACTTTATCATCCATTGTTGTTTATTCCTTCATCTAGGTTTCAAAGTTATTGTACATTGTACTCCTACGGTCTTTCTTGTACCGTACCCACTACCCAAAAGGTTTGAATCCACATTCGTTCTTTTTATTTCTATAAGTAAAAAAAACATATGGTTGGGGTGGTACCTACATGTATGCCATCTGTCTCGGGATGTTGGGGCTGATGATACAATGAAATAGAAAGGGCAATTTCTATCCTTCCCTCCTCATCATTTAGAGAATTAAGAAGTGACAAATTGTTTTGGATCTTACAAGCCCTAGATATATGCATTCTCATTTTGTTTTCATTCCTACGTGGTATCACTTTGAAGGTTCAAGAAGGTCTCACTCAATATTTGTTCAACCCCTAACATAAGGAAAAGAGAATTTGAAAGGGATTTGTGAGGAAGACTCTACCTGGAACTTCTATGGAGCCTCTGGAATAATTTGTGAGAAATATTTAGTCATTGGAGGATTTCCACGATGAGCAATAGGTTGCAAATAATATACTTGTTTGGAAGTAGACAAACTTCCTAGAAGCATTGAATCAGTCCCACATGATTTATGGGAATGTGAATACTTGAACCCTGTTAAAGAATTATTAATGGAAGAAAAAATGCGACTTTGAGAAGTTATAATATTATCACATGCTTCATCAAGGAATTATTTATCATATAGACTCAACAATGCACTCATCTTAGATGAATGTGCAAGCTGAATAGGCTTTTGATTTCTCAAACCTTTTACATATCTATTGGCTTCATGTATGGGCATGAGAGCAGCACATGCAAGATGGTTATTCTTCACAACATAATGTAGAGGGGTCTCTCTTGTTCCTATGAGTATGTTTATACTTCCCCATGCTTCTTTATTATTAATGGAAGTGCCTCAAGGTGGCCATGACTTGCGGCTGTGTGAACATGAGTTGGTCTTGTATTGTTTTCATATGTTATGGTAGCACCAACATCTAAAAAAAAATCTACAATTGAAAAATTTACACTGCATCCATTAAGAGGAGTGTCTCGTTTCAAATCCCGATGCAGAGCTTTATTTCCATCTTGATACGTGTCATTGACTGGAGCAGCCGATGCTAACAAAACATATAGAAGTGTATCATCATTTTCCTAGACAAGTCGAATCAAAGGAGGCAAATAAATTTTTGAATGAGCATTCCAACTCTAGACAAACTAGAGAATAAATTCTTTGTGACTTGTCACTAATACAAAATTGCATTACATGCAACAATGAGCCTAAGAAATAATACGATTTAAGACATCCACTATCTTGCAAGAATGGAATCTTATGGAAACTATCTACATTAGTATTGTGAGTGAAAAGGAAACAATTTCACATTTCTATCTAAACAAGCCACTTAGCAATATTATCATCCTCTCTCATCATCCTCTATATATATATATATATATATTAAGTGGAGAGATTAACCATAAATTATCAATCTAACAAATAAGAAATATGACAAAATAGTTCTTGAGGTTGAATTTCAAGGCTAAATTTGCATTTGTATATACATTATTAACACCATAACATCACAAATATTGTATCGAATAATGATACAAATACTCTATGTTCACTCAACTATGTAAATAATGTTTGTGAATGTTTCATGAATGGTGATATTCACAGAGTGCAACACATCTTGACAATAGTCTCCTAAACAAAAATATAACTATTATCTTCATCAACAAAAATATAATTATTATCTTTATCATTGTTTACCCAAGCATATTTCTATTATATCTTCTTTACGTGTAGGGGGGCTCGATTGGGGGGCTCGAATTTTCCATGTTGTCCTTCCTCCTCCCATTCATTTACAATAGATTAAATCATTTCCTATGACAAGGCACACTATGTCACGCATATATACCCCTTCAAACTCCTTTGAATTGCATGCCTCAAAAGAAAATGAAACGATAATTTGAGTAGACTTATAGGAAGAGGGATGCATTGAGAAAATGACATTTTGGTTCTAAGAAATCTCTCGTAAATTGTATTAGATATGGAGACATCATAACATTGAGAAACACTTAAGGTGGCAAACTTCCAACAAAGACCTTTAGAGAATTAACATCATCAAATTCCTCACTAGAATAAGATCCTCGAGAAGATGCAGTTGAAGGTTGAGTTTCAAGTCTTGCACCTGATAGAAGACTTGATGAATCTGATAATGGCCTAAGCTCATTGTGTCCATGGGGAAATTTACACTTCAACCCATTTGGAAGGTTCCATTTTTCTCATAATGCATGCACAACTTGATTTTATAATTCTTTACCCCATCAAAGTTGAATCTGAACTATTTATATGCTTGATGTAGGAATTTACAAGGTAATTTCCGTAGATCAAAAACAAAAGGTCACCGCTCACAAATAGATCACAGATCAGTACACCAGTATTATCATGTGGCTAAAACCCTTGAAGAAATAGTCACGGCACGGAAACCAATATAGCCCTTGAATAATTATTAATATAAAAAAAAGTTACATATGTTTCTCTCATAGCAGTTATTGGACAAATGACCCTCCATATCTTTAAATAGAGATCATGGACCAATCGGTGTTAAGCCATGATCAGAATATCATTAATACTGGAGAGAAGCAGTCCGAATCACTACAAATCGTGACCATTGGATTATAAGTTACAAATGTACATGGTAAATAAACACACTTTACCTAACTCTACACTAGACTAAGTTATTCTTAACTATTTCCTATGTGTCGGAATATCCTAACATCCCCCCTTAAGAACAACTTGGGATAGGATTGAAGGATTTACAAAGGTGACACAAAAGGAGCCTATTTCCTATGTGTCGAAATATCCTAACATACCCCCTTAAGAACAAATTGGGATAGGATTGAAAAAGATTTAAGAGCATAAAATAGGAGAAGATTTTACCACAAGCAAATGCCTATACATGGCTTGACAAATTTCTGAACTCTAAAGCATGGATTGAAGTTTGGTAAACACCTAAACACGTGAGAGCCATACAGCAAAGATATAGCTATAGTCAACATTGGATTTGAATGACCACTAGAACACGATCATAGGACCATTTTTAGTAATGAGTATATAACTTTCAGAAATATTTTCATTCCTCATTGATCTTTGAACTAGATATTTATATGCATTTATATGCCCATCAGATTCTCACCACCAAAGTGTTCTAGTGTAGTTGGATGCTGACGATGAAGACCAAATCGGACGAGGACTTAACGAAACCCCTTTGTTGGCCAGATAAATCGATCTTGCGGACAAGATCAATCTCCCTAGTATCAAAAGACAGTATAGCAACAAACAGACAATTAAAACTATCTTTCTCTAGATATATAACGATTTAGAAGTAAATGCTACAAAGGTGTTAAGATCCTACCTCGATCCAACACTTGCTTGTAGTGGTCGTCCTTCAGTCGCCTGAAAGAGTTATCTCCGAAGACCTGCATTCACAAACAAGAAAACAATCAAATAGCACCTACATAGCATATATTCACAAATCATATCCATTATGGTGATCAAGGAATCCATAAAATAAACAATCAGATGACAACTTATTGAGAAAAACAAACTTATTTGTATTAACTTTGAAATAGTAGAAGAACCTTACAACCTTTTCAGCCTTGATGCTGAATAGGTCCTCCCGGGGTCCGAAGCAGGAATTTCCTCTACTCTGACAGGTCTTGCACTCTTCCAACCGAGATACATACAAATATGTAATCTTTCCTCATAAAATCTCAGCTAAAGGAGTCTAAGTTCCAACAGCACTTTACCTCAAATAACACTAAAGCTTGAACTCCCCTTGAGGCTGCCCAAGGCCTCTTTTTATAGGGAAAAGGAGGAGGTTACAGTTCCAATTATGAAGGGATAAATTCCTCCTTCAAAGGGGTAAGCTCCTCACATCAAGGGGTTAGCTCCTTAAGGCAAGGGATACATGAACTTGAAAAGAGCGGTTCTGCCACCGCAAGATTCCTTCCAAAGGCTTCTAGAATTTACTGAAAGTGAGATTTTTGAGTTTACTTGCGCCTTTTTAATCTTTTACAGGGGTCCGCACCCTTAACACATAGAAGGTGTGGTCAGGTTCGCAGGAGACGTGACCATTAGGTGCGGGACCGCAGGTAAGACAAAGAGAAAGTGCGATACCAGAGTTTTAGAGACTTTTGAGAGCTTTCTCTTATTTTTTAAGGCTTGACATGAGGAACTAATATTTTAGACTTGCAAAGGAGGAAAGTATGAGTGATAATGAGCTCATACAGATAGCATAATGTCAAAGTGACAATTTTTAGTGCAACAGATTGCCCCCTAAAGTGCGAAGTCTGTAATAGATGAAGATAGAGTCTGTCATATATGAAGAGTGAAGTATTTTTTCATTTCAAGGATCATCCTGTGGACACCCCAGTCGGAACCTGTAAAAAAATTCAATGCAAAATATATATATGTACACATATCATCGTTGAGGTAGGCATTCCCATACTCAGATCAAAACTAACTAGAAAATTGATTTAAACTATTCTGATACAGGAATGATTTTTCAATACATCAACAGTATAGACATGTGTAGACACAGTATGGACGTATCCATTTGTTTATGAATAGTCCACTGTATAAATGAATAGAAAAATTCCCCGCAGCCTGGATGGTAAAAACTAGATCCAGGGTCTTAATTTCCGCTTCTCGAACTAGTACGATTCTATCCATGTGAATGAATGTGTCGAAGTCGAACATGGTAGAAACCACTTGATTACCAGTCAATAATGTGAACTGTTAACAAGTGTGAGAGAAACCACCAACAATGGTTCTCAAAGTACTCAGTACAATCCATGAAATGTGAATGAATGAGTTGAAGTCGAACATGTCACGGAATCATTCGATCGAAGGTCAATGATGCAACCTGTCGTCGAAGGCGAGAAACCTACCATTGAGGCATGTAGATTTCAAGGTACTAACGATTTCTAGATCAACTTCCTAGATAATGAGCTGTCGTCGATAGAAAGTGATCCGTCGTAGGCAAGCCCACAACATGAAATCATAGATCAAGTTTTGAAGAAATATATTGGCAAGGACTAACTCAGGGATGTTCAAAATGGAAGACAAATTTCTTTCAGATGAATGGTTTATTTGAACTGACCTCTTGAACACATAACGACACTGCAGATGGCTTGGAGACAATTGACCCAGAGCTAATATCCAGAAACCGGCTGAAGAATTTAAATATGGTTTGATTAACTATCAGGCAAAGGATTTTCCCAACCCAGGTGAACAAAAGTGTCGTGTTCAAGAGTGGTTAATGGTTTTTTGAATAGTCAAAATGTAACAAACAGGTTCATTTTTTTCTCTTTTCCCCCACCATTTCTGGCAACTACCTCTTTATTTTTGACAAGCTTGAGGAGGATAACATTTGCTTGTCTATAAGCTCATCCTTTGGATGAGTCCAACTTAGTTTAAGATTCGAACCCTAAGAAGGAGTAGTTCGTTCCTGCTTAAAAATTGAACAGGTCCTTTACTGTTAAATTTTAACGAGTCCAGTATAGGAGAAACTCAGTGTTTTTCAATTTTAGGGAGTCAGAGGAAAAACTTAAGAAAACTCCGTGGGTGTACTTTTTCGTAAATTTAGTCTCTCAAGCCCGAAAAAGGATAAAATAATGCGGGAGAGAACTCTATTGACCGTAATTATTCAACGTATACCTTTTTCGTAAATAGTCCATTTCAGTCCGTAAAAGGGGTATACTTATATTGAAAGGACGATCATTCATTTATTTTAACGAGTTCGAATAATCAAGTGCTCGACAATCTTTTCAATTTTCGAGATTCTAAAAAGAGCTTAAAAGAGGACTCCAAGTTTTCACTTTTTCGTAAATTTTTGAAAGAGTCTGAAAAAAGTGATAAAAGTATGCTCTTTGTTGAAAAATGATCAATTTTCTTGAAAAATCCAATTTTCTGCACAAAAACTCGAAACATTACACATACTTGTTTAAGATAAAATAATTTTTTTTTTCAAAAATTACCTTTTTAAAGTGAAAAATAAACAAATTAAAAATTTATTTATTCGAAAAAACTTATAAAAAAGGCTTTTCTAACTTCATTTTTACCATTCGAGTTCAAAGTGAAAAGTGAGAGCTTTTGGGTAAAAAAGTTCCTCTGAAGATTCTGGAAAATCCGTCTGGCGAAATCGAGAACCGTCAGCTCCAGGTAATCCACGTCTTCCTTAACTTGCATTTCATCCATTTACATTTCATTTTTAGGCTTTAAATTTCATTTTTAAGGGAAAAATAGGTTGAAAAAATCGCTTGCAGGGGTCCGCAGGTGCAACACGTGGGCCCTGCGGACCCCGACTTTTTTCTACATAGAAAAAAGTCCTGGGTTCGCACCTATCTCACAGCTCCTGTGCGTACCTACACACTATGTATGAAAATAAGGTGCAGACCCTGCGCAATGAAATTTGAAACCTAAATTTCTCAATTTCCGCCCAAAATTTTTCAAACAAGTTTGTTCTAATATGTCTTTTTATGCATTGTAAGATATTCAAAATGCTTACTTAGAGAGAACGTGAGCATGAGGATGTAGATGATGCCGCAATGAATCATTTTCCCACAATGCAGGCATTGAGAGCATGCGGTTTATACAAGTTCTGGGCCATACAGGGCATGAGGGCCCAGGTAGACCTCCTGACATGGCTGGTAAACAAATGGGACACTCAAGACCAATGTTTTGTTATTGGCGGCCACCGGCTCGAAATTGAGCCAAAGGATATATATTTTTTAACTGGTTTGTCCAAAAGGGGCGAACAAATATCTCTGTTTTGGGACTAGGCCAGGTGGCCAGTTTGTCGCTATTCTTCGACTAGAGTTTTGCAATGATCGAGCAGACCCCAAGGATAAACGGATTGATATTAAGACTATCATACGACCTGAGCTTAAATTCATTGCATTCACCGTTACTAGACTGTGCGGGAGTGCAACTTTGCATGTGGCTACTGGATCACAAATGTGGATTGCAGTAGATTGCTTCCGAGGTACGATATTCAACTAGTGTGAAGCAGTGTTGGCCAATGTCAAAGGCCAACTAACCAGAGCAAAAAATGGCAAGTTAAACAACTTTGGTTATGGATCCATTGTAGTTACATTTTCTCTGGAGAGGATTCCCTTACTAGCTCCACAACTCATTCCAGTTGATCCAGGCAGAGTCCGGGAACCTCGGATGGTTCGATGGGTGGCTTTGATGGCCTGTCACGCTGAGGGCGTAGAGGTTTTTCGATTCACGCCTGCATATTTTCATTGGTTGAACAACCAAGTTTTTGTTATAGAGGACTTTCCATACGCTGGGATGGACTTTCGCGGCGACCGAGACATGGCTCTCCCATCAGGAGAACAGTGGGATGACTCAGGTAAAAACCATTTTCAACATTTTCTAAGTTCTAATTTTTTATTTTAATCATCCAAAAATAATAATCAAAAGTTTAAATGCAGATGTGGGCCCATGATGACCGACCACTCTCCAGCCTTATGAGAGGAGACACCCAACTGCAGCAGCACTAGCCCCACATGACCAATCGGCAGAGATCCTGACCGATTCGGAGCATCATTTAGAGCGCTTGACACTAGACATTCCAGAGACTGATATAGACGATATTCCACTTAGGTTACAAAGATATGTGATTGGTGTCCCAGGACCTTTTAGGAGGTTCCTGTGTAGGGTGGCCTGAGCAGTGGTTTCTTATCGTGATCATCACCAGGGATAGGATGATCGATTTGTAGACTCATAACATTTTTGACTCTTTGTATTATCATTTTTGCCGATCATAAGGTGTTTTTCAACTTATGATCGAAGACGATGTATATTTTGAAACAAACTTCTATGCTATGATATATCATTATTACTGGCTATCTATGTAACATGTTATTGAATGTTGTGTAATTTACTGTTTTTATTATTGCAAATGTCTATTTATCATACTAGAAGCAACTGCATCTGCTAATGTATTTAAATGTCTTGGAATATGCTGATATTCAATGTAATCAAATTCACGTTCCAAGAGACGAACTCTCAAAAATAACCCTAATAACACTATATTTCTAATGGCATAAACCCTGTTAAGTTGTAATACAACGAGTTCAGAATCCAACCTAACAATCAAACTCTGAATTCCGAACGATATGGACTCAGATAATAATTCAATCACTGCACTATACTCTGCAATGTTATTCGTTGTTTGACCAAGGCTTACCCCATGCATGGATACTAACTCATCAAAGGGTGAATAGATAACCCAAGCTGCGGAAGAAATGTTCTGTGTACTACGACAAGCACCATCAACAAAACCAATGTAGGTTGGAAGAGACGTCGACATCTGCAATATCAAGAGTAGCATCCAGATAAGCAGGAACAGTGATAAGAACACAATCTAAACTAGGCACACTTCTCTAATCTAAGACACACCAACAGTAAAGAAACTAATCTAACAAAAATCTCCACTCAAAATTTTAAGCATAATATCTCTTCAGATAAAGCCCATTTATGGGTTTATCTAAAGATACCCCGTCAAAATCTATCAGTTCATAGGCCCCTTTTGCCAGCTTTCGCTCAACAATGTAAGGACCATGCCACATAGGTACAAATTTTCCAGCCCCTAGTTCATTGTTTGCTTGATCGTATACTAAAACTAGGTCTCCTTCTGAAAAGTTGCGAGGTGTAACATTTCTGTCGTACTGAGCTTTTATTCGCTTTACATGAGCCTCGTTTGCTAATGCAGCAGTGCGTCGATCCTCATCTAGCTGAGTTAAGTACAAAAAAGGTTTCTCCTCTTCAGAAGTAGTTGGGAGTAATTATATGGCTAATTTTAATGACGGAATTTTGCATTCAATAGGTAACACAACTTCCAAACCGTAAACCAGTTGAAAAGGAGTGAAACCAGTTGATGTTTTTACTGAGGTTCGATATACCCAAAGTGCTGAAAATAACATGGAATGCCAATTCGACTTATGAATACCAATAATTCGTTTAATCATAGTGACTAAAACTTTATTGATAGCTTCAACCAGACCATTAGCCTGTGGATAATATGAAGTAGAACTATCGTGGCGCAGGCCAAGTTGAATTGTCAGTTCAGTCATCATGATATTTCGAAAATGACTTCCATGATCCGTAATGATAGCTTGAGGAACACCAAATCTAGCAATTATATGATTGAATACGAAAGTTGCAGCAGTCTTGCCGTCTGCCGAAAATGTAGGCATCGCCTCGGCCCACTTAGTAAAATAATCTACCGCTAGGATAATATACGCATGCCCCACGGCTGAGTGAGGGTTGCATGTAATAAAGTCAATACCCCACTTTGCGAAAGGACCGACAGCAATTATAGGGTAAAGAGGAGCGGGTTGTGCACACATTTTATGATCAAAGACCTGACAATTGTGGCATTTCCGGACTGCATAGATACAATCTTTGAATAAGGACGGCCAGAAATAACCAGCGCGCAATATCTTTTGGGCTGTGGCATACCCAAACATATGACCACCACATGCTCCAGAATGGCAGTCATTTAAAACCTTCTCAGCTTCTTCATGAGTAAGACAACATCGGAAAACAGAATCCGCTCCTCAATGATAGAGTGTATCACCAATAATATTGTATTGTTGGGATTGGAAACGTATTTTCTGTCACTGAGATCGTGAGCTTTCAGGCCGAAAAGATTGGGTTTGGAGATAAACAATAATATCCCCATACCAAGGATCAAGAGTACTGATAAGAAACAAGGATTCGTCGGTAATGGGCTGTTCCGCCACAGTTTCAGTATCAGTAGATGGGAAATCACACATCAGTTCGGCAAAAACCAAAGATTTATTTGCCTTGGATTTTTCAAATTCCAAGTCAAATTCCTGCAGGATAACTATCCATTTGGAATACTTGCCCCATAGCAATTGTTTGGTCAAGATATATATCATGGGGTTACAGTTAGAAATCACTGTGGTTTTGCGTAATAAAATGTAGTGACGAAATCTCTGGACAGCTTGAACAGCCGCCAAGGCCAATTTCTCCACATGCGTGTATTTGATCTCAGTCGGATGCAGATTTCGACTAAGATAGTAAATCACATGTTCATTGTTGAATTCATCTTCCTGAACTAAAACCATCCCAATGGTGGAATGAGAAGCGGCGAGGTACAAAAAATAATCCCGGTTGTAATTGGGAGGATGCAGTAACGTTGCATGGGTCAACGCGTGTTTGAGTGCATCAAAATATCGATTAGCGATCTCATCCCAAAAGAATGGAACGTCTTGTTTTAACAACCTGGTAAAACCTTTTGTTAACTCGGCGTAGTTAGGAATGAATCGATGTAAAAAGTTTGCTTTCCCTTGCAAACTTTGGAGCTGGCGCATAGTCGAAGGAGGAGGTAGATTGGCGATAGCTTTGACCTTCGATGGATCAACACGAATGTCGGCTTTGAAAATGAAAAATCCCAGTAAGCGACCCGATTCTACACAGAAAACACATTTGTGTGGATTCAACCGAATTCGATAATATCTACATCTCATAAAGATAGCTCTTAAATGAGTGAGATGATTGGCCCTACGCGATGAATGTGCAGGTAAATCATCGAGATAAGGCTGCACAATGTGCTTAATGTCATGAAATGCGTAAGACATAGCTCTTTGAAAAGTTTCCCCAGCGTTCTTCAATCCAAAGGGTAGTTTTCAATAAGCAAATGTTCCCCACGGACAAATGAAAGTTGTTTTAGGTTGATCAGCAGGGAGTATGTTTATTTGATTGTAACCGGAAAAACCATCCATAAAGGAGAACATTTCACTACCGGCACAATCATCGATAATTTGAGCAATATAGGGGGTTGGATAATTTTCTTTAGGACAGGTGCGATTAATATCCCTATAGTCGATACATACTCTTGTCGTTCCTTGTTTTTTATTGATAGGAACAATATTCAATACCCAATCGGTTAAAGGAATTGGATAAATGAAACCTACACGAAGTAGTTTTTCAACTTCGGCTTTGATAGCAACAACTTTTCTTGGATGTATTTGACGTAAGCGTTGTCGGATAGGTTTAGCATCTGGGTAAGTCTTAATTTCATGGACAACAATTGACGAATCGATTCCTGGCATTTCTTCATATGACCAGGCAAACACGTCACATAATTCTTGAAATAGGGCTTTATAATTTTGGATTTCATCGTCTGTACAGGAAGCGCCTATATGAATGTTTTCAATAATTCCTGGCTTAATTGAAATGTCAAGAGGAACCGTTTTAGAGACATTTTCCAAATTTAACTCAGAATCAGGATGTTGTAATGGATTTTGTGGTTCTTTGACATAATCAGTAGAAAAAATAGAAGAGAAATCATTTTCAAAATGATCTAACTCAGGTAAAAATGAAGATCGGTGATGTAGATCTTCCCATGGCAAGTCATCAACAGACAAGAGTTCACGAATCTATTCATCAGTATGAACAAGGTCAGGAAATGTTGTCATAGCTGAGCTAGATATAGAAAGTGATTCCTCACGGATCACATTCATTGGATCAATTTCGGTTGAAGAAGGATCAGAAACCGACTGTACATCCTGATATGCAAGTTCAAAGGGCCTCAAATGCATCGCGACATCAAATGAAGCCACCTCAGAATCGGAAGGTACGATCCAAGGATCATAAAAAATAATTGTATTTGATGAAATCATATGAATATTGGCAATATGAGGCGATACGTTAGGAGGAGGAAAGGAAAAAGTTGCTAGTAAACCATAATCTTTAATCAAACCTACGCCGACATCTTGGTAAGGGATAGTCGTTTTACCGATGTGTTGAATACTGTCTGTAGAGGCTGGATCAGATGAGAAATAAGTTAACTGGTCTATTGTAACGATCTTCCCTTTATGTGGAAACTTGATAAGACGAAAGACCGATGAAACAATAGCAGTCATAGCATAAGACCAACTGTGACCCAAGAGAAGGTTGTAATCTAGAGGGGCATCAACCACTTCCACATCTAGATTTACGGTTTTTCCTTCTATCTCTATAGGTAAATTCTACAAAATACCAAAAAGATGGAACCCTCGGCCATCAAAATCTTTTAGAATTGTCGGAGATTGATTGAGTGTGGGAGAACCAAGAGATTTCCAACACTGGATCAACATAATACACGTAGAAGCCCCTTCATCAATCACAGTCCGAAATACCGGTCTGTTTTTTACTAATACTGGAATCTGGAAAGCCATTTGATGAGGTACGCAGGGTGTAATATTCTCTAAATCGAAGTCTATTAGGTTCGAATCCTGAATATTGACAGCTCCTATAGCAGACAATAGTAATTTACACTGTGCCGGACACAATTGTAGCACTTCCAAAGCCGACATTGCTGAAGGGGAAATAGATAAATCCTCAACAATGTTGTAATTCTGAGCAGCTCTCGCATGTGGATTGAAAGCTGATTTACGAAGTACACCTTTAGCAGGCAGTTTGATTACTAAGTCTGAGTTTGGTTTCTCGATCTGTAGCGGATCAAAAACTAGAGGAGGTGTAGTTGGTGTGTTTGAATTAGAAGATTATGCTTCTTTACCACCAACAGGATTTTTACTACCATAATCTTGCGATCGCGTTGCAATCCTAACATGAGACATCATCATAATAGGCTCTTCTGAGGCGCTCGGGGTAGGACCAATCATATTACTATCTTGAGTAGGAAAAGGATCCTTCAAGACAGCAGGCATTTGAGAACCTTTAACGAATTTCGAAACCTCTGCTCGATGTGGGCATTCTTTGGTAAAATGATCCTCGTTGCAAATGAAACAAGGATAGCGAGGTTTGCGTTTTTCGTCAGTAGATTCATTTTTATCTGTTTTATCTTTTGAATTTTGTTTATTTTTATTCTTCCCCTTCTTTTTACTGCCAGATTTAGATTTGGTCATAGTTGACTCTACGACATGGATGTCAGCAGAAACTTCAGCGGAAGAATCTCCTTTCGGGGAATCAGGTAAAGTTATTATAGGAGAATAATTCTTTGAAGATTTCTTCTTGCTTTTAGTACTAACTGAACCAATCATACCATCAGAGGCATGAGACCCTGAAGGAGCTGCAACTATTTGACCGTGTTTTGGAAGATCAGGGATTTTTTCATGTAAAGTAGCTGACTGCGTATAAATGAGGTCAAGGTACTGAGCCTGAGCAATGACTTGCTCCTCAGTAACAACTCCTTCCTTAGCTACATCTTCAATGATTTTGGGTAACAATGATTTAATGAACCATTCCGCCAAAATTTGATCCGGAATGAAAAGTTTCACAAAACGCCTTCTACGTCGCCATTCATGAATATGATCAGAAATATATGTGGACGTGGATTGTTTTAGTGAAGTTAAAAGTTCTGTGCCATTGTCATATCTGAAAAGAAATTGAAAATGAGTTAAGAAAGCAGTTGCTAACTGATTGAAATTATTAAAAGAGCCTCGTGGTAACTCAATGTACCATTTTGCGGTAAGACCAATAAGAGTTCATTGAAAAAGGTGTAACCGAATTGAATCATCAATTATCGAATTAGACGCACACCAGAGGTGATAATTCATAACATGATTTGACAGATCCTCTCCTAACTTACCCTCGAATTTTGGTATGTCACTGGGCAACTTATTCGGCATTGGCGGCCAATACGGAAGATAGTAAATCAGATCATTCGTAAGGCGCGATAAATCAGGTAAATCCAAAGTTGCAATAAATGGTAAGTGACGGTTAGGGTCACGAAAACCTTGAGTAATAAGAGCAGTTCCGGGAGGAGGATATCCAGGATAAATTGGAATCGGATTTGCATTAGGAATGGTATAACCTCCCGGGAAACCAGGATTAACCGGACCAAACTGGGGTTGTTAAGGCTGTTGATAAGTATAGCCAGGATACGGTTGATACTGATAAACTGGGTTTTGTGAAACGGGACCGAATTGATAATGTCCCTGGTATGGTTGATATGTGAATTGCGGTTGACTTGTGACAATCATACTTGTACCAGCTTGTCCTGTAGGTATCTGGACCGAAGTCTGAACTATAGGTCCTGAATGGGGTACAGAGACTTGAGGAATTTGCAAGGATGCAGGGATAGAAGAAACCGGAGCTACAGATACTCCATAAACAAGTGTTATAGGTTAAACAGATGTTGCAGTAGTTACAACAGTTTGAGGCAGAGTCTGAGGTGTACTAGGCCCAGGCTGCTGAACATAACCAGGTGGAAGGATTTGAATAGTAGGTTGGACAGGTTGCTGGGTTGGACCAGAAACCAAAGGTTGTCCAGGTTGAGTAGATAACTGCACATTAGGTTGCATAGTCTGTTGAATTTGGGATGGATCCCACACCATGTTCATTCTGGGGTATTGTCCCGTAGAAGGTTGTGCATATGAAGGACCATAGCCTGGTTGAACATAGGGTTGATAATTAAGTGGTAAATTTCCAACTCCTTGTACAAATGATTGACCAGAAGGCGGTTGAAAACCTTGAGTTGGGTACTGACCTTGAGGTTGATAACCTTGAGGCATGTACTGAATCTGGGGTTGATGAGGACCCTAAGGAATATATTGAGTCTGGGGTTGACCTTGGGGTATGTATTGTCCTTAAGGTTGATAACCTTGAGGTATGTACTGTCCATGAGGTTGTTCTCCAAAAAATATTGTCCTACAGTTTGTCTTGGGAAAAAATTACCCTGAAATTCCCCCCTAGGCGGTAATTGACTGCCTTGAGGTTGCCCCCCAGGCGGTAACTGACTGCCTTGAGGTTGCCCCCTAGGCGGTAACTGACTACCCTGAGGTTGCCCCCCAGGGGGTAACTGACCACCTTGAGGTTGAGGATTCAGAATATTACCAGACATCATAAAGATTTGCTCTGCGTTCGACGTTTTAGTTTTAATTCCATTAAGACCAGATGATAATACTTGTTCAGTCGGTCGAGGAGTTTGCTCCTGAGAAAGTACTAGAGAGAGCCTGGTACCCCGAAGGAACATAAGGACCACCGTATAAAAATGTTTCCGGTGTTTGGGAAAACATAGATGACTCTCCTGACATGATTGATGAAGGATAGTAACCTTTGGGTGTAGGATGAAAAGGAATTCAAGGTGGTGAAAAAGCAAGACCCGGGTTTTCTAAAAAGTTTGTCAAAGATGAATACCAATCGTCACTCCTAATAGGGCTGTAGCAAATGGATTCACGCTCCCTAAGATTCAAAGACTGTGGGGATTCAGGAAGAGTTACTTCTTCGTCTGGACTGGCAAGTTCTTCAATAGAAATAAGGCCAGTAGGAAGATCTCCAGTAAGGATATTTCTTACCCTAGGTGAACCAGGATCGCTAGAAGTTGGAGTAATAAATCCTGAGGATGGTTCCAAAACAGTAGGCTCAGAGTCAGGCTCAGAAATTTCAGGTTCTTCAGCTAGTTCACTAGAAGGAGAAATACTACCAGTAACTTTGGAAACTGAAATTGGCCCTTGAATATGCTCTATTGTGGGTATTTGATGATCAGGATGAACAACTATAGATGAAATTCCGACTTATGTTGATCTAATTCTACTGCTACTAGATGATACTAGAGCACGCATCCCTTCAAGTTGACTTGGTGTATACTCAGGGGGCTTCCCCTGAAGTCTCTGGGACTGTCTCAGTAATTCTGCCACGATTGAATATCAATTAATCACACGCAAACAAAGAAAATTTCAATAAAAACACCTAAAGTCTCTAAAGGAAAAAAAGCTGAATCATACGCGTAAAAATCTAAGAGTTCAAACCACGCACAAACAGTAACTTCCCGTACTAAAAAACACTAGTTGGTGATGAAATCCAACTTAGCAGAAGTTTAATACAGAAAGGGCGGTTGGAACAGTTACCCCGACAACCTGCTTAATGAAACATACTGGCACAAGTTTCTTTACAAAACCATCTCGTGTGAAGAAAACCCCCTAGAGAGTCCAAGTGAGTCTAGTCGACGTCTGCTCCAGGTACAGTGAGATCTTTCCTTCACCGTCACCTTAGGAAATAATCTTAAGTTTATGGAAACTAAGGTTACCAACAATAACAAATACAACTGGGGGAACAGTCTATGATCCGATTCTACGCGCAAGGGAAGAGTAACAAAGCTCAATCCCCTTCTCCTCGACATGGTCAATCCGAGGTTTACCAACAAGTGACCCCAGGCTCCTCGACAATGGTTAATCTGAGGTTTACCATTTGTAATGCACGCAGATCTTCTATCTTTCCCAATGAAACTGAATTGATTGTCTCAAAGGTTTGGACATGATATCATGATTAACTCCTTTAAGAGAAGCTTCCCAAATTGTACCAATTACAATTGGATTTATTTCCTACTGCAAGATTTATCTACTTGTTTGTTTTAACTATCTTGGAGAGTTAATTACTCCCTACTCCAAGATACTAGCCTAAGCTATATTGGTGATAAGAGCCCTAGAAATAGAAAAATTACTAGTTCAATTTTAATTGAGCGTTGCTTTTATTGTTGTTTTTTAAGTCAATAGGTATGGAAATGAAACTTTGATGGTGTGAAGACTCGACTTCCAAACACACTAAAAAAAATGCACCTAAAATGATAAGCAATTCGTTTTTCTTTCAATGAAGTCTAGCTAAAGAAAGAGTTCGAGAAATGCAATTTCTTAAGAGACAATTCTTTCTTTGAACATGAAGAATAAATGAAAGAAAATCTTTTTGTTTTTCAATAAGAACTCAAAACGAGACAAATAATCAATGCTCACAATAAATCCCTTTCACTTTCAAGACTCAAAACTACAAAAAACAATTTTTCTTTCAAAGGAGATCTACAAGTTCTAAAAAAGCAATCAAAACTATGAAAACTAATTTTGATATCTAAAAAACTTTGAAAATCTATTTGAATAAAAACTTCAATTTTTTTCGAGAATGTTTTGCTTAGTTATTCAGTGAACTAAGGATTCATTTGCACAAAATAACAAATAAATCAAAAAACATCTAGATATTTTTTCTTTTGTAAAAATGAAATTCAGAACTTATAACAAAGTTTGTTCAAAGATTTGCAAAGAGAACACTAGATATGTTCCTAAAAAAGGATGGATTTTGCAACCAATTCAGACTCAGCAAGAAGACAAAAAGACACCAGTGTGATCTGAGGTATTTCAAGCTTCTGATCTTTGAGTCACTACAAAGACAAAGTGAAAACCAATCCAAGTATGCAAAACTTCTAGAACATCACCCAAAACAAAAATACTATTGGAACTCACTCACAAGAGGTTTTTGATAGGAAAGATACAGATCTGGGCAGACACTAAGAGTCCTAAAACAATCTAAACTTAAACTAGAAGAAGAAATATGAAGACTTTCAAAAAATTTAACAAGGTCCGCAGGCCCCAGAAGTAACAGGTGTGGTCCCACACTGGTTACTCAAGGAAAGTGCGGAAATGCCCACACTGTGTATGAAGATAGAGTCCGGTCCCCAGAAAAACTCAAGAAAAACAGAAAATACTTCAAAAAATTTCAAATAAAAGTAAACCTAAGCTACCCAAGCAAGTATACATCAATCAAAAACCAGAAAAAAAAAAAAATCAATTTATCAAATCAAAACAATGGAAACAAAAAATCCAAACTCATTCGCCAGCGGAGTCGCCAATTTGTTGGCCGGATAAATCGATCTTGCGGACAAGATCGATCTCCCTAGTATCAAAAGATAGTCTAGCAACAAACAGACAATTAAATCTATCTTTCTCTAGATATATAAAAATTTAGAAGTAAATGCTACAAAGGTGTTAAGATACTACCTCGATCCAACGCTTGCTTGTAGTAGTCGTCCTTCAGTGGCCCAAAAGAGTTATCTTCGAAGACCTGCATTCACAAACAAGCAAACAATCAAATAGCACCTACATAGCATATATTCACAAATCATATCCATTATGGTGATTAAGGAATCCATAAAATAAATAATTAGATGACAACTTATTGAGAAAAACAAACTTATTTGTATTAACTTTGAAATAGTAGAAGAACCTTACAACCTTTTCAGCCTTGATGTTGAACATGTCGTCCCAGGGTCTGAAGCAGGAATTTCCTCTACTCTGACAGGTCTTGCACTCTTCCAACCAAGATACATATAGATATGTAATATTTCCTCATAAAATCTCAGCTAAAGGAGTCTAAGTTCCAACAACACTTTACCTCAAATAAAACTAAAGCTTGAACTCCCCTTGAGGCTGCCCAAGGCCTCTTTTTATAGTGCAAAGGAGGAGGTTACAGTTCCAATTATGAAGGGATAAAGTCCTCCTTCAAAGGGATAAGCTTCTCACATCAAGGGGTTATCTCCTTAAGGCAAGGGATACATGAACTTGAAAAGAGCGGTTCTGCCACTGCAAGATTCCTTCCAGAGGCTTCTAGAAATTACTGAAAGTGAGCTTTTTGAGTTTACTTGCGCCTTTTTAATCTTTTACAAGGGTCCGCACCCTTAACACATAGAAGGTGCGGTCAGGTTCGCAGGAGACGTGACCATTAGGTGCGGGACCGCAGGTAAGACGAAGAGAAAGTGCGATACCAGAGTTTTAGAGACTTCTGAGAGCTTTCTCTTATTTTTTAAGGCTTGACAAGAGGAATTGATATTTTAGACTTGAAAAGGAGGAAAGTATGAGTGATAATGAGCTCATACAAATAGCATAATGTCAAAGTGACAATTTTTAGTGCAATTTCCACATGGCTTCCTTGCTGGCTTCAACTGCACAACGATACTCTGCTTCAGCCGAAGAAAGAGAGATGGCACTTTGTTTCTTACAAGACCAAGTAATAGGTCCTGAACCAAGAGTGAATATATATTCTATAGTAGACTTTCGATCATCAGGGTCACCATCCCAATTAGAATCAGTGAAACCAATCAACAATGGAGATGCTCCAGCACTGTAATGAATCCCGAACTAAATTGTACATCGAATATATCAAAGTATTCTTTTAGTTGCTTTCTAGTGAATTTCATGAGGTTGGTGCATAAACCGAGCGATAAGACCAACAACAAAGGAAAGGTTAGGATGGATATGGGTTAGATACAGAAGTTTACCAACAAGTTGACGGTATAAGGTAGCATCAAATTTAGGGGTAGTACAAGTGACTAAAAGCTTGACTCCAGACTGAAAAGGAGAAGAGGCTGGCTTAAAGTATTCCATGTGACAGTGGTGTAGAAGATCATAGCCATACTTGGACTGAGAGAGGGTAATACCTTCTTTGGATTGCAAGACTTGAAGACTAAGGAAACAATGTAAGTGTCCTAATTCTGTCATTTCAAACTTCTTTTTGAGGCTAGACTTCACATGGTTTATATGGTTGGGATCACTTCTAGTAAGGATAAGATCATCAAAATAAAAAACAAGGATGGTGAAGGACTTACCCACTTTCTTGGTGTAGACAGTGTTGTCAGAATGACACCTAGAAAAGCCATTATCTAATAGAAATCTATCCATTTTGGCATACCAAGCCCGAGGAGCTTGTTTGAGACCATAGAGAGACTTCCTAAGGCAGCAAACAAGGCTGGAGTCATTTTGGATAAAGCCAGGGGGTTGTTCCATGTATATTTCTTCATGCAAATATCCATGTAAGAGGGCAGATTTAACATCCATTTGATGGACTTCCCATTTAAAGGAAGCAGCAAGGGAAAGAACAAGGCAGATAGAATTCATTTTGGCAATAGGGGAGAAGGTTTCAGTATAGTCAATGCCTTCAAATTTTGAAAATCCTTTAGTGACAAGACGAGCTTTATGTCTATCCACTTTTCCATCTAGTCCAAACTTGGTTTTGTAAACCCATCTGCATCTGACAAGTTTTCTTCCTTTTGGAAGAGGAACAAGATCCCAAGTATCGTTTGCCAATAAGGAATGATACTCTTCATTCATAGCTTCATCCCAATATGGATGACCAAAGGCTTCTTCAAAGGTTTCTAGGTCAGGATTTTCTGGAACTTGAGCTAATAAGGAAGAGGCTCTTTTTAACCGAGAACATGTACGTCGTTGATCTGCAGGATCACCTGTAAGAGAACCTGTTGCATCCCGAGTAGAGAGGACCCATCTCGGAAGCTGTGGAGTAAAAGGAATAACTTCAAGAGGTGGAGGAGGATTGTCATCCTCGTTTTCATCATCTGAACTAGAAGAATGTTATTAAAAATAAAAGAGAGAAAGAGAGGTGGCACATATGCCGAATCAGGCTCACACGCCAAAGGTGGCACACCCGTCGAACTAGGCTCGCAGGCCGATATATTTTCATCCAATTTTACATCTCTTCTAATGATTATATTTTTGGTTTTTGGATGAAGAAGTCTATAGCCTTTGTTATCTTCAGAATATCCAACAAAAATGCATTTTTCACTCTTAGGTTCTAAGGTTTTATGTTTCACATTTGGAATATGGGCCCAAGCATCACTTCCAAAAACATGAAAGTGACTTACATCTGGTTTGATTGAGCTCCAAGCTTCTTCTAGAGTTATATTCTTTAAAACCTTAGTAGGAGTGTGATCTACTATGTAATTTCCACAGTTAATTGCTTCTGCCCAAAAATTGAGACTAAGTCGTTTAGATTGAAGCATACAATTAGCCATTTCTTTTAAGGTGTGATTCTTCCTTTCAGCTACACCATTTTGTTGTGGAGTATATGGAACGGTATGTTGAAATTAAATGCCATGCTCAGTGTAGAAGTTGATAAATTTGTTGTTAACATATTCTCTTCCACTATCTGATCTTAACTTAAGAATTGGATGTCCAAATTGTTTCTCAACAAAGGCCTTAAAGGCCAAGAACATGTTAAAAATTTCACTCTTGAGTTTTAAGAAGTATACCCAAGTGCATCTAGAAAAATCATCAATGAAAGTTAAGAAGTACTTGCAACCAGAGAAAGAAACAACAGTGAGTGGACCACATAAATCATTGTGCTCAAGCTGCAAAGGGGCTGAAGCGTGCCAAGAGGCACGTTTGTCAAAACTATCCCGATGATGTTTTTCGAGTACACATCCAGAGAAAACACCATCTCGGCAAGATACCATAGGAAGACCCGTCCCCATATTTTCTTTACATAGAGTTTGAAGAGAGCGATAGTTTAAGTGACCAAATCGCTCATGCCAAATTTTGCTCACATCATCATTATGAGCAACAAAAGCGGAGGGAAGACAGGATGACCCAAATTTGTCAAACTTATACAACCTTGTGGAATCATCAGCAATTCCAGTAGCTAAAATATGTCTAGGATCTTTGAGGTCCTTGATTACAACATCATGAGGTGAGAATTCTACTATTTTCCCTTAACTTGAATGAGTTATCTGATAAATAGAGAGAAGCTTGCATGACAAGGTAGGAACACATAGTACATCATTAAACCGACCATTATCTAGATGAATGGTTCCAGATCCTACAACACTAAGAGATCTATCATCACCAACATAAATATGTTTGGTGTTACAATCATTTAAAGAAGAAAACATGGATTGATTTTTGGCCATGTGGTAAGAAGCTCCGGAATCAATGAGCCACTCATGAGAATGAGAAGAAGAAGATACATTTAATGCATATCTAGATCTTGATGCTTGACAACCACAAGCAGAAAGTGCCATTCCTAAAGATGAAGGTGAAGAGTGCTCCAAATTGATGTTGTGCTTTTTCATTGCTGCTTCTAAGGCTTCCATCTTCTTAAAACATTTGGACTCTATATGGCCATCAGGATTACAAAATTTGCAATGTCTATCTATCTTATTCCCTTTGTTTTTATTGGCCTTATCATTTTGTTGAGTTGCTTTTTCAGTTTGCGGCTGAAATTGCTTAGGACCCTTATTTGGTTTCCGACCATACTTTTGAGGATACTGCTTCTTGGGATTCTTTTGATATGATTGTTGTTGGCCTACTAAGGCTTTCTTAGAAGCGTTTCTAGAAGTGATAAGACCAAGGTGTAAGAGTTTTTCTTGTTCTCTTATCAAATAATCGCAATAGGCATCAAAAGAGGGGTTCTTGTAGGTGGTTCCTGAAGAAATGATGGCTTCTCTAGTGGAATGGAAGGTTGAAACAAATATAGAGTATGCAGGGCCAAGCTTAGAAATAATGCAATAGATGAGGCTACCATCTTCCTTTTTGACCTTACAACCTTTTAAAAGAAGTCTAAGGGTCTTGAATTTGGACAAAAAATCTTCAATAGAGGAGAAATTATTGGGGTCCAAAGTAAGCAACTCATTTTCAAGCTGGTGGGCCCTAATTTGATTTTGAATGCCAAAGATAGTATTTAGCTTTTCTAGGGCTTCATGAGGGGTGTCAATGTCAAGGATATGAAATTGAAGATCTTGAGCAATGGACATTCCTATCAACCCTCGTGCTTGATCTTTCTTTATTTTCCCATTTAGCGACTTTATCATCATCGGAAGGTTTAGTTTCTTGTCTTGTGGCTATTCTATAAAGCTCTTTACTTCTAAGTATATCTACCATGTGAGGTAGCCATTGGAAATAATTGGTGCTATTAAGAATATTCGGGCATGCACTTTCGATTTTTTAAAAACTAAAGCTGAGAAAAGATGAAACTAACTGCTCCAGTGGAAAGATCTCGAAAATTAGGCTGATTAAAAAAAAACGGCTCGAAAAACAGCTTCCAGATGAATAAGTTATGCCTTTTTGAAAAAACGAGTTGTAGATGCCAAATATTTACGAGAATGGTTTGAAATTTGATGATGAAGTTCAACTTAAAAAAAAAAAAATCCAACCCCTTTAACAATTTTTTTTTTTTACAAAAGAAGCTTGAGAAAGAGACTTGAGTGTGTGCCTTTTCCTGCACAAAAAACAAAAATCTGAGCAAAAAAAACAAAATTCAAGCCTTACAGCAGAATGTTGGATTTTCGGTTGGCCTTACCAGCGATTATCTATTTTTTCACTATTTCTGATTTCCCGAGATCGCACAAAGACGTGGGGAAAGAGCATACGTAGCAAAAAAAAAATCTCCTCTCCCTGTTTCTGATTTGCCGAGATAGCACACAGCGCAAAGCAAAGAGCATACATAGAGGAGAGGGTATAGATATGGCAAATAAATAAAACCTAAAGCCAAAATAAACAAAGGGAACCGAAATGGGCAGAACTATTAACAAATATAACTGCAAAAAGGATGCTTTATACCTCCATATCTAAACTGACAAAACTTGGGAAGCTGGAAACCTTTTCGCATGAAAAGAAAGGCGTTTCTCATTGTAACAGATGCTTTGAATCCAAATGAGCAGTTCTCCAAGCCCAAAAATGTTCATAAATAGTAGATCTACAAAATGGCATTCGCATGTAGTCAAACTAGCTTTGGATTTTGATCAACAACGGATGCGGCCCTCAAAATAGCTCTGATACCATGTAGGAATTTACAGGGTAAGTTCCGTAGATCAAGAAACAAAGGTCACCTCTCACAAATAGATCACAAATCAATACGCCAGTATAATCACATGGTTAAGACCCTCAAAGAGGGAAACAGTCCATTGCCTAAGCCAACGCGGCCACTTTAGGCAATTTATTAATATAAAAAGAAAAGTTACATATGTTCTCTCATAAATGGTTACCGAACAAATGAACCTCCATGCTCTTTAAATAGAGATCATGGACCAATCAGGTGTTAAGCCATGGATCAATTGTTGTTAATACCGAGGAGAGAGTGAACCGTCGGATCACTACAAATCGTGACCGTCATATTATAAGTTACAAATGTACATAGTAAAGAAACACACTTTACCTAACTGTACACTAGACTAAGTTATTATTAACTATTTCCTATGTGTCGAAATATCCTAACACTTGCGAGACTTCTTATGGACCATTTCCCAAGTTGAATTTGTGGTCTTCTCATATTCATGTCCACAAATATAGGTAGAGTCTTGCACTAGGAGAGATTGAGAACCTCCAAATACTTGCACTGCTCGATTTGTGGCGGTATCTTCCCTTGAAATATATTCATGCTTAAGTTGAGCTCTCTAAGATTTTTCAGGATGATTTCAGGAATTGAGCCAAATAGCTTGTTAACAGAGAGATACATATTGTGAGGGTTTGGTTGATTCGTTGGAATTCCCTGGGAATGTTTCCTTGTAATCTATTTTCGTTCATATTGAAAGCTTGCAGAGTAAGGAGGTTTGTGATTGAATAAGGAATGGTACCGACCAGGGAATTTCTACCCATGTACAATATTGTCAGGGTAGAGAGATGTCCAATAGATTGGGGTATGGTGTCGTTAATGGCGTTTTTATCTACATTAAAGAATGCTAAAGTCTGATAAATTTGGCCAATGACGGGAGGAAGAGTCCTGTAAGATGATTGTCAGACAAATCTAGCTCCTTTAATTTGGTATGTAGTTGGAAATGGATCCAAATATAGATATTTTTCTAGTGATGAAGCTATTGGTTGACATTATGAGGATCTTGAGTTGAACCAACTTGCCCAATTCTTGAGGTATAACTCTAGTGAGCTCTTTGGATCCGACTTCAAGATGCCAGAGATGGGATCAGTTCATCAGTGATGCCAAAATCCGATCTTGAACATTGTTGTCGAACATGAGCAATTCCTCTAGTTTTGTCACCCTGGATCCTATTTGTGATGAAATCGAACTAGAGATCCCATTGTAGGTCATCGACAATCACCCGATCTTTGTGCAATTGAGAAGAGATGGCAGGATGACATCGTTGAGATAGTTTTGGAAGAGATTAAGAAACTAGAGGTCGATTTCGGAAGGAATAGTTCATATCAACTGATTTAAAGATAAATCAATCTTTCTTAGCATTCAACAGTTTATGAGGGTCCCATGAATCGAACTTGTGTCGGTGTTCCCATAAGAGGCCAACAATTGCAAGTTATTTAAGTAGCCCAAATAGTGTGGAGTTGTCCCTGTTAGAGGATTTGCAGAGCGGTAAAGCTCACTGAGTTGTCGCAAACGTCCCAAAGCCTCGGGTATCTGACCTGTAAATCCATTATGGGAGAGATCGAGAGTCTGGAGGAGTGATAAATTCCCCAAATGGGAAGGGATGGTGCCATTCAGGCTCACAACAAAGACCTATAAGGAATGAATCCATGACTTTCTATTATTATTATGTTCCTCGAGGTTGTATATCATACCAATGTGGAAGAGATATTTGTAGGTCTTAGGGCTTAGAGAGTTATTTAGGTAGTTAGCTTAAATGAAGGAGGGGTGGATCGAATGGCTTAAAACATTTTAATCATCTAACATTTGATCCAATGGGGAGTTGTTTTCAAAGAGGAACGCCTTACAACATAAATATAAGGAAAATGAAGACAATGTTGTTACATAATTTGTTTTTTTATTCTTTATATTTTAGTTTTTTACATATAATAATTATAAAAAAATTATAAATTTGGTGGTTATTTATTATTTAATTAAAAATTTGATTTCATTTTTTTCACTCTTTTTCACTTATATTTATTCTTATTACCAATTATCATATTATTGCCTATAAATATATCAATCATAACACTATTGCTTATAACGATTCAAGATTCATATGTAATCATATTATCATGTATTTGCTTATAATCGTAGGCAATCAATTTCGAAATCTAATTTAAAGGATTCGATTCTCAAATTTAACGGTTAAGATTTTGAGGATGATCAAAATTAACAATAATAAGGTGTATAAGTCAACATCAAGCTACCATTGATGAATGTTGGTGTATAAGTCAACATCAAGCAACCATTGATGAATGTATTTCTAGTAGAGTAACCAGGCAGGAGTAGAGTAACCAGGTCACAATTTCGCAAGGACAGTGAATTTCTAGTAGAGTATGGTGATTTTTTTTTCAAGAATTTTGACTGTGGGATTGTTTAAATGAAATTTTGTTTGGTGGATCCAACACCATCAACAACTCGACAAAACAAAACAAAATTGTAATCCATTTAGACTAAGCGATAGAATCTTGTCTCTTTTAAACCAATAAAATTTTGACTTAGGAGAGTGGGAGTGATGTACTGTAAAACCATTAAACTCTCATATTTGTTTGATATATTATAATATGTTGAAAAGTCAACAAGAAATGTGTGTCTAGTTTAATTTTCCCTTAATTAAATTGGACAATAAAATGTAATTTTATATCATAATCACTTGTAATAGTTAACTCAGTGTGATAAACTTAGTTAGCTCATGAATTTCGAGTTGTGGGTGGTTGGTGAGGCATGTAGAGTGATTCTATTAGTTATGGAGTTCAAGTTGTAGTGAGTGCATTAGTTTAATGCATGAGAAATAAGTTAACTCAATTTATTGAGTTAAAGTCACTTGAACTAGTTATAACTGTTTGTTGCACTAGTGAAAGATCAAGTGAATTAAATTAGATTTAATTCACATGTAGTGATCTGCCATGCAACTGATGATTTACTATTAATAGTTGCATGTATGTCAGTTCCAGTGGATACCCAGTTGAGAGAAATGATAAAGGGATGTTAAATTTCAGTTGTATCATTAGTAGGATGCCCGCATGCAGCAAGACATCAATTGGATTTCCCATGAGCATTGCACATTTTTGGAGGGCCGAAATTCATAAAGAATAGGGATTGCATTCCACATGAATTGCACAAGCAAGGCAGACTGATTAGAGGCAGGAAATTGGCTAAGTGTTGGTTGATTTTGTCTGGGTCAGTATGAGACATTTGTGAGGGTGCATGAGACTCTTGTGAGAAGAGTGCATTGTAAATGTTTCATGATTCCATGGTGAATATATAATAGAAGATAGAAGGGTTTTGAGCAGTAAGCTTTCCTCGGGAAAATATATGTGTTGTGGTTTGATTTGTTTCTTTATTTACTTGCTGTGATTGGCAATCATGTTTATTTTTCGCAATTTATTTGTAGAAGGATTCAGTATCTAGATTTAGTACATTGCTTGATTGGATTGAATCCATTGATATACATATGCTTGTATAATTTCTACATGGTACCAAAGTACAAGAAATCATTATAGTGAAGAAGAAATTGAGTACATTCCCACGGAAGATAAAGATGCAAATATTCTAATGAAGGTGCTCGCTAGGAGAAAATTTGAATACCATAGAGGCCAGATCGGGGTGGCAGATAATCCCTTTCTTTTTGAGAGGGGTGTTGAAAAGTCAACAATAAATGTGTGTCTAATTTAATTTTCCCTTAATTAAAATGGACAATAAAATGTAATATTATCTCATAATCACTTGTAATAGTTAACTGAGCGGGATAAACTTAGTTAGCTCATGAATTTCGAGTTGAGGGTGGTTGGTGAGGCATGCAGAGTGATTCTATTAGTTATGGAGTTCGAATTGCAATTAGTGCATTAGTTTAATGCATGAGAAATCAGTTAACTCAATTTATTGAGTTAAAGTCAGTTGAACTGGTTGTAATTGTTTGTTGCACTAGTGAGAGATCAAGTGAATTAAATCAGATTTAATTCAAATACAATGATCTTCCATGCAACTAATGATTTACTATTAATAGTTGCATGCATGTCAGTTCCAGTGGAGACCCAGTTGAGACAAAGGTTAAAGGGATGTTAACTATTAGTTGTATCATTTGTAGGTTGCCCGCATGCAACAAGACATCAATTGGATTGCCCATGAGCATTGCGCAGTTTTGGAAGGCTGAAATTCCTAAAGAATAGGGATAGCATTCCACTTGAATTGCGCAAGCAAGACATGCTGATTAGAGGCAGGAAATTGGCTAGGTGTTGGTCGATTTTTTCTGGGTCAGTGTGAGACAATTGTGAGAGTGTAGGAGATTCTTGTGAGAAGAGTGCATTGTAATTGTTTCATGATTACATGGTGAATATAAAATAGAAGATAGAGGGGTTTTGAGCAATAAGATTTCCCCGGGAAAATATCTGTGTTGTGGTTTGATTTGTTTCTTTATTTACTTGTTGTGATTTGCGAGTGTGTTTATTTTCCGTAATTGATTTGTAGAAGGATTCAATATCTAACATTAGTACATTGCTTGATCAGATTGAATCCATTGATATACATATATAATTTCTACATAATATAACTAATCTAAAAACATTACATGTCCATCTAACCATCTGATTTCAACCATGATTTTTGAATTTGCAACACATACATAAATTCAAAATATAAAAATAGTAGTTGGATTTATTTTATTGTCATGGTCAGATTGGAGGTAAAATGTTGTATTATATAAACATTAAACTCCTATCATATTTGTTTGATATATTATAATATAACTGATCTAAAATGTTACACGTCCATCCATCTAATTTCAACCATGATTCATGATTTTTGAATCTGCAGCATAGACATAAATTCAAAATATAAAAATAGTAATTATATTTATTTTACTCTCATGGTCAGCTTGGAGATAAAATGTTGTCCTATCTACAGGATTACATAAACATTAAACTCTCATATTTGTTTCATATATTATAATATAACTGATGTAAAACGTTACACGTCCATCTAATTTTTCAACCATGATTCATCCATCTAATTTCAACCATGATTTTTGAATCTGCATCACAGACATAAATTAAAAATATAAAAATAGTAGTTGGATATATTTTACTCTCATGGTTAGCTTTGAGGTAAAATGTTGGCATATCTATAGGATTATATAAACAATACGACCTGTGAAACACATGGCAAAATGCAAGTGTGCTTTACCTTTTATATATATAATAGATTGTGTACTCTGTGAACTAGAAGGGTGGGTGGTTGCACAAATAGAAAAATGGAAGTGTGATGTGTCTTTTCTATCAATTGTCAATGTAGAAGTCTTTTTTTTTATAAAAAAAAAAAATCACAAATTAGTTCCTAAAATAATAGAAATTTCGTTGAGATTTTTTCAATCTGATTTTTTGAAAGTTTTTTACCAAAGTCCAGCAAGACAAATGTCATCCAGAAAAATTTGTGCCTTAAATATAAGCTGGTGAATAATAAAATTCTTACCTAATTTAAATAATTTAAATTCTTACTTTTATTTTTCTCTAATTTGTTTCCTATATTAATAGCTCAATCATTTAATATTCTATTTAAATATAATATGATAAAAAAAATTAACATATTAATCAATGTTAATTAACTTATTTACATTTTAAGATACATATTTAACAATTATCTTCACATGAAATTAAAAAAAAAAGTAATAATATGAACGGAAAAAAGAATAAAAAGTTATTAATTTATAAATCAATTAGTAATTAATTATATTACTATTTAAATTCAGCGACACACATCTGTACATAAGCCTGTCTCCATTAAAGAATTACAAACTAGAGATGCAGCCATTATGACATATGGTCTTAATAAGAAAGTAGAAGACTAAGTAATAAAATCATAAAGGGCTCAAAAATTATGGATTAAGACCAACGACACTCTAATACATAAATATATAATAATGAGACACTACAATATACAAAAGATGTCATAATGCCAAGAAAGCAAAAAAACCCAATTACGATTCAAGTTTAAATTGAGACCAAATAAGATCTGAAGCACCCCATCAATGTTTCCCAGCCCGCCTGCGTGGGATGCAATGCATCCCAAAAGAAATCCAATTCTGGATGAGCACAAAGGCTATACATAGGCTTCCTTGCATCGTCTAGAAGGCTACATGAACTAGTGTAGCAGGGTCTCAAAGGCTCCTCAAATCCCCCCCCCCCCACAAAAAGAAATTGGCACGTTCAATAATTTTCAATAATTACTAAACATGACTCAGAAAAAAAACACAGATCCCTAAAATACAAAAGGCTAGAGAGTGTAAAACCGTATTGATTTGGATGTTGAAAAATATCCATGGAATCTCTGTACTAATCCAAAATAACAAATGTTTCATCTTCCTGACTCTTTCTTATTCCCTCCACCACTTCTCCCAACAAATTGTCGTGATATACAACTATTTCATTTATTGTATCATTGCAACTTCTATAAGAGTTCTTTGTTGTTATAACTGGAAAGCACCCTGACGACCTCATATCTGTTATTGAAAACCATAGAAAACGCAAGAGTTCTTTGTTGTTATAACTGGAAAGCACCTCGACGACCTTATATCCGTTACTGTAAACCATCGAAAACCCATACAGTAGAAGCACACTAAGTTTGTCGAGAGTTGTTTGGTGACCAATTCTACAAATGAAGGCAGACCCTACAATTTCAAACCCCCCATGTAAAAGCAGAATCCAAAGACTTGTGTGTCAAAAATAGATCTATGAATTCATGTTTCTGTGATTCATATTGTTTCAAGAAAGAAAATCTCAATAAAAATCACATCTATCACATTCAAAATTATTAAGTTTACGCCTTTAAAATCACTAATATAATTCATCATCAAGAAAATAAATCACTAATACAATTCATCATCAAGAAAATCAAATCTCAAAGTTTAGATGAAATTGTCCCTCTTAATATTAATAATGAATCGCTTGGGTGGTTCATGCCTCCACCTAATAAAATTTATTACAATTTTTTTACTGAAAGAATAGATATTTCATTATGGAATTACCTCGACTGTGCCTCTTTTTTGAAGAATGTAGTAATCGTAATCATGGCTCGAAACAAAAAAGAGAACAAGCGAAGATGCCAGATTTTTTTGTAGTTCGTCAGCAAGAACACCCTAAGATGAAATTTTAGTTCGGCATGCAAATAAAGAGACACAAGAGAGGTTGTATCTTATTTTTTCATAGTAAGGTGGAGGAAACATTAGTAAGGTTTAGTGAGTTATTTAGTTATTTAGGTTAGCCTAAATGAAGGAGGTAGTGGATCTAATGGCTTAAAATATTTCAATCGTCTAACATTTGATCCAATGGCACAAACAAGGACACATGGGCAGCTTGGGAAGTTATTTTCATAGAAGAACGCCTCACGACGTAATTATACAAAATTCAAATTATGACTGTAATTTTAGCCAAATTTAAGTCAATTTTTTTAACTCGGTATAAAATCGGCTTACCTCAAAATTACCCTCTTCTATGAACAAGTTGGTTCTTTGTGACTTCCCATTAATACCAAAGTTTCGCGTTCATTATGTCCGACTTGAAAGTAATTTTATAATTTTTCTTATTCGAATCATTTGGTAGGAGACACGTTGAAATATCGCTCAACGCGTATTATTATTTATATGTCAGGCATAATCAAATAAGTTACGTGATCAGAAACGAGTAAGCCAACGTGTCAAAATTGGATTGAAAGGAGGACGAAAATAATGCACTCCTATTCGCTGGAGTGAACAAAGGTGGAACAGAGTAAGTCAACGTGTTGAAATTGGACTGAAAGAAGGAGGATGAAAATAATACTTTCCTATTCGTTGGAGTGAAAAATGTTCAAGCTTGGAAAGCCTGCAAAGAAAAAATGTCTTCGACGTAAATAGTGGATAATGTTTTTTTTTTTTTTTTTTTGCATAAATCTAGATTCTATTATATAATACAAAAAGTACAAAGAGGTACATTCCAGCTTCCAGAACAAGATTACTGAGCTAGCCAACCCCGGTGGGAAAGAGATAATTCAAAAAATAAAAAATGGGGTTGCCCCTTGGGGGGAAACCAACCCATAAAGCAGTCTAAATAACATATAAAGTGCCACCCTTAATGGGGAAACTAGCCTTAAACATAAAATCCCAGAAACTAATTTTGTTGTGCATAATGAAAATAAACATAGAGACTATAGTAAAACTAGAAAAAACTGGAGAAGAGGAATCATGGCGCTACACAGTCGGGTCCTTTGCATCCTCAAGATGTTGATGAGGCGACTCTTCCACTATGTAGCACCCATAGTCAGAAGGGTCATCCTCTTTCTTGGAGAGTTGAGGGTCCATCTCTGGCGTGGAGGTGGAATGAGCACCCATGTATTCTGCCTTATTCGAATGCCTAATGCCTTCGGTTGAGCTGTTTTTGCCCCCGCTGTTAGAGGTTTCTTCCATGCATTTGACGGGCATAACCACCACTTTTATAGGCTTCGGGGAGGAAGAATGAGAGAGAGTTGATTTGCGCAACCTTTTCCTAGACCCCGAGTCAGAATTTCTTGGCTGAGCTTCCAGAATTCGAAATAAGAAATGGGCTGAGAGGAGTTGTGGGTCATATACTTTTGGCGTTTCCATGGCCACTAAAAATCCACAAAGTGCTCTGCCATGGCTGAAATTGGAGGGCGAGAGGGTGAACCTCTGCCTCCTCCTCTGCGGCAATGCATTCACTGGCAGCGAGGCATGGTATCAACAAAATTCTGAGAATGCAGATGAGGTGGGTGAGCAGAGGGAGATGGACGAACAGTGGAGTGATATGCAATGTGAAACGAATGAGAGGAGGGCGACTGAATAACGGAGTGAGGGGTGGAGGCATAACAAAGACCAGCATAGCCAAGAGCAGGAACTTGTAGAGAAAGTCTAAAGGAGAGACAGAGGGAGGCGTAGGACAATTGCTCGCTGGAGTCGGCGCCATTGCTCATAAATGGCTAGAGCGCTCTGCAAGTCGGACGAGCTGGAGTGAATGCACATCAAGCGAAATTGAATGTCAAGGAGAGCTCCAGGTTGCAGACCAACGACACACCTTTGAGGCTGTCACACCTGGGGCAGGTGTTGCCTCGTGGATAAGACAACTGTGTGGCGTTGGAGAACCCATGTGTCATGCCAAAATTTCCTTACGGATCACCCCGCATCTGGGATAAATGGAAGTATGTTATAGGAGTTGATTGTGTAGAGTTGTGTGAAACAAATGTTGTATAGCAATTTGAGTGAAAAAGCTACAAATGTTGTTTTTGTTTTCTTTTACTTTAATTTTTTTTAATAGTAATAATAAATTCTTATTTTAAAAAGGAGAAGATTATAAAAATCAAATTTATACTATTGAATTATTAATTGTAAATTAAATATTGAGACTATCATAATATAATATATTTTTACTATTTTGAGTTTGTTAGATCTAAGACTTTTGTGATCCATAATGTAGATAAACGCCTTTCGATTTAATTGCATCATTAAGATTTGGTCGACGTTTTGAACCATCTAATGTGGTTCATCTTCACGAAAAGGTGAAAAAGAAAATCAATCTTTTTGAATAAATAATGTGGATGCATAATTGCCCGGATCTAGTTGTTAAAAACTAGCCGTTAAAAACTGGCAGTTATTTACTTAGTTAGTTAATTATTTAATTAGTTAGCCCTAATAACTAATTAACTAACTAAGTCAATAATGACTAGTTTTTAACAACTATATTCAGACAATGATGCATCCACACTATTTATTCAATAAAATTGATTTTCTTTTTCACCTTGTCCTAAGGATGAACCACATTAGATGGTTCGAAATGTCGACCAAATCCTAATGATGTGATTAATCTAAAAGAAATTTATCTATATTTTGAGTTTAATACATATTAATTGTCTTTTTCATCATATGAAAGGTAGATTTTCAATTTAATAAGCTCAAAAAGAGATCAAAGGTTAGATCTTTTTGGGTGTTTGGTAGTAGAATACTAGGGGTAAAACCACGGGTTATTAAAACTTAGAGTTAAAAAACGAAAAACAGTAAAATCTCTATTTTACCTCAATCTTATTTTATTTATTATTATTATTATTATTATTATTATTATTTTTTTTTTTAATGTAATTTTACTAATTCAAAATGTTTGCATTACAAGACAAAGAACATCTAAAGAGATTTCATCCCTCTCCACGCTAAGTAGATCTAGAGTTAAGATGGATCTATGCCGGTTTAATTTCCCCTTTAAATAAGCAATATTCCATATGAATACCATGAGTCATTTTTATTTTATTTTTATAGGGTTATTTTTATTTTTATTTATTCATTTTTATTTTTTTAATGCCCATGAGACTAAAAATAGACTATGGGACCACTAGCCTCCATGTTTTTCGCCTTTTGCAATTCAATCATTTTCTTACTGAAATTGATGATGCACTGACCCAACCTTCTAATAGTCCCCTTAGTGAAAAGACAACGTCAACATATTGCCATAACTGTGTGAAAGCATCACATTCCAAAATGAAATGTTTTTTCAGATTCCATTACCCCACAAGTGCACAAAGTACACACTCATTCTTCCCAAAGCTTATGTAGGTATTTTTCGCCTTCTAGTTTAACATAGAAGTTCATGTGAGTTAGTTCTTAATTGAGCAATAAGAATATTTGTTCTCCACAGAATGTTAGCTCCAATGTACTCTTTTTGTTGGAGATCACAAGTGGGGTTGAATTCCTTTACATAATAGTTCTTCTTTCTACCCAAATATTTTCCCCATATAGGCTTACAGAACTTCTCCATAACCAAATTCCTTAACTCCTTGTTATTTGTGGGACAAACATTGAGATCAATATTACATTTTTGAATCCATTTATTGTTTTGTGTCATCCATGATTTATTTCTTTCAGTCATGCCTTCATTGAAGATAATTGATTTTAGGTTTATGTGATTCATCTTGTTTTTTAGATTGTTTTATGGATTAATTACATAATCACTCTTTTTGATCCACGTTTTAAACCAATTGACAAGGATGAAAAATCTGATTTATCCACAAGTTTAAATAGCTGAGATGCATTGCTCACCAGGCTTCGAAACTCTGTGGGAAAAAATCCAGTCATGTTAACCGCTGGTGTGGTCCAGTCTGGGTGCAATCCCCAGGTGATTTTGACGGCTTAGATGCCTGTAGATCGCGGTTTCTCAAGCCACAGGTCAAACATGATGTAATCTCTGATAAACTTAGAGCACTTGACAAACAAACAAAAAAGAGTTGAAATGCATCATGTTCCACATATAGAGGTTGGAGAGAGTCAAATGAATTAATAAGATTTAATATTAAAATAATAAATAAATGTTAGGTTATAATGAATTTGGTACCTATTTACTAAGAAATTAAAGATTCTATTTTAGAAGATAATATTTAATAATGAATGGTTAGTTATAGGAACTTACTGTCATAAGATCATAATTAATTCCCCAATATATATATATGAACCTTAAATATTTATGATAATAATTTATTATATTATATAATAAGAGATTAAAACAAAATTTGAAAATGTTATTATATATTTATATTATTACTATAATGATTAGATATTAGTATCTAATATTTTATTAATTTATTTAATTTGTGGATGAATTGGATTTTTTATCCTTGTCCCAAGGATTAACCACAGTAGTTGGTTGGTCAACCAAAAAGAGTGATTATGTGATTAATCTGAAAAACAATAGATTGGAGTTAAGTATTTACATACATTACACTAATCTTTATATTTATTTTATTTTTATTTTTATGTACTTTGACCTAGTCAAAATGACATTACAACATCTCTTCTTAAAAAAAATTCATAAGAAGTTTTATGTCTAAAAAAAATTAAACAACTTTTTCTAGTGGTTATAGGTTTTTCTCCTTGTTTTTTAAATTTCACTTTATTATCTTTTAATTTTGACCCTTTTTTTCACTTTCTTGTTTTTTTGTTATATTTTCAATTTAATCTTGCAATAACACTTCAATACTCATCACCAATAGAATGATACAAAAGTAATTTTTTAGTATATCACAAAAATAAAAAATTGTTTACCTAATATTTTACTATTATAAATAGGGAAATATTCATAATCAAACTGCAACTAGTGTTGTAGGAGTTGTTAGAGTCCTATAATAATAGGGTTCATAATTTTTGAATTGACTTTGATTAGTCTTGTAATATGTACATACATTGCTTTTGCAAGTTGTTTTCCCATATTTGAAAACTAAAAAAAATGAAAAGAGGGTAAAAGTCCTAAAAGAAAAATCAAAGAACTTGAAAATAAAAAGATAAAAAAGAATAGAAAAAATGGACCCCAAACACAAAAAAAGAGATAAGAATAAGACATGAAAGTGATGCAAGTCAAAATGCCACTACTTTATATTTTTACTGCAAATAAATGATTATGTGCAGCTTGTTCAAAATGCCATAATCCATGATGAGTTAAATCGTTTAATCTTAACTTTTTCATGCTTTAAATTTCATGTTTATAGATAGAGAATAAAGATTTTGTCGAACAATTTAAACTTGGCAAATCAGTAGATATTTAGAGAATAAATGAGGAGCTCAACAGTTTAATCTGAGCCAACGGATGAAATAAGGTTAAAATTAAATAGTTTTATGTTTTAAAAGAAAAATAGATTAGGGTTTGCAAGCTCAAGTGCACCCATGCAAATAAAGAAAAAAATGGTAGACTGTATGGTGGGTAGGTAGAAAGCAGTTACACAAGGCATGCATAAACATCATCTGGCAAATTACTAATTTCCCTCCCCTAAAAGTATTCCAATACTAAAATCCTTTAGTTATACTTAGAGCATTTCTCTGACTTTTGTTGGGATCAGACTCAAGGCTTAATGACTGATTGGCACTAAGTATTGGATTCCCTTCATAAAAACCCTTTTCCTCAACATCACTCCCTTTTCCTAAAGTTGAAATACCTTTTTTGCTTAGGAAAAGTAAAAACCCCTTTAAATAATTTCCATTTCATTCAAAAAACCCACAAAAGTGGTTTATCCTAAGTATAAGTGTTAAATGATTATGTTGGGCATCACCATGAATAAAACCCGCATAAAAAATCATATTTACACTTTACCTAGGGTTTTTTTACATTTCCGCACATTTCATATTAACATCTAACTTAATATATTAACTCCATTTTATACCCTTCCATCTCGTAATATATTGAAACCCTTTATGTAAAATAGCCCAACCCACATTATTATTATTTATCCTATGGTTGTAATTCCCCATGTGATATATTCCTGCTCCCCCATAGGTTTAAAATAACCTTGGTTTATATTAACCCGCCGAAAATTACATTACACATGTATATAACCTATTTGTCGTGTAAAGCGCCTATTCGGTCTATCCCGTTAAACATTAAAACTATATGTTTTAACTATGTTTAGACGTATAAAACTTAAACCCCGCTACATAAAAACCCTGGGCCCCACGCCCATTTACCCCGCAACTCAATCGCTTGATCTGGACCGTTCGCACTCCCCCCCCCCGCCCAATCTGACGGCCCATCATCCATATCGCAATTTCAATGGCACAGTTGTTAATCTATTTCATATTTGAGATATGAGCGGTATTGCCCCGCTCTCTCTCTTCCACGCATCATATTTTCACTGGATCGCATCCATTTGCGAAATACCGTTTACCGCCTTTATTCAATGCGATAACCGCTTACCTGTAAAAAACCTCCCCGCGCCAAACCGCTTTCCATTTAAATTGATTTGCATTAAATGTGAAAACTGTTTCAATAAAATCTCTATAAAATACCAAATTAAATGCATTTAAACCTTTTCTGCTGCGTTTTTTGCTCGTTGAACCTTCTCGACTGAAGAAAGAATGCTGCCACCCTGTTTTCATGCACAAACAACAAAAATTCAGTTGAATTCATCGCTATGACTGCTTATAGCTTTCAAATTATGTTTAAAAGACTTCAAAAAAGCTTTTGAAAGCTTCCAGGCCCCCAGAAAACCCTTTTCCTAGCCAAATTCCTCAAAATACAGGTATTTTTCAAGAAAAAATACCCATTTTACATCTGAAAAGAGCTATATTGCTGAAATTTAAGCCTTCTTGAAGTCTGTTTTCCTAAAGAAATACCCTTATTTCCTCATAAATTTGTATTTGCTACAAAAACCTTGATAAATTCACAGTTTCTGAAAGCTGTAAGTTGATTTTTAGGCAGAATCTAATTGTCTTAGCCACTGCGGACCCTTAGAGACCCTCTGACTGACTCAAAATCTTTTACAAATGCTCAGAATCCCATTGTGCATGAATTAGACTATTTTAGGGCTGTTTTATCAAAGAAAACAACAGTAAAATCTTGTTAAGCCTTTCCTGAGTCTGTAAAAAGGTTTAAAGATTGATTTTGGAGCAAAAATTGAAAATTTGAACCAGAAGAAACCATAATTTATTTTTGTTCAAAAGAGACCTCTGTCATACCAAAAATATCTTCTGTAAATAGTCTAAGCTTACATAAGTGTATAAAAACCTAAAAAATAGAGTTTTTAAGATCCAGAGGGCTAAATTGTCAAAAAAAAAAAATCTAGTAATGGCTTCTACAAGCACCATTGTCATCAATCCACTACAACCTCCTATTGTAGATGTTGAGCATATCCCTTTAGCTAATGTAGACTATAAAATCACTGATCCAGTAGCTGAATTCAATCTTCTTGAGCTCCACTCCTGGAGCCAAGAAAAATCTTTGGATCAGGTAGATGAAGTGTAAATTTGGGAGTCTAATTTGCCCAAATATGTAGTTCCCCATACCCATCAGTGCCCTAAGGTCATCAGACTGTGTCAAACTCACTATTCCCCGATCAAAGAGCAATTGTTAATGCTGAGAAAGAAGTATTATTCACTATCACTACTGAATCCATAAAACAAATGCTTCATTTACAACCATAGCAAAATGCAGTCCCTTTGTTTATAGAAGCTCTTACAAAGTTTTATCTAGAGTTAGAATTTCCTAAAAGATTTCACATCTTTCAAACATTCATGCCCTCATATGTTGAAATCCCCAAGCTAAATCCTCCAATATTCATCCTCCAAATTCCCAGAAGGATCAAGAAATGTTATTTCAATGTTGTCTTTTATCCTTGGTTACTTCACTGATGAATATATACTTGGTTTTTTGTCTATCTTTATGCCTGGTCAACCCCCTACAGTCATTTATAAATTTTCTGAATATATAGCTGATAGTATCCATGATCAGCTTGTAAAACTTCCTACTGAAGGAGTATTTAGGTATACCTTCTTCTTCTTTCATATGTTCCTCTACTTCCAGTCAAATAAATTCCCAATAGCCCTTTAAAAGATGGATGTAGAAGGAAATCCACTGTGAGTTATTTTCTGGACTTCCTTAATTAGAAAGGAGTCAACTGAGTTCACTTATGCAGATTTCACAGACTGTTTCATTCACCCATTGGTAAATATGCTTACAAACAGTGTGCAGCCTAGGATAAGTGATGAGATTAAGAAGATTTTACAGCTATCACAACAGAGCAAAACATGTGACTGGTATCTTTACCAAAACCACACTGAGGTTAGAGTTTATGGATCAAATCTCTTGCCCTACAAATTGCCAAAGTATCTACCAATGAGATTGTTTGTCCTAGAATATATAAGAAAAATTCTAAACCCAGATTCTATAAAAAAATTTGTTGCAAAAAAGAAAACTCAATTCAAATTGAAAAACCAAGTGGGTCCTTTCATATGCAACAATAAGGAAGCGGGTGCAGAGGCAACAAAAAAGTTGCTAGAGTATAAGTTTGATGAAAGTTTTCTGTGGAACTATGATCCTTATGGAATAATCAATAAGATGAGGGTGAAATGTAAACTAACCCCTTATACCATGACAAGAAGCTTGAAATTGAAAAGTTTTCAAACCAAATTGAATGGTTGGAAAATACATTGATGGAATATGTCAAGCAAGGTAATACTAGTCACATTTTGCAGACTCCAATTCAGGAGGACAGAACCATAAAGAGAAATAGAGAAGAAAGCTCATATATTACTGAAACAACCATATGAACTAGATTTAAGCTCAGGTACAATAAGAAACCAAAAATTAATCTAGCAGACAAAGAAAAGGAAAAATTTGAGGTTTTAGATGAAGAGAATACAGAGAAAGACACTGTGACTCACATAGTAATTGAAAATGAGTAGCAACCTGCTACTTCTAACACAAAGATGATTGAAAAACAACAAAGCATGGAAGCATCTTCATCACAAAAGGCAGAGGATAAAGACATAGATATCAAAGAAAAGTATAAACAGATAAAGGCCAAAAATGAGGAGATAAAAAATGAAATCTATTCACAATATTTGAAGCAAACTCTAGGGAATCAAAATAGGCTACTTTTAGCCTTTGATTATACAATTAAAAAATTGTTAGTGACAGTGCTACAACCAACAGTGCCTAAACCTACAGCAACATCATATTACAAGAGAGATGATTTTGAAATTCCAATAGAGGACATTCATCCCTTGGATCAGATTGAGTTCCCCAAGCAAAGCTCAGAAATGCTTTATTCTACCATGACCAAAAAAGAAATGAGTGTTCAAAATCTCCAGAACACTTTGAAAAATATAAGAGATCAGATTAAGGTTGAAAAAGCTTCTTCATATGCTAAAGACACCAGAATCAAGTCTTTAGAGGAATTGGTGATTGAGTAGGGTATGACCCTGCTAATGTGAAAGCTGCAGAAGAATTGGTAAAGAAGAAAAATGCTAATATTGTAGCACTAAGAAAGCAACTGAAACTACCTCCAATAGAACATCCACAGGCTAAGGAGATTGTATAGGAGGCAAACCAAAAGGATGAGATGATGAGTCTCATATTACAAATGATAGCACAAATCAAGGAGATGGAAATTGAGATGGACAAGCTTGTCCAAGAAAAAGAAGCTGCAAAGACTCAAAATTTTCCTCTTACAGTCATTCCCATGGTAACAACAACAGTGCCTTCAACTATAGCAAAAGATTTAGCACCAAAAGTCCCACTAGCCACAACAATGCCAGTCACTTCTTCCACTACTTCTGCCACTGAGTCTTCTGCTTTAGCAATTCAACAGTTAGATGAGGCCAACAAACTCATTAAAGCCACAGAGGACATGTCTATATAGAATAATGAGATATACAGAATGAAAGAGAAAATCAAGAACCTTGAAGATGCCAATAAATTAGCATAGATAAATGCTAAAACGGAGGAACAAAAGGCCAAAAGGTTAAGTGAACAGTTAAAGAAGGTAGAAATAGAATTAACCTTAAAAGATCCCATGGCATACATTAAAAATCAACTATGGTCCAAAATCATTGAGTCAATTAATGATACTTGGCCATCCATTCAAGTGATTTATGAGCAGAAGGACTTGCTTAAGGTGGCTAAAGAAGAAATATTGAAGACCAAAGAAGAGCTAGGTGCCAAGCCTGAAGAAGCCTTAGAAATAATCAAGTTTCTCAATACTAAAAACAAGCAAGAGTTGGATGAGATAGGAATTACTGACAGGACAGAGACAATTCTTGAGGTAAGAAAAGTGCTTTCAAAGAAAAACTTAATGAAGCAATTGGAAGAGAAGTGTCAAAATATGGAATTGGCCATCACTAGATTCATGGTTAAGTTTGACACTTTAAGACAAAAAGGTCTTCCAAATATTCTTGTTATCAATGATAAGCTGATGAAAAAGAATATTACAATAAAAAGATAAGGGATTTTGCCAAAGAACAGGTGAGCAAATTAGATTGGCAAGGAATTCCAACTTGTAAAGTGTTACATAAAAGCATTGAAAACTTGTTTTATTTACAACATGAGATAACACACCTCTTTGTAGTCAAGCCAACTTTTGTAAGGTACACTGAAGTAGATGAGAATTTTAGAAAAATTACAAAGATTAAGTTACTAGAAGAAGATTTTTGGCAGAAGCTTACATATTTGCTTTAAAAAGATAGTTTGCAATGAAATAGGATGAAAAAATAGAGTTGACAAATTTTTTAGCAGTAAAACAGTCAAAATCAGAAATTAAAGTGTATCAGAGGTTAAAGAGTATCAGGTGAAAGATAAAGTTCAAAACTAATTAAAGATCAGATTGCTAGCGTTGAAGACAACTCAACTAGCCAGTTGCTGCCTAAGTCCAACAAAAAGATGTTTTATTTAATAAATAATACAACTTGCAAGTTTGTTATGCAGCTGTCACTATCTTTTTGTAAAAGATATTTTATTTTCCATAGAAAATTCCTATGATTGTTCTAGGATATTTTGTAATATTTTTTGTATAAATACTTCATCATTTTAAGTATTAGTGTGGATTAATTATTGAAGATTTCTATAGCTGGAACATTCTGAACCTAAGGGTTTTTGTAATCAAGCTCAAGTCAGAAGACTGGATTTCCAGGAATAAAGCATCATATTACTGGAGTCATGTGTTAGGCCATTGAAGTGAAATACTTTCTACTGTTATCTGTCTATTTTCTTATGTTTTCCATCCATTCATAAATATGTTCTAAATTTTAATGTGAAATCAGGAATTGTTATATCAAAATTTGTTAAAAGCACTCTATTATTGACTGGTTTTCATTTAAAAGTTTTCTGCTGATATCTAGACTAGGGAACCCTTAACTTCTCCCTAATTTTGATTGACCCCTACCTTTTCACTCCTTATCCGGATCAAAGAATTCTTAATTTCTCTTTATCCCGATTAAAGCTATTTCACCAATTAGCCTTTGAAGATCTTTAGTGAATCTGCTATCTTTCCCTTTAAACAATTGACTTTAGACCTTGATCTGGATCTTTCTGCTTGACACATTGACTCCATCTACCCAATGGATTACAAATTCACGGCTATCCATCTCATTAAGTGATTTTCCCACCAAAACCAATTTTCCATATATAACTAGCCTAAGATCAAACATAAAAACAAAGTTAAATCTTATAGAGAGAGCCCTCTCTGAGCCTTAGGAAGGCTAGATCCTAAAACTTAAAAGTAGGTCTGTGGTTACCTCTAATATTTTTTAAACTATAAAATCAAAATCTCACAACTTTGGGAATTATTAGAGTGATAACATACTGGCGACTCCACTGAGGAGCTAACCAATCCTTAGTTTTAAAATAGGTCTTAAAGGGAATATTTTCATTATCCTTTCACCTTAAGACTGTTTTAATAAGTTGTGAGTATATTTTCATAAAAAAATGTAATTCTAGCTTTCAGAAGAGTCTACTATACCAGGTCAAATCCAAATCCACAACCCGCTGTCATAGTAGATGATCTTGACAGAATTGGAAAAAAGAATAAAAAAGTAGAGGATTTAGGTAATAAAGTTTCCTTAGTTAGAGAAAATTCCCTTCCAAAACAGTTATCAAGTATACAAGACTTATAATTTGATTTAAATTTTGAACATTATTTATTCAGAAACAAATAAGAAAGTGACTTAAATAATACTGTTATAGATCCCGATTTTATTTCATTTCTTGAAACTAAGCACGAAACTATTTCAGTAGATTCTGAATCAAAGATTTTTGAGGTTTATGATAAGCTTGATGTAATAAATTCTACTATACTTAAGGAAATAGATGAAGCTATTTTTCAGCATTTAGTTGAATTAAGTGCTTTATCAGCTTATACCCCTAAGCCCTCTACCACTAATTTAGATACCAGCCTTTTAGAATCTCAAGGTTCATCTTTATTTGCCATCACATCCTCCATTATCTTACATTCCACAGATCCATTTATTCCTAAACAACCATTTCAACCTAGAGTATTATTCCCATCCTCCACCACCTCATCTCCATCCACTAGTTTTCCTTCTGCATTTTCCAATACATCATTCTCATTCCCAAATACCTCTTCATATTTCCCAAATTCATCTTTTGGTTTCTCGACCACATTTTCTAGTACATCTTCTTATATCCCAATCTCATCTGCAAGTTCTTTAACTACATCAGCAAGTACTTCTAGTTCTTCTCCAAGTACTTCCAACCTACCTCCTAGCCAGGCCAGAATTCAAGCCATGGTTGCTAGATATGCTCCTTTAGTCCTTCCAACCCAGTTACATGACATGCCCCAGGACTATCAAAGCAAAATACCTCAATTTGATGCAACCACTCAATACACTGCCCAACAACATGTAAATAATATGACAGAGTATTTTGAACTTCATGAAATAGATGAGTCTGATGTACAAATGAGACTTTTTGCTCAAACATTAACTAGGGAGGTGAAAAAATGGTTAAAGGTTTAAATGTTGGCAGCATTGCTGATTTAGTAGTTTTTCATAGATTATCTCTTAATAGATGGTAAAAGAAGAAAAATCCACTATAGATCTTATCAGAATTTGAGAGCATTAAAAGAGCACCTAATGAGACAGTCCAAGATTATTGTACTAGATACAACATCATCTATAATTCAATTCCTGCTAATCTTAAGCCTCCTCTAGATTCTGTTCTTCTCAAATTCCTTGATGAATTTGATACAGACATAGCATATCAATTAAGAGAGAGGAATCCTGAAACTTTAGAGCAGATGCAAAGTAATGTTGTTAGTGTAGAAGCAAATCTATTAGCAAAGAAAGCTAGGTTTAGGAATGAAAGAAGAGTAACAATAAAAGAAGAGCCATTTATTTCAGATTTAAAAATAGATCAATTAGCAAAAACATTAGAGAGAATGATGGATAGGTTAGATAATATGGAAAGGAAGCCACAATGGGATAACCAACAACAAATTAGAAATCCCAATTTCAGGAAAAACACTAATACTGGAAAATCTAGAGAATTAACACTTGACCAAATAATAAGACCACCTTTCCAAGAGAACTATGTTGAAAGTTCTCATTAGAATGAAGATGATGAAGACACCATAGATCTAATGGGTATTAATGATGATAACACCATATTTCTTACACAAGAAGACCAGGAGTTATATGATTTACAGCAACTGCAATTAGATTCGGGTGAATCATTTGATTACAAACAAGGTTATGAGTTTGCTATCAATGAAGTACATAAGCAATATAACCTTAGAAGCAAGAAAAACATAGAGCCTTATACTAAGAAATATATCCAAACACAAACAAAGAAAACAGTAGAAGCTCCCACCACTAAATTTCTGCAAATTCTCCCTAGGGAAAACAAGCAAAACTCTAATTCATCCCAGAAAATTTCAAGCCCTAAAATTTCACCTAGTCCCAAATTTTTTGATATAACAGATGATGTTGTCCAAACATCAACAGATTCACAAAAATTTTCTGCTGTCAAGACAACTAATTATGCCAAAACAACAATTTTAGACTCTAGAACACCTACTGCTGACCCAAAATCAGTTGATCCAAAAGCTGCCACTGCTAAAACAGCTTCTAAAAATAAAAATCTGCAAAAAAATCTACTACTTCTTAAACTATTCCTGAAAAGAAAACAAAAAACAGTAAGACAGTAGAAACACAAACTGAAAATGAGAAAACAACTGTAGAAAAAGAAGATAAACCTACTCAAACTACAATTACAAAAGATGACATAATTCAACTAGGTAAATCACAAGATCCATTTAATATCCAAGCTGAAATTACCAAATTAAAAATACCAATTCCTTTGACAAAATTGGTAAAACATGATTTGTACAAAACACCTATCACTGAAACCTTAAACATGAATGATGGAGAAGATTCAATAAATCTAAGTGATGATCAACCGGAGTTAATTTTTGGTCTAAATGTTAATGGAAAACACCAAGATGGAGCAGTTCCACCATTTTACATTAGCTTAATTGTTCATGATCAAATATTACACATTGCAATGCTAGATTCAGGGGCTTCACACAATTTAATGCCAAAAGCAATAATGGAAACCCTGAATTTAGATATCACTAGACCTTACAAAGATCTCTTTTCATTTGATTCCAGCAAAGTAAAATGTTTAGGTTTGATTAAAGATTTATGTGTCACATTAGTTCAATATCCTCGTAAAAGCATATTCATGGACAATGTAGTAGCTGACATCCCTCCCAAGTATGGAATGCTCTTTTCTCACTCATGGGGAGCTAAATTAAAGGTATCTCTACAACGTGATATGTCATATGCAACAGTATCAGTTTTTAGCTAACCAAAGAAACTTTATAGAGAAACATTGATGAAATATATGGTGAGTAGTGTAGAAAGACCAATAAATTACCCAATTTACTCTACACCTACTAACATGGATTCATTCATTTTATGCAACTCTGAAACTGCTATTGTGAACAAAACTGAACTAAAAGAGAAAAACAAAGCACCAGACAGTGAAAACATCTTTCATGAATCATTATGGCATTTAGATTTTGATAGATCAGTCAATAAATTAGGAGTAGGAGCAGAAGTTTGGATAACTAATATGGAAAACAATCATACAGAAGGTCGTGCTTTCAGATTAAATTTTGAATGTACCAACAACATGGCTGAATATGAAGCTCTTATTTTAGGACTGCAGATTGTTAGGAATTTAGGAGGTAAAAGAATATCAATTATGGGAGATTCAGAGTTAATTGTGAAACAAATAACTAGAGAATATTTTGTTTATAATCCAAGATTAAGCCGATATAGAGACACTGTTTTAGATTTAATTAAGGAACTATTAGAATGTGATTTTTCTGCAATACTAAGAAAACAGAACATACAGGCTCACTGATTAGCAACTTTTGCTAGTACCTGTAATCTGTCATTTCAACCAAATCATGGATACACCGCAGAAGTCAAACACATACCTATAATTCGTGATAATCTTAAATATTGGCAAATTGTCTCACAGGATGAACAGATTTATCATTTCATGAACAGTGAAGGAGAATTTCAGGGTTGTAATATAGATACAGACTGTACAAAAGATCAGAACTTAGATAGTGAGATTGATTTGAATAATATAGATGTAAATAATGTAAATTTTGCTAAATCTATTAAATTTAGTCAATTAGATATAGATAATTTAGAACAAGTAGAGATTGAAGAGTTAGCAGATGATGAATCTGATATTTTGAACCTCAAAGATAACTTTTTACCAAAAGGCTTAACCACTTTAGAAGATCTATTTGACTCTAATGATGTTGCAAGAAAACCTAAAATGGAGCCACTAAGATCTGATATTGAGGAATGTAATATAGGTACAAAGTTAAAACCTAAGATGATTAAACTTTCAAAAGCTTTACCTCGGGAAGAAAAAGAAAAATACATAGCTTTTTTTAAGGAATTTCAGGATGTTTTTGCTTGGAGTTATGAGGACTTAAAATCCTATGACACTAGCATAATACAGCATAAAATACCTATAAAAGAAGACCAAAAACCTTTTAAACAAAAGTTAAGAAGGATCAATCATGTTTTGATGCCTTTAATTGAGAAAGAGGTAAAAAGAATGTATGATGCCCAAATAATTGCACCAATCAGATATTCTGATTGGGTTTCTAATCTAGTTCCCATTAGGAAAAATAGAAGAGAAATTAGATTATGTGTTTATTTTAGAAATTTAAATAAGGTGTCCTTAAAAGACAATTACCCTTTACCAAGGATGGATCACATTTTACAGAGGGTAGTTGGTTCTTCCAGAATTTCATTGTTAGATGGATTCTCTGGATATAACCAGATTCTAGTCCAACCAGAAGACCAAGCTAAAACTGCTTTTACTACTCCATGGGGTACTTTTATGTATGTAAAAATGCCTTTTGGGTTAATGAATGCTGGAGCCACTTTTAAAAGAGCTATGGATATAGCCTTTGCAAAGGAAATTAATGAATTCCTAGTGATTTATTTAGATGACATTACTGTATTTTCAAAGACTGATTATGAACATTTGGATCATCTCAGGCAAGTCTTTCTTAAATGCAGGAAATTTGGCATCTCTCTAAACCCTAAGAAGACTTTATTTGGATTAGAAGAAGGTAAATTTCTAGGACATATTATATCTAAAGAGAGAATTAGGATAGACCCAGCCATAATAGAGGCAATTCTAAACATTAGTCCTCCTAGGAACATTAAAGAGTTACAAGATTTTCTAGGTAAAATTAACTTAGAAGATTCATCTCAAATCTAGCTGAAATAATCAGAGAACTTAACAATATGCTGAAAAAAGACTCAGTACTTAAATGGATTTTTGAAGCTAGGCAATCTTTTGAATCAATTAAACAAGTTTTAACAAAAACACCAGTTCTTATAAGTCTTGACTTTAAAAATATTTCATTACTTTCTCCTTTGCTTCAGAACACACTATAACTGCAATTTTACTGCAGAAAAATGACTAGGGTTATGAGCAACCCATTGATTTCTTTAGAAAATCACTCAGAGATGCCACTTTAAAGTATAACATAATGGAAAAGCAGGCCCTAGCTTTAGTAAAGGCCATCAAAGACTTTAGAGTGTACATTCTTTATTCACATATCATTGCCTATGTTCCAAATGCAGTTGTAAAGGACATTCTAACACAAAATGGTCTTGATGGTAAAAGAGGTAAGTGGATTGCTATAATTTTGGAATATGACATAGAAATGAAACCCACCAAACTCATAAAAGGTCAAGGTTTAGCCAAACTCATGGCTGAATCAAATTGTCATTCTTTAGATATTAATTTTATTGCCCAAATAAATGATCAGGAAGAGATGGCGACTCCAGAGATTAGTGAAGCCTTTTCATAATCACCATGGTATGCAGATACTGTATTTGTATTACTAAATTTACAAGCTCCTCCTCGACTATCAAGAACAAAAGCTATATTTTTAAAATTAAAGACAGTAATATTTTGTATCATAGACAATGTACTTGTAGGATTTTACAGGGTAAGTTCCATATATCAAGAACCAAAGGTCACTGCTCATAAACATATCACAAATCAGTACACCAGTATAATCATGTAATTAAAACCCTCAAAGAGGGAAACAATCCACGCCCTGAGCCAACGCGGCCACTTCAGGGAATTTATTAATATAAAAGAAAAGTTACATATGTTTCTCTCATAAACGGTTACCGGACAAATGACCCTCCATGCTCTTTAAATAGAGATCATGGACCAATCGGGTGTTAAGCCATGGATCAAGTGCCATTAATACCGAGGTGAGAGATAACCGTCAGATCACTACAAATCGTGACCATCGGATTATGAGTTACAAATGTACATGGTAAAGAAACACACTTTACCTAACTCTACACTAGACTAAGTTATTCTTAACTATTTCCTATGTGTCGGAATATCCTAACATCCCCCCTTAAGAACAACTTGGGATAGGATTGAAGGATTTACAAAGGTGACACAAAAGGAGCCTATTTCTTATGTGTCGAAATATCCTAACATCCCCCCTTAAGAACAAATTGGGATAGGATTGAAGGATTTACAAAAGTCACACAATAGGAGAAGGAAGAAGGCATTAGAGCCTATCCCCCCTTAATGAAAAATTTCTTGAACTCCAAGCATGGATCGAAGTTTGGTAAACTTCGCTTCTATGAGAGCCTTCATAAAGATATCGGCTACTTAATCATTGGTCAGACAATACTGCACTTCAAGAACACGATCATGAATGAGCTTTCTGATGAAGTGTATGTGGAGTTCAATTTTTTTCATACACTGATGCTGAACTGGATTTTTACATAGTTGAATGGCACTCTGATTGTCACACCAAAGTGTAGTTGGATGATGCTGATGAAGACCAAATTCAGACAGGATCTGACGAAGCCACATGGCTTCCTTGCTGGCTTCAACTGCACCACGATACTCTGCTTCTGCTGAAGAAAGGGAGATGGCACTTTGTTTCTTACAAGACCAAGTAATAGGTTCTGAACGAAGAGTGAATACATATCCTGCAGTGGACTTCCGATCATCAGGGTCACCAGCCCAATCAAAATCAGTGAAACCAATCAACAGGGGAGCTGCTCCTGCACTGTAATGAATCCCGAACTAAACTGTACCTTGAATATATCGAAGTATTCTTTTAGCTGCTTTCCAGTGACTTTCATGAGGTTGGTGCATAAACCGAGTGACAAGACCAACGACAAAGGAAAGGTCAGGATGGGTATGGGTTAGATAAAAATTTTTACCAACAAGTTGACGGTATAAGGTAGCATCAAATTTAGGGGTAGTACAGTTGACTGAAAGCTTGACTCTAGACTGAAAGGGAGAAGGGGTAGGCTTACAGTATTCCATGTGAAAGTGGTGTAGAATATCACATGCATACTTGGACTGAGAGTGGGTAATGCCTTCCTTGGATTGCAAGACTTGAAGACAAAGGAAATAATGCAAGTGTCCTAAGTCTGTCATTTCAAACTTCTTTTTGAGGCTAGACTTCACATGGTTTATATGGTTTGGATCACTACCAGTAAGGATAAGATCATCAACATAAAGAACAAGGATGGTGAAGGAATTACCCACCTTCTTGGTGTAGACAGTGTTGTTAGAATGACACCTAGAAAAGCCATTATCTAAGAGAAATCTATCCATTTTGGCATACCAAGCCCGAGGAGCTTGTTTGAGACCATAAAGAGACTTCCTAAGGTGACAAACAAGGCTGGAGTCTTTTTGGATAAAGTCAGGGGGTTGTTCCATGTAGATTTATTCATGCAAATCTCCATGTAAGAAGACATATTTAACATCCATCTGATGGACTTCCCATTTAAAGGAGGCATCAAGGGAAAGAACAAGGTGGATAGAATTCGTTTTGGCAACAGGGGAGAAGGTTTCAGTATAGTCAATGCCTTCAACTTGTGAAAAACCTTTAGCGACAACACGAGCTTTATGTCTATCCACTTTTCCATCTGGTCCAAACAGAGGGAAGAGATGATGACCCAAAGTTGTCAAACTTATACAACCTTGTGGAATCATCAGCAATGCCAGTAGCTAAAATATGTTTAGGATCTTTGAGGTCCTTGATTACAACATCATGAGGTGATAATTCTACTATTTTCCCTTCACCTAAATGAGTTATCTGATAAACAGATAGAAGGTTGCATAACAAGGTAGGAACACATAGTACATCATTAAACCGACCATTATCTAGATGAATGGTTCCAGATCCTACAACACTAATAGATCTATCATCACCAACATAAATATGTTTGGTGTTACAATAATTTAAAGAAGAAAACATGGATTTATTTTTAGCCATGTGGTAAGAAGCTCCAGAATCAATGAGCCACTCATGAGAAAGAGAAGAAGAAGATACATTTAATGCATAACCAGATCTTGATGCTTGACAACCACAAGCAGAAAGTGCCATGCCTGAAGATGAAGGTGAAGAGTGCTCGAAATTGTTGTTGTGCTTCTTCATTGCTGCTTCTAAGGCTTCCATTTTCTTAAAACATTTGGACTCTATATGGCCATCCCGATTGCAAAAGTTGCAATGTCTATCTGTCTTCTTCCCTTTGTCTTGATTTTCCTTATTATTTTGGTGATTTGATTTTTCAGTTTGCGGCTGAATTGCTTAGGGCCCTTGTTTGGTTTAGGACCATATTTTTTAGGATATCGCTTCTTGGGATTCTTTTGATATGGTTGTTGTTGGGCTGCTAAGGCTTTCTTAGAAGCATTTCCAGAAGTGATAAGACCAAGGTGTAAATTTTTTTGTTGTTCTCTTATCAAAGAATCACAAAAGGCATCAAAAGAGGGATTCTTGTAGGTGGTTCCTGAAGAAATGATGGCTTCTCTGGTGGAATGGAAGGCAGAAACAAATACAGAGTATGCAGGACCAAGCTTAGCAAGAATGCAATATATGAGGCTACCATCGTCCTTTTTGATCTTACAACCTTCTAAAAGAATTTTGAGGGTCTTAAATTTGGACAAAAAATCTTCAATGGAGGAGAAATTATTGGGGTCCAAAGTAAGCAACTCATTTTCAAGTTGGTGGGCCCGGATTTGATTTTGAATGCCAAAAACAGTTTTTAGCTTTTCTAGGGTCTCATCGGGGGTGTCAATGTCAAGGATATGAAATCGAAGATCTTGAGCAATGAACATTCCTATCAACCCTCATGCTTGATCTTGTTTATTTTCCCATTTAGCAGCTTTATCATCATCAGAAGGTTTAGTTTCTTGTCCTGTGGCTATTCTATAAAGCCCTTTGCTTCTAAGTATATCTACCATGTGAGGTAGCCATTGGAAATAATTGGTGCTGTTAAGAATAACTGGGCATGCACTTTCCATTTTTTTTTTAATAAAAAAATGAAGCTGAGGAAAGCTGAAACTAACTGCTCCAATGGAAAGATCTTGAAAAATTAGGCTGTTTAAAAAAAAAACGGCTCGAAAAACGGCTTCCGTATGAAGAAGTTATGCCTTTTAAAAAAACTGAGTTGTAGATGCCGAATAGTTACGGGAACGGGATGAAGTGCGGCTTTTAAAAAAAAAATAAAAATAATAAAAAATAAATAAATAAATGAAATAAAATTTGCCCCTTTGAACAAAAACTTTTTACAAAAGAAGCTTGAGAAGGAGACTTGAACCCAAGATCTCTATTCTCATAAACTAACCCCTCACAAAGCATTATGTTATTATTATTATTATTATTATTGGTGTGCGTGCTTTTTCCTGCACAAAAAACACAAAAAATGAGCCAAAAAAAAAACGACATGCAAAGCCTTACGACAGAATGTTAGATTCTCGGTTAGCCTTACCGGCAACTATCACTTTTTTACTATTTCTGATTTCCCGAGATCGCACAAAGACACGGGGAAAGAACATACGTAGCAAAAAAAAATCCCTTTTTCTTGTTTCTGATTTGCCGAGATTGCACGGAGCGCACAACAAAGAGCATACACAAAGAAGAGGGTATAGATCCGACAAATAAATAAAACCTTAATACCGAAAATAAACATAAAAAACTGAAATAAGCAGAACTGTTAACAAATATAACTGCAAAATAGATGCTTTATACCTCCAAATCTAAACTGACATAACTTGGGTAGCTGGAAACCTTTTCGCATGAAACGAAAGGCGTTCCTCACTGTAACAGACATTCCGGACACAACCGAGAATTTCTCCAAGCCCAAAAATGTTTAGAGATAGTAGATCTACAAAATGGCATTCGCATGCAGTCAAACTGGCTTCGGATTTTGATCAACAATGGACGCGACTCTCAAAATAGCTCTGATACCATGTAGGATTTTACAAGGTAAGTTCCGTAGATCAAGAACCAAAGGTCACCGCTCACAAAAAGATCACAAATCAGTACACCAGTATAATCATGTGGTTAAAACCCTCAAAGAGGGAAACAATCCACGCCCTGAGCCAACGCGGCCACTTTAGGGAATTTATTAATATAAAAGAAAATTTACATATGTTTCTCTCATAAATGGTTACCGGACAGATGACCCTCCATGCTCTTTAAATAGAGATCATGGACCAATCGGGTGTTAAGGCACGGATCAAGTGCCATTAATACTGAGGTGAAAGATAACCGTCGGATCACTACAAATTGTGATCGTCGGATTATAAGTTACAAATGTACATGGTAAAGAAACACACTTTATCTAACTCTACACTAGAATAAGTTATTCTTAACTATTTTCTATGTGTCGGAATATCCTAACAATACTTTTTTGGAAAGATCATGGTGGAATTTTATTGAATTGTTTACTTAAAGAAGAAGCTGACAAAGTTTTAGAAGAATTTCATGCAGGTAACTGTGGACGACATCTCTACTAGAAGACTACTGTAGAAAAAATATTGAGAGCTAGTTTTTACTGGCCTACTTTATTTGCAGATGTAAAATAGTATGTGACTTCTTGTCACGTGTCAAATATTTGAAGGAAAGAAAAGGTTGTTACCCCTGCCATTAAAACCCATCTCAACAGAAATGCCTTTTCAACAATGGGGTCTTGACTTCATTGGTGAAATTCACCCTCCATCCTCAGCCCAACATAAGTGGATTCTGACAGCCACTGACTATTTTACTAAGTGGATAGAAGCCATACCCTCCAGGCAAGCCACTTACACTGTCATAATCTCCTTTTTAGAAAATAACATACTCTAAAGATTTGGATGCTCCCAAAATATTATCACTGACAATGCAACTGCATTCAAGTCCAAAAAGATGATTGATTTCTGCCATAAGTACCACATTACTCTTGGCCATTCTACTCCATATTACCCTCAAGGTAATGGCCTCGCTGAATCTTCCAATAAAAGCCTTGTGAACATCATCAAGAAATTAGTAGAAGATAACAAGAAAACTTGGAACAAGAGGTTAGTTAATGCCTTATGGGTAGATAGACTCACCACCAAAAAATCTATTAGTACATCCCCTTACCAGCTTGTTTATGGAATGGATGTTGTCTTTCCATCTTCTTTAGGAGTACTAGTAATGAAGATAATCCAAGAATTACAAGTTGAGACTAATGATATTCAAAGAAGAATTAACCAAACCGTCCACTTGCAGTAAACAAGAGAAGAGGTTTATCTTAAGCCTCAAGTTATCCAAGATAAGATTAATAATTTTTTTGACAAAAAGAGTAAAGAAGCTGATTTCTACATTGGTGACAAAGTTATAAAGTGGGATTCAAGGAGAGAAGAGAAAGGTAAACATGGGAAATTTGATTTCCTATGGAAAGGACCTTATGTTATTTATGGTTACAAAGATAACAATGCTTTCTTTTTGAAAGAGATGGATGGATCAAATCTACTAGGTGGACCTGTCAATGGCAGAATGCTGAAGCATTACTACTCTTTAGAAATAACCAATAGTTAACTTTGTTTACTTTATCCATTTTACAAAACATTGCAGATTTTAGATTGGATTGGATGTTTTCCTAACAAAGTTGAAGCCCGGACAGAAGGCCCTAAGATTTGAAAGGTGAAATATCATAAGTATGAATAATTGCAGTTCCAATATCAACACAGTCAGAATTCAAAGGCTACTAGTCTCAAAGTTCTTGACATTTTACCAGGAAACGCTATCCCCATGTGGAGCCACTGTCAGGGTACTATAATAATATGGTTCATAATTTTTGAATTGACTTTGATTAGTCTTGTAATATGTACATACATTGCTTTCTGAAAGTTGTTTTCCCATATTTGAAAACTAAAAAAAATGAAAAGAGGGTAAAAGTCCTAAAAGAAAAATCAAAGGATTTGAAAAGAAAAAGATAAAAAAGAATAGAAAAAATGGACCCCAAACACAAAAAAGAGATAAGAATAAGAAATGAAAGTGATGCAAGTCAAAATGCCACTACTTTTTATTTTTACTGCAAATAAATGATTATGCACAGCTTGTTCAAAATGCCATAATCCATGTTGAGTTAAATAGTTTAAACTTAACTTTTTCATGCTTTAAATTTTATGTTTATAGATAGAGAAAAAAGATTTTGTCAAACAATTTAAACTTGACAAATCAGTAGATAGTTAGAGAATAAATGAGGAGCTCAATAGTTTAATCTGAGCCCTCACATGAAATAAGGTTAAAATTAAATAGTTTTATGTTTTAAAAGAAAAATGGATTAGGGTTTGCAAGCTCAAATGCACCCATGCAAATAAAGGAAAAAATGGTAGACTATATGATGGGTTGGTAGAAAGCAGTTACACAAGGCATGAATAAACATCATCTGGAAAATTACTAATTTCCCTCCCCTAAAAGTATTCCAGTACTAAAATCCTTCAATTATAATGGCTCAGAGCATTTCTCCGACTTTTGTTGGGACTAGACCTAAGGCTTAATGACTGATTGGCACTAAGTATTGGATTCCCTTCATAAAAACCCTTTTCCTCAATATCACTCCCTTTTCCTAAGATAAAATCCCTTTTCCTAAAGTTAAAATACCTTTTTTTCTTAAGAAAAGTAAAAATCCTTTTAAATAATTTCCATTTCATTCAAAAAACCCACATAAGTGCTTTATCCTAAGTATAAGTGTTAAATGATTATGTTGGGCATCACCATGAAGAAAATCTGCTTAAAAGATCATATTTACACTTTACCTAGGGTATTTTACATTTCCGCACATTTCATATTAACATCTAACTTAATATATTAACTCCATTATATACCCTTCCATCCCGTAATATATTAAAGACCTTTATGTAAAATAGCCCAACCCACATTATTATTGTTTATCCTATGGTTTTAATTCCCCATGTGATATATTCCTGCTCCCCCATAGGTTTAAACTAACCTTGGTTTATATTAACCAGCTGAAAATTACATTACACGTGTATATAACCTATTTGTCGTGTAAAGTGCCCATTCCGCCTATCCCGTTAAACATTAAAACTATATGTTTAAATTATGTTTAAACGTATAAAACTTAAAGCTCGCCGCATAAAAACCCCGGGCCCCACACCCATTTACCCTGCAACTCAATTGCTTGATCTGGACCGTTCGCACTCCCCCTGCCCAATTCGACGGCCCATCATCCATATCACAATTTCAATGGCGCAATTGTTAATCTATTTCAGATTTGCGATATGAGCGGTATTGCCCCCGATCTCTCTCTTCCACGCGTCATCTTTTCACTGGATCACATCCATTCGCGAAATACCGTTTACCACCTTCATTCGATGCGATAACCACTTACCTATAAAAATCCTCCCCACGCTAAACCACTTCCCATTTAAATTGATTTGTATTAAATGTGAACACTGTTTCAATCAAATCTCTATAAAATACCAGATTAAACACATTTAAACCTTTTCTGTTGCATTTTCTGCTCGTTGAACCTTCCCAACTGAAGAAAGAACGCTACCGCCCTATTTTCATGCACAAACAACATAAATTCAGTTGATTTCATCGCTTAGGCCGCTTAGAGGTTCCAAATTGTGTTTAAAATACTTCAACACAGCTTTTGAAAGTTTCCAAACCCCCAGAAAACCCTTTTCCAGGTCAAATTCCTCAAAGTACATGTATTTTTCAAGAAAAATACCCATTTTACATATGAAAAGAGCTATATTGCTAAAATTTAAGCCTTCTTGAAGCCTGTTTTCCTAAAGAAATACCCTTATTTCCTCATAAATTCGTATTTGCTGCAAAAACCCTGATAAATCACAATTTCTGAAAGCTGTAAGTTGATTTTTAGGCAAAATTTGATTATCTTAACCATTGTTGACCCTTAGAGACCCTCTGACTGACTCAAAATATTTTACAAATGCTCAGAATCCCTTTTTGCATGAAATAGAATATTTTAGGGCTATTTTATCAAAGAAAAGAGCAATAAACCCTTAATCTTTTCTTGAGTCTGTAAAAAGGTTTAAAGATTGATTTTGGAGCAGAAATTGAAAGTTTGAACTAGAAGAAACCATAATTTTACCTATTGCTGTTCAAAAGAGACCTCTGTCATACCAAAAAGATCTTCTGTAAACAATCTAAACTTACATAAGTGTATAAAAGCCTAAAAAACAGAGTTTTTAAGATCCAGAGGGCTAAATTGTAAAAAAATAAAATCTAGTAATGGCTTGTAAAAGTACCATTGTCATCAATCCACTACAACCTCCTATTGTAGATGTTGAGCATACCCCTTTAGCTGATGTAGACTATAAAATCACTGATCCAGTAACTGAATTCAATCTTCTTAAGCTCCACTGTTGGAGCCAAGAAAAATCTTTGGATCAGGTAGATGAAGTGCAAATTTGGGAGTCTAATTTGCCCAAATATGTAGTTCCCCATACCCATCAGTGCCCTGAGGTCATCAGACTGTGTCCAACTCACTATTCCCCAGGTCAAAGATAAATTTTTAATGCTAGGAAAGAAGTATTATTCACTATCACTGCTGAATCCATAAACCAAATGCTTCATTTACAACCATAGCCAAATGCAGTCCCTTTGTCTATAGAAGCTCTTACAAAGTTTAATCTAGAGTTATACTTTCCTAAAAGATTTCAAATCTTTCAAACATTCATGCCCTCATATGTTGAAATCCCCAAGCTAAACCCTCCATATTCATCCTCCAAATTCCCAGAAGGATCAAGACATGTTATTTCAATGTTGTCTTTTATCCTTGGTTACTTCACTGATGAACACACTGATGAATCTATAGTTGGTTTTTTGTCTATCTTTGTGCCTGGTCAGCCCGCTGCAGTGATTTATAACTTTACTGAGTATATAGCTGATAATATCCATGATCAGCTTGTAAAACTTACTACTGAAGGAGTGTTTATGTATACCTCCTTCCTCTTTCATATGTTCCTATACTTCTAGTCAGATAAATTCCCAATAGCCCTTAAAAAGATGGATGTAGAAGGAAATCCATTGTCAGTTATTTTCTGGACTTCCTTAATCACAAAGGAGTCAATTGAGTCCACTTATGTAGATTTCACAGACTGTTTCATTCACCTATTGGCAAATATGCTTACAAACAATGTGCAGCCTAGGATAAGTGATGAGATTAAGAAGATTTTACAGCTATCACAACAGAGCAGAACATGTGACTGTTATCTTTACCAAAACCACACTGAGGTTAGAGTTTATGGATCAAATCTCTTGCCCTACAAATTTCCAAATTATCTACCAATGAGATTGTTTGTCCTAGAATATATAAGACAAATTCTAAACCCAGATTCTATAAAATTTTTGGCTGCTAAAAAGAAAACTCAGTTCAAATTGAAAAACCAAGTGGGTCCTTTCATATGCAACAACAGGGAAGCAGGTGCAGAGGCAACAAAACAATTGCTAGAGTATAAGTTTGATGAAAGTTTTATGTGGAACTATGATCCTTATGGAATAACCAGTAAGATGAGGGTGAAATGTAAATTAACACCTTATATCCATGACAAGAAGCCTGAAATTGAAAAGTTTTCAAACCAAACTGAATGGTTGGAAAATACATTGATGGAATTTGTCAAGCCAGGTAATACTAGTCATACTTTGCAGACTCCAATTCAGGAGGACATAACGATAAAGAGAAATAGAGAAGAAAGCTCATATACTGCTGAAACAACCACAAGAACTAAATTTAAGCTAAGGTACAATAAGAAACCAAAAACTAATCCAACAGACAAAGAAAATGAAACAATTGAGGTTTTAGATGAAGAGAATCCAGAGAAAGACATTGTGACTCACATAGTAATTGAAAATGAGCAGCAACCTGCTACTTCTAACACACAGATGATTGAAAAACAACAAATCATGGAAGCATCTTCATCACAGAAGGTAGAGGATAAAGACATGGATATCAAGGAAAATTATAAACGGATAAAGGCAAAAAATGAGGAGATAAAAAATGAAATCTATTCACAATATTTGAAGCAAAATCTAGGGATTCAAAATAGGTTGCTTTCATCCTTTCATTATACAAATAAAAAATTGCTAATGACAGTGTGTTGGCAGGAAGAAATGTCCGACCGACAGTAGGGGATCTCCCTGGTATAAAGTCTCAATTAGTCTCTAAACCATTTGTGATAGGGATCTCGTCCGGGGTGTGGGTCCGGCTACCGCTGAATATTCCTTTTCTCGGAGGGAGAAAGAGTCCTACAGACCTATGAACACATGGTTTCTTGAATAATACAAGACAGATGGTTGATGAGCTTTAATGAACATAAACATTACAAATAGCAAAGCGAGTTAAATCATGCAACCAAAGGAAATGATGTTAGCAACACATCATTAGGGTCATGCTTGTAAAATTTGTTCGAACCACGAAAGAAATAATTCTCTATGATTAAAACACCCTTCAATTCCTCAAGCATTTTCTGAAAGATAAGATAAAGTTAATAACGAAGTTAGCATCGTTTCTGAATTAAATATTCCCCATATCATTAACATATCAAGTGAGCTTAAACGTATAAATGACATAAGCAGAAAACACAGATTAGTTAATCATAAAAGATAGCCAATATATGAGACAAAATGTTCATAATGTTAACACACGAGTCCTCATCAGATCCAATAGTGGAATTGAAACATTTGTTTGTATTCATTCTCAGAAACATGCATTCAATTCTATACAATTCTCTTTGCTCCTTTTGGAGTCCAAAAAAAAAAGATCATTACAATTCCCCATAGGGAGTAATTATAAAGAAAAATTGACCCTTGGGTGTCCCTGTCCCTTCACATTCCCGACTGTTGGTATACTTGGTGACCTAGGATATGTTTGCGACTTGCGACCCAGCTCCGTATGTGACCTGCGACCTATCTCCTGATGCGACATGAGACCTATTACCCAATGCGACCTGTGACCTGTTCTGATCCAGGTGGATATCAGTGGCCACCCACCTATTCCATTTGGACCCACACCATCAATTCTTGCAGCTTTTCACATTCAGCACCACTTACTATTTTTAGCAAGTTTTCGGGTCCTGCACTCCCGGAGCTGTTTTGGGGCCTTAATGATCCAGGTGGATATTGATGGCCAACCACCTATTCCATTTGAACCCCGCCATCAGTTTGTTCAGTTTTTAAGTTGAAACACAATTTACTCCTCGGATATATCTTTCTAACGAGCTATTGAGCTCGTCAAACGGAGATTGGATGCCTAAGTTACGTCCCCGGGAAGTTGAAACACCAATTTACCCAAATGGGACCCACAGTTTTGGCACTTCATCTCCTAGAGTTAGGTTTTTGAAGTTTCAGTTTTTCCATTGTTTCTCAATAATAAATAGGCCCTCAAGCCTCATTGTAACATAGTTCAAAGGTCTGGAGCCACCACATCTCTTCTCAGAGATTCGCTATCAACACCCTAGCTATTTTATTTCCATTATGTCTGTAAGAATATTTCTGTTAGTTGATATTAATGAAATGACGCATTATTTCCGCTGCATCTCTATGTTTATGGTTATTTCTATATTCTGTTGCGTTCCTGCATAAATCCGGATCAGTGGTATTAGAGCGGTCTTCTCTTTCTTTGTTTTTCTTTGCATGTACCCAACACTGTCAGGGTATAAGGAGTTAGGGCTCGATCTGGTTGAACCCTTGCAAGATCAACCTCGCAAACCCCAACGACCTCCCATGGCGGAAGAAAATAAAGACGAGGGATCAGGAGATCCTATCAAAATATTGCTTGAGGCTAGAAAAGACGCCGGTGATGGATAACTGTCGGATCTTCAACGGCTGCATACACCTACGTGCGCTAAAAATTCAACGGCCACTGCGGAGCGCCACTCCTTCAGGTACGGTAAAATTTGATATTCACCTTTGAAGAAGGCCAATAAATACGGCCTTATACTATATGAATGGTTAGAATTTTGGGAAGAAGGTATTTCTCGCTCATTGATTTCTACGGCGAGAAAAGAAAAGTCTAGCACTCCTCACGGCTTTTGTGTCAAGCGTGGAAACCTACCGTGGCGGGGTACAGAGGGGAGCCCCTCTCTCTTCAGCCAGTGGGTGTGGTCGAGACGACATCAAGGAAAAATATTACCCCATTAGGATCTATGAGGACAATTACATCCAATGGACGACGTTGCGGCAGAAAAGGGATCAAGATGTGCACGAGCTGGCGAATTTGTTCCATAACCTTCGCACAAAGTTGGGTATTAAAGATGCCAGAAGGTATTTGGGCCCTTAAATAAAACAGTTTGTCTCACAAATACATTGAGATCGAAATGGGGATTATAAAACCATTGCTAACCCAGCACGGCATATCGCTATGTCGCCAAGATCGAGCAAAAATTTAAGTAGAAGAAGCGAGACTTTGGATCTGCGAATCCGAAAGGTGCCTCCGAACCAAAGAACAAGGGACAAGGCCAAAGCGGTGTGACTTAGAACAACACCACAAATCAAAATAAGGACACAGGGAAGTGGTGTGAATTTCATAACAACCCCACTCACAGGACAAATGAGTGTCGGGACAAACAGTCATTGGTGGCTGAACTAAAGGCACTCGAATCAGATGCATTTTCTGATCCTGAGTTAGAACCAGACAAAGGAAATGACAAAGGGAAGCAGATCATTGATGCGGATCCCAGTGCCATTGTTGCCACCACCAAGATCCAGAGGGAGGATCCATAGGATCTAGAGGAGGGGGAGCGCCTCTTCCATTCGCAAATGTGGGTGAAGGGTTCTTCGTTGCAATTTATTGTCGATAGCGGAAGCCAAAAGAACCTCATTTTAGCAGAGGTCGTGAAGCGGCTCGGCCTACCGACCATAGCACACCTACAACCATATACCATCGGGTGGCTTCACCCAGGGAGAGATATCCGCATCCGCCAATAGTGCCACCTTCCGTACAACATCAAGCCATTAACGGATGAGGTATTATGTGATGTTGCACCTCTTGATGTAACTGATGTATTATTGGGCCAACCATACTTGTGGAGGCGACATGCTGTGTATGAGTCTAGGTCTCGTGCTGTTATTGTTACTTTGGGAAATAACTTGTACATGATATCGGAGGTAGTACCGCCTCCTGTCATCTTTTTGACTACTGCAAAACAATGTAGTAATATTGTTTCCCAAACCAGGAAATTCATTTTCCTTACAACTCGCTCACAGGGAAAGAAGAATATTGTGGCCACAACCTAGAAACAGGGCTCCTCCGCATGAAAACAACAAAAAGACAAGGTCGTGGAGGAATACGAGGACATTTTCTCCTCACTCACAAAGGTTCCTCTACATTATCACGACAAGCACTCGATTGATCTGACCCCCAACGCATCGCCGCCTGATGTTGCCATACCTCCTGCAAATACACATAAAGAATCCACACATGTACTGTATGAGGCTGATAAAGAAACCAAATTTACTAAACGCATCCAACATGTCTACCCATAGGTCCATTAAATTTTCAACAAATCTAATACCCAGTTCAACAAAAATTGCTTCATCTTAGGGAGGATCTCAATGCAATGGGGACCATTGCTTCCTAAGGAGGGAGGAATGATCCAAGTGGATATCAGTGGCCATGCACCTATTCCATTTGGACCCACACCATCAATTCTTGCAGCTTTTCACATTCAGCACCACTTACTATTTTTAGCAAGTTTTCGGGTTCTGCACTCCCGGAGCCGTTTTGGGGCCTTAATGATCCAGGTGGATATTGGTGTCCACCCACCTATTCCATTTGAACCCCCACCATCAGTTCGTTTAGTTTTTAAGTTGCAGCAGAACTTACTATTTTTAGCATTTTTTTCGGGTCTTGAACTTCCGACGCTGTTTTGAGGCCCTGAACGACGTTTTTTAGGAAAATCGGGAGCAACATGGGTCCAAGGACCGATGTTGCTCACATCGAAAGTTGTACTCCTCAGATATATCTTTCTAGCAAGCTATTGAGCGCGTCAAATGGAGATCGGATGCCAAAGTTACGTCCACGGGAAGTTGAAACACCAATTTACCCAAACGGGACCCACAATTTTCGCGCTTCATCTCCTAGAGTTAGGTTTTTGACGTTTCAGTTTTTCCATTGTTTCTCAATAATAAATAGGCTCTCGAGCCTCATTGTAACACAATTCAGAGGTCTAGAGCCACCACATCTCTTCTTAGAGATTCGCTACCAACACCCTAGCTATTTTATTTCCATTATGTCTGTAAGCATATTTCTGTTATTTGATATTAATAAAATGACACATTATTTCCGTTGCATCTCTATGTTTATGGTTATTTATGTGTTCTGTTGTGTTCCTGCATAAATCCGGATCATGTTCCATTTCCTTGGTCAGGGAGGTAGTTGTGTGATTGAGAGGTCTAGTACATCTATCTGCAGCTGATCCTCAAGGTACTTTCGCCATTCTTGATAGTATGTGGCTATTGGGGTCACCTGAAGGGTATCTTCCTTTAACTGATGAAAGCATTCAAGGGCGTATGGGACCAAAGTGAGCCTCTTTATTGATATTTGATTAGATAGGGAGGCCAGTTTGGTGTAGATTCAGATTGGTATGATGAGAAATTGAATAAGATTTTCCTGTGAGGCCGAGAGGTCTTGGGAAGCAGCTGCTTGCCTCATGGGTTGCAGGAAAGCTTGGATGTCTTGGGCAATTTCTTCCCTTGTTTTTTCTGTGTCCAATGCCCCCAGAGAAGAAATGCGGTGTATTTCGGCCATCGAATTGGTGCCACTGATTAGGAGTTCATACGCGGACATCACATTTTCCACATCCTTGACCAGTTTGTCCTTGGATTGTATCTTCATCCAGATTTGGACTTTATCATTCTAAGTGCAAATCTACTCCTTCCTGGGTAGGGTGTCAGGAGCCTGCAGGTATACGCTTGACCCTTTTATCTTGTTCTAACTTAGCTGCCTTCTGCTCAGAAACCTGTACCCTGTTTTGCAGAGACAGAATCTCTCTGCTCATCCTGCTAACATTTTCTTCTGTGGCTGTTGTGAATGTGGTACCTGCTGATGAGATCATAATAGGATTACTCCTGGTGTCCAAGACTATGTCCTTTTCCATCGTAATTGCAAGAGGTGTGGCAGGGTTCCACGCTAGGCATCTTCTTTTCTCCTGCCTGATATTGTGTGAAAACTGATCGTAGGTCAGCCTTGTTAGATCTAGGACTCCATCTTCTTGTTCCTTCGAGGTGCCAAGTTTTGAGCGAGTAAAACACATACTCATCGTAGGGGTTGTCTAAGGCACCTCAATGTGTGGCAGCTCTGTCTGTTTTCTTGTTTATGGAGGAGGTGTCTTGCTACCGTCTGCTTCCTTGGAAGAATCTTCACGCGATTTCTGGCTTTCTTCTTCCTTCCTCCTTTTCTCAGTTTCTACTTTATCTTGTTCTTCTTTTTACTTGCGCTCAGCCTCAATCCTTTCTTCCTCTTCTTTCCTCTTTTGTTCCTCTTCCTCCTTTTTCTTGCGGGCTTCTTTTGCCTGCTTCTTCTTCTGTTCTTCCCTTAGTTGTTTCTTTCGCTTATCCTCCTCTTTCTGTCGTGTTAGGGCATCCTCGGTCCTTTTGAGTTCCTCTTCTTTTGCCTTCTCCTCAATTTCTTGTTGTGCTAGGGAATCTTGGGTCCTTTTGAGTTCCTCTTCCTTTTCCTTCTCCTCCGCTTCTTGTTGTGCCTTAGCCTCTTTGTCTCTTCATTCTTGTTGTTGTTTAGTGAGACTACTGCCCATATCGGTCCTTGGTTTTTTGGATTTCGAAGATGAGGCTCCTCTTAGCATGTTGATTCTTTCTTCTGTAGTTCGATCATCCTGTTCCCCTTGATCTGTTGATTCTTCTGGTGTAGCCTCCCTGTCCTTGTTGTACCAGTTCTTGATTCGATCTTCGATAGGGCATTCCATGTGCTGGTAATTCCATTTGAATTTGGCCCATTTGCAATGAGCGTGGATGATTCTTTTAGGATCATATGACCTACATGATACATGTGGCAAATGAAAACCCTTGGTTTCCTCAACCTCTGCTTCTACTTCTCTGAAATCTCTAACCGTGTAGGCGCCGATAGTAAGCGGGAGAGTAGGCCATGGTTTTTTCTTGCCCTTGGTGAGAACCTTGGAAAACCCGCTCGTCATCTGGTAGCACACTTCTTGCAAGAGAAATTTATTAGTGATTAACTGAGGCAGCGCGTGGGGTGCCTTGCATGACCCGAAGACCCTAATGAAAGTACTATCCGTAATGGGAAACCAGTTGGCCACTTGGGTTATTGTCTCCATGGCTTGCCTGGACATGCACGGGGCATCCTTGCCAAACAACTTTCGGTAGAGCGCGGGGATGAAGTTGTGCGAGATTGACTCTATATCTTGTTTGTATTTAGAAGCCCATAACACCTTTAACTCCTTATGGATTGGTCCGCCATGCTCTGCATTCCATTTGTGTGCCCATCCTTCAAAATGACACCTTGCGCATACTGCATCCAAAAGGTAAGAGGCCATATAAAACTCAGATGCACATCCTTCATCGGGTGCTTGTGCTACATCAATGTTTGACCCGAGGGCCGCTATTATTAGGTTGGACCTATTGAAATGGGTACCATATGTGGTGACGGCGTACATGAGGGGGATCGAAGCACCATTGAACATAGTGACATCTAGTCAGTCGTACTTACTGCACAACATTGCTGCCACCAGCTTGTAAACTTTCCTTAGACCCTTTGTCTTATATTCCCGATCTTTTTTAAACCTGAACTTTTCGGGGTCCTCCCACCACCCCTTCAAAGTTTCTGATATTGATACTACATTAGTGGCTGCCCAATCAATGTTGAAAGTTTTTTCTCGGGTGGGGAGTGCATATTATACTTCCGCATCTTACCCCGTTAGGTTAATGAATGTTTTCCCTGAGTGATCGCGAATAACCCAAATCCCAGAGTCTACCTTTTGGAGGATCCATTCAAAAATATCTGCACATGGAAATATAGGTGGATGGACACCTGCGTAGTGGAGTTTGGACCTCTTGACCCAGACGTACACCTGCCGGTTTGGAAGATATTATAGGAACTTAGGATTTGTGAACTCCAGATATACCTGCTACTAGCTCATCTTGTCCCCTTTTCCAAGCACACATGCGGTGTCTCCATAGATGGGGGGTGGGGAAGGGGGCACACCTTCTTATGAGATTTCCACTTCTGGGCTCTTGTTTCTCTTTTGCACTGCTGGGGGCCCCATGACACTAGAGGCCAATGAGATGGACACACACTCGAGCTCGGATTCGATGTTCCCTGGCATGTTCATGAAACAGTCCCATGATAAGACGGATGTCATAGTTATAAATATTTAGGTTGTTTCTACCTTTGCTAACTATTATCTAAGGAAAAGGACAGACCTGTGACTTGGTGACCTTGCGACCAGGTCGCTAGGTCGCGTCGGTTCACACTTTCAAGGAAACGCGACCTAGCGACTTGGTGACTTGCAACTAGGTTGCGAGGTCACTGGGTCGGTAGGTCGTGCCAGTTCACACTTTCAAGGAAACACGACCTGGCGACTTGCGACTAGGTCGCGAGGTCACTGGGTCGCTAGGTCGCGCAAGTGGCCAAAGATTATTAATGAGCGACTAGGTGACCTTGTGACTTAGCGATCGAGTCACTAGGTCGCGAGGTTGCAGAGTTGCGGGGTCACGCTAAGGCTCTGTCGATGGGATTCATGGAGATTAAGGCCTGCGGGGATATGAATGGTGAAATCATGCAACACATCAAGGGAAAGAGCGCATCTAGGCCTTGAGGCTTTTCCTCCAGGTGGCTAGAAAGGGAGATTAAGGCGGGCGGGGGGAGGAGAGATTTTCAGAGGATGAGACAGAGAAATAAAAACCATAGGGGAGGTGTAGGCTTACATAGAGATATTGAGAGGTTTAAATGAAGCTAAGATGAAGACTAGTAGACAATGGGAAAGGTAGGAAAGGCAAAAATTAACCAGAAAGGAAACAACAGGAGGATTAGGAAACTTACCCGAGAAAAACTCACTCCAACTGTCTTGTCAGAGGTGTTAGTTGCTCCGTCGCGCAGGTCGAATGCGACCTACGCGACCATTTTATTTATAAAGGGTCGGATGTGCGGTCAATTAATGAGGGTCGCAAGGTCGCAAATTAAAGCTGGTTGAGGGTCGTGTGACCTCGCGACCTTGTGACTTCACAATCTATAGGTCGCAAGGTCGCATGGTTGCACGATTGCAATTATTAGGTTCTAGATCAATATGCGACCACACGATCGCAATTTTTTGGATTTAATGAGATTTGCGACTCTACGACTGGTAGTTTAAAAAAAATAGATCAGGATCAGAATCCATCTTTACCGAAAGGTTAGGGGCTAAGAAATTTTAGATGGGGCAAAATTTTGGAGGGTGTTGTAGCGGCTACAACAAATGGTGATTCACTGGTAGGACCCAGGATCTCTGCCGGTGCTTCCTCTTGAAGGGGGGGGGGGGGGGGGGGGGGGGGGGGCGCAGGTTGTTCTTTTTACCCCGTGGGCCCCACTACTTTCATCCTCGGACCTTGCACATTCGCTTCACTTGTTTGCATGGCTCAAGGTGCTGGTTCACCGTGTTTTCATTTCTGGAGACCAGACGGAAAGGGTTGGTGCAACTTCAAATATTTCCAGCATCCGATATAATTGTTTGGTCCTTATTGTGTTGCTTCGCTGCCAGTGAATGTAGTGGTCCCGACGAAGTCACTGCCTAGGAGTCACAGACATTGCTCCGCTGCCAGCGAGCCTTGTCAGTACCCCGACAAAGTCGTCGTATTGCCTCTCTGCATAGGAAGCCTTTCTCAATCCTTTACCCTTTATTTTATGTTCTAATAGTACTTATTTGAATGTGCTCAAGGCACTTATTTTTATTGTGCTCAAGGAACTTATTTGAATGTGGCAAGTATTTCCTGGGCGGATGAGGGATCCCGACTTATTTTTCTTGCAAGAGAGGTTGCTCCTGATCTATACAAGGACCATTGAGTTTTTCTCGGATATCCATTCGTCATCTAAGGTTTTCCCTGTTCCCTTTCCGTCTAGCGACTGACTTGACCGAAGCTTTCTCTTGTACAACAGTCCCTTGAGCCAACATACTAGGTGAACTGCACGTGCTTGGTTTCTGGGACTTGGTTATGTTTCCTCCACTAGGTGCCTATCACAGGCAAGGTTGTGCCGCTTTTGCGTTCCAGGGGTGATTCTTCACTAACAAAGATTCTGGTACAACATGCCAATTGAGAAACTACTCCGTCCATCCTTTAGTTTGAGGTGCTAAAGGGAATGGATTTCTGAGAGCCTGCTCGAAGCAAGCCATTTATTGAAAACATAAAACAACGAAAAACAAGAGAAAGAAAATCAAAACTATGGTATAGGGTAAGGTGACGGCCCCTTGGGGCTGTCAGGTGAAGTAGTGTTTAAGTTCATGCCTATTTACTGGGAGGACCTGAATCCTCCCTTCAAGGGTTTGTAGCCTGTAAGTGTGGGGGCTGACCTTTTCGTTGATTTGGAAGGGACTTGTCCATAGGGTTTGGAATTTGGAGTGTTTCCCATTTTATTCTTGAGATTTGTCTCATTTGAGGACAAGGTCGCCTACTTCAAAAACCTTGTTTCTGGCGGATTTCTTATCGAACCATCACTTTATCAGACTTTGGTGGATGGCAATTTTTTCCCGGGCTTTTAGCATTTCCTCCTCCAATTTCAACAATGTGTCTATTCAGGCCTGTAAGGCAGGGCAAGGGGTGCCATTAGCTTCTTGTGATAATTGAAGGGCTGGGAGAGACAAGTTGGGAGGTGTTATCAGCCAAAAAAAAATTCTCAAAAAATTGTATGTCAACTCTGTTTTTGATCATGGTCTCAAATAAGCCTGAAATTGATAGTAAGTTTTGGTTAAGGGTAGGTCATAGTTTTTATAGGTTTAAAGATCATCATTTGATTTCAAATAAATTCCTTGGAGGTCCATTCCATGATAAAATGTTTACATTTTTCATTTAGAGGTCATTCCCTTAAGTTTCAGGCTAAATTTCTACAATTAGCCAAGAATCCTCCGTTTCATACCGCCGTTAGTTCAAAAAAAATGTTTTGCGCTACGAAAGCATTACTACTTTTGTAGCGCAAATTGCGAAAAATACACTGTGTGTGCTACGAAAGCGCGGTTTCTTAACTGTCATGTCAAGTAAGCCAGAATTTGTCAGAAATCCGTTAAGAAATGATAGGACAAGGGTATGGTGAGTCAGTTAGAGGTCAGATTCAAAGCACTTACTCATCTCACAACCATCATCATCATGATAGGGGCATCATTCAGTTGTAAGATGAGATTTCAAATTCAAAAATCTTTCCTAATTCAGTCATTCCAGTTTTCATTTGCCTCCACACAATTGTTTAAACTCTGAATCAGTAAAGTTAAGCCTGTGGTTGTTCTATACCAAGGCTATCTTCACTATAATAAAGTGAGGCTGTTTCTTTTTCTCAAGCGAGGCTGTTCTATGTTATCAAGCGAGGTTGTTCATTCATAATCAAGTGAGGTTGTTTTACTGATTCTAGAGAAGCTGACAGGTTTTTTAAAAAGGAAGCATGGCAGAGGAGAAGAAGGTCCACAGAGGGGGACATTGTCTAAGATATGAACATGAGAATGTAAATGCTATTGTTGAGGATCAAACAATGATGGATTCTTTTAGCAAAGAAGGCTATCTTAGATTTCGTGAAAAGTTGCAGGGTTGCCACACTTTGGTGTCTAAAGAGTTTGCCTTACACTTCAGTGGAACAAATACAAAAATTGGGATGTTAAATGTGTTAGTCACACCTGAGATCATTGCTTCCATGACAGAAATACCAAGGGGGCAGGAGAACTGGTTTAAAGGTTTTAAGTTTGACATGGAACCATGCAAGGAATTCATGAAACCTAAATATGCAGATATGGACCTGAATAATGCAATACCTAGGAGCTGCATCAAAGAAACCCATGCCAAGCTACTGTTCAACATTAAAAGAACTTTACATGTGAAGGCAAGTACCATAAAGTTTATACTGATCATTTCAAGCTGTTGCTGCATTTCACAGGTAGGATATCATTAGACTTTCCCTTTTACTTACATAGGAGTCTTGCCAAAATGTCTGATAAAGTACAAGCCAAGTCTGATGGGTGTGAAACCTCTCTGTTTCACCATGGATTGATAAAGTTATTGGTTTTGAATGAGCTTGAGAAAATAAGTAGGGATTGGTCTTCCTTTTTGTTTATGAGTGGATTTGAAATGGAAACCCTAACCCCAGCTAGAAACCCTAAAACTAAAAAGACGCCTTCACCACCAGCGGCAGAGTCTAGTCAGCCTGTGATTGCAAAAGCAAAGAGTTTTGTAAAGTTGAAACCAAGAAAACAGGTTGAGAAAAGAGTAGAGAAGACATAGGTGCTTGTTTCAGAAACTCCATTACCTGCAAAACAAAGGTTAGAAAGTGTCAAAGAGGCAAAACAAAAACAAGTGGCCATTAAGCAGGGAATCCAAAGAAAGACAAGAAGCCAAGTAATAGCATCAAAGGGAAAAATAGTTGTTTCAGGTATAGAAGACAACCTAGTTATGAAAGGAAACTTAGATGACATCATTCATGCAATTGTAATAGAAGAATCACCCATTGTACAAGCTGATTTCATTGGAGTTGATGAACACAAATAGAAAAGAGTTAAATCAGCTAAAAAACTTGAATTTGAGGGTGAAAATGCAACCTTTATTTTCCAAGCAAGGAAACCTTTAAATAGGCATGCAAAGAAACTCCAAGAAGGTAGTAAAGAGGTCCAAGTAACTGTTGAAACAACCAGAATCCCTGAAGAGGTGCTTGATATCTCATCACCAATAGTGGAGCATGCAGCCAACAAGACAATGAAGGGAAAGGAACACATGACAGAGTGTCAATTGCTTGAGGAGAGATTGAAGCTAGAAAACCAAGAGATTGAAATGATGAGAAAAAGGGCCAGAAAGCACAACATAAAAAAAACAGAGTTCAAGAGGTTGAAGGCAGTTTGGGAAGGCCAAACTGTTTCTAGGTCTAAGATTCCAAGTGTTGCAGAACAGTTTTTCACATGGAAAATACCAGCTATCAAAGAAGAAAAATTTATTAGAGTGATCAATACTCAATTGAGAGCCAGTAATAGAAGGCTAAGAGGCCAAGTGGAGGATTTGGAGTTGCAATTGAAACTGTCTCAGGATGAACTAAAAAACCAAGGTGCAGAATGAAAAATTCAAAGGCAAAATCAAATGGGTAATGAAGAATAAACCTCATGAAATGGTGTTTTAGTTCATATGGCTATTTGTCTTGATGAAACCAGTGAATTTCTAAAGTTTTGGAAAATTTTGGTTTTATTTTTGAAGAAAATCCGAACAAAACTGCTCACTCAGCAGTTTCGTAGTGCAAATAGTGAAAAAAGGGTGAAATGCGCTACGAAACTACTGTAGCAGTGTTTTTCACCCTTTTCCATAAATTTTTGAAGGGCAGACTTGTATATTTTGGCCTGAAAATTCTAAGGAGGGTGTGTTGAGTGAATATGAAGATAATCCCAAAGGAAGGAAATCAAATTTTGAAGGCAAATAAGTTAGAAGTCTGCACTATGAAAAGCGCTACGAAATTGTGCTGTTTTCATAGCACAGGTTTGTTTTTGCTATTTTGGGCAGTTCGATGATGATTTTGTAGATTTGGCACTTATGGATGATTTTGAACATATGTTTTTTTCAATTCCTAACAAAAAATGGCTTCGAAGTCATGGGTTCATGGTGGTTAAAGTGTCCCAAGAACACAAAGAATCCTAAGCCTAGAAAACAAGGGGATATTTCCTAGTTTGCAGGAGATCAGCTTTGAGGTCATAAAGTGCTGGAGCTTATCAGTTGGATTCGACCTTATGGGAATACAATTGGAAAATAATGTAATCTAGCCTAGAAAAGGTTGTTATGAGTAGAGTTAATGAGTTTGAGTCCTATTTGTAATAGGACTGTTCACTAGGTTTGCAGCTGTCATTTTGTAATAAATATTATGTCACATGGTTATGCAAGCTGTCACATAGTAGGAATTCGATGTATCTAGATGAAGATAAGGTTATCCTATGTTGTAAATGATCTATAAAAGATGAAGAAGTTAAAATTCTAAAGGTTGGACATTTTTAGCAAAAAGACTGTGGTTATTGTCAGTGACTATTTTCAGCTTAATACAGAGTTTTCTACTTAGCCAACTCAAGATTCATGAAGAGTTCTTGTATGTTATTGTTCTGATAGCATCTTTTTAATATTATATATTGCATTGGTTTTTGCTTATGTTACTCAAAATTCATCATTGATGCTCTGACTTCCTTCATAGACAAACTGACTATGTGTTTTACTGTCTCACATGTGTATTCCTTGACTTGAACTCTGATATGCCTTGAATTCCATGTTAGGTAGATTGTTTGGTTTTGCTGAAGCTATTATGACTCCATAAGCCCAATGTACACTTGCTAATGTGATTTACAACCAGTTTATATCATTTATCTTCTTTTATCCCATATAGAGTTAGCCATCTACATATTTATCAAAAATCATAAACCCTTGAGAGAGCCCTCTCAAGTTGAGGAGGCTAAACCTCAACCAAAAGATTGGTCTGAAATAGTTGCATGAGATTAACTTGATTGGTAACCTATTAGCTTTTCGAGGCTGCATCTACCTTGGTGACTCCATTTAAAGTTTATATGTTTAAAGGTGGCTTCGAGAAAGAGATACACGAGGAGTAATCCTGACCTAGATCCACCTACTATCGTAGAAAATCCAAACACCATTTCAAGAGGTAGTCAAGGAATTTCTGAAATATGAGGTACTCAATCTCATTCGAAATCCTTGTCCTCTGAAATATTAAGAAGTCCTAAAGACAAAAGAGTTGAAGATAAAATTTATGAAGTTTTATTTAGATCAAAAAGTGAAAAGGAGCTAACTGAAATTATCTTAGACTTGCATAAGAAAGGAATAGATACATCAGCCCTAGTAACGCAAGAAGACAAAGAAGAATTTTGGGAAGTTGTTACTTCATAGTTTTTGTTGGAAAGAGAGTCTTTAGATAAATTAAAAAAGCTTGATCCTTTTGAAGTATTGTTGAAAAGTAAAGCTGGTTTACCTCTTCCAAACTGGAGCTCAATTGTTAGCAGCCCACAAAGACCAAACAATCCTCCTCATAGAAGTTTGTCATCCACTATTTCTGCCATCCCTAAAAATACTACAATACCTCTAACCATGGCTGGAAATCGACCTGCTGGACTTGCTAGATACACACCTCTTGTTCTTCCTGCTGTCTTACATGACCTCCCTAGTAAATATGCTGCTAGAATTAAAACCTGGGGAAGTGATGAAGACATTACAACAGAGGATCATGTGGATCAATTTAATGATTTTATAGATAGGGAGGAGGTTGATCATGAAGATGTTAAGTTGAGGTTGTTTGATCAAATTTTTACTAGTGAGGTTAGGAAGTGGTATAAAGCTCTTACTCCTGGAAGTATTCATAATTGGAATGAATTTGAAGATTTTTTCTTAAGAAAATGGGGAAATAGAACTAATCTAGTACAAGCCCTCACTGAGTATAATACTTTGAAGAGAGCTGCTGATGAAACTATCCAAAACTTTTCAAAAAGGTTTAATAAAGTGTTAGATTCTATTCCTGCCCGTTTGAAACCACCAGAAGCTTTAGCTCAAATGAGGTATGTTGAAGCTTTTGACTATGAGTTTTCCATACTGTTGAGAGAAAGAGAATCCCCTACACTTGCTGAAATGAAAAATGTTGCAGTGAAGGTGGAGGTTGACTTGATAGCATCTAAAACATCAAAAATGGGTAAGGCTAAGTTGAAAGAAGAAGAGAAACCTTCATCCTCTACCTCTCAAGATAAGCTGGATTCAATGATGAAAACAATGGAAAAGTTGATGGATAGGTTAGCCCTTGGGAATATCTCCGCTCCTCCTGCACAACATGAACCTCAATTTAGAAACTATCAGTTCAGGAGACCTTAGAATCAGCAAAGACCAAGGGAGAATAGAAATCAACAGCCCGATCCTCTAGTGAGATCTCCTTTTCAGCATAATTTGATTGATGAAGAAGATGACCTTGAAGTTCTTGAGGAGTATATTCATTGTTTTGATGAAGAAATGTTAGGAATTTTCTTGAATAAAGAAGAGCATGATTAGTCAGATCAAAACAATCATGAAGAGGAAACATCAGACTATCAAAAGGGTATCAACATGCTATTTTTGAGATGCAGAAACAATATAATCTCAGAAATAGGAATGTGCCTATCATTGCAAATAAAACAAAACCTAAGAACGATACATCTAAGGTTGCTGATGGCAAGAAGGATAATCCTAAGGTCGCTGAAGGTAAGAAATACACACTGGCTGTTCCTCCTATCAAAGAACCTGAAAAATCTGTTTATATTTTCAATCTTGAGAATGAAATTTCTAAGATAAAAATATCAGTCCCTTTTGGTGAGATTCTCAAGGTAGATGAATATAGAAGAAAGAGTGTTAAAATGTTAAACTCACAACTAGGAGTTGCTGATATCTTGAATGTATTAGAAGATCATCCAACCATATATTTAGGTCCAAGACTAGAAGATGAACAGAATGAGGAATTCCCTCCTTTTTATGTGAGCCTTAGCATTCATGACATGACATTGCATAATGCTATGTTGGATTCAGGGGCCTCTCACAATCTTATGCCCAAAGTAATCATGGAAAGAATGGGGTTAGAAATAACTAGGCCATATAAAGATTTGCTTTCTTTCGATTCAAAAAGAGTTCAATGCATTGGTTTAATCAAGGATGTTGTTGTTGGTCTGACGCAAGTACCTGCTAAGATTGTAGTCATGGACATTGTAGTAGCAGACATTCCACCGAAGTTCGGTATGCTGTTGTCAAGGTCATGGGCATCAAAAATTAAAGGTACAATGCAGATGGATCTTACTTATGCTACCATTCCCGTCTTTGGGGAGCAAAGAAGATTGTATCAAGAGACAAAGATGGCCTACATGGTGAGTAGTAAAGAAAAACCCCAAAAATTTCCAATTTATGCTCTTGATACTGAACTTGGTTCTGCTATTCTTTTCAACGAATTGACTAATGAAGCGGAAGAGGAGAGGAAAGCAGAAAATCAGAGTTCTGAAATTCAGCAGTCTGAAAATCAACAAACAGAAGGTTAGCAAGTCAGCGATAAGGAGGAAGAAGGTTGGTGGTCATTGCATTTTGATGCATCAGCAGGCAAAGAAGGAGCAGGAGCAGGGATTCGGATTAGAAATTCAAACGATGAGAGTAAGTTATTTTCCTATAAACTGAAATTTGATTGCACGAACAACATGGCTGAATATGAATCCTTGATTTTGGGTCTAGAAGTTTTGAAAAGAATGAATGCTCAAAAAATTTCTATTTTTGGAGATTCAGAATTAGTCATTAAACAGGTTGAGGGTGTTTATCAAACAAAAGACACAAGGATGAGAGCATTTAGGAATTTGGTTTTGGACATGTTAGAAAACTTTCAAGCCTATTCATTCATGGTCAAAACTAGAGAACAAAACTCCATTGCTAATTCTCTTGTTGTCTCTGCAAGTCTTTTCATTATTCCTATGCACTCCACAGAAAAGTATGAGGTTGAGATCTGCCATAGGCCAGCTATCCCTGATAATATTACTCATTGGCAAGTTTTTGAGGACGACGAACAAGTTAAAAACTTTATTGAGCTGAAAGAAGAGTTTGAAAATGTACAAGTAGATCAGCAAAACATGTTGGCTTAATCTAAAGGGAATTCTGAAGTTTTGCAACTAAAGAATAATTCCATACCAAAGGGACTCATACCTCTAGAATTTTTTTTTGATCAGAATGATGTTTTTAAATCCCCTAAGAGACAAGCTGATGATGAAGAAGTTGAGAGCTGTAACCTTGATACTATAGCTATGCCCAAAATTATTAAACTTTGAAAGTTTCTTTCAGCTAATATGAAGTTTAAGTATGTTGAAATTATGAAGAGATTCATAGATGTCTTTGCTTGGAACTATGTTGATTTGAAAGAATATGATCCCACCATTATTCAACATACTATTCCCATAAAAGAAAATGAAAAACCCTTCAAGAAGAAGTTAAGGAGGATCAACCCACTTCTCATGCCATTGATTGAGAAGGAGGTCAAAAAGCTCTTCGATGCTAAAATCATTGTCCCAATCAGATTTTCAAATTGGCTTGAAAATTTGGTTCCGGTTAGGAAGAAGAGTGGAGAAACTATAATATGCATTGACTTCAGAAATTTGAATAAAGCCTCCCTGAAGGATAATTATCCCCTCCCAAAGATGGATCAAATTTTGCAAACTATTGTTGGTTCTTAGAGAATGTCTATGCTTGATGGTTTTTCAGGTTATAATCAGATCCTTGTACATCCTGATGATCAGGAAAAAACAACCTTTACTACACCATGGGGTACTTTCATGTATGCCAAGATGCCATTTGGTCTCATGAATGCAGGAGCTACCTTTCAGAGGGAAATGGAAATTGCATTTTTTGAAGAGAAGGACAAGATGGTGGTTGTGTATATTGATGACATAACCGTCTTCTCAAGGAGGGAAGAAGATCACTTGAAACACTTGGAAAGAATTCTGTTGAAATGTAAAAGGTTTGGCATCTCACTAAATCCCACCAAAAGTATTTTTGCTTTAACTTTAGGTAAATTACTTGGACATATCATTTCTAAATATGGGATTAAGATTGATCCAAACAGGGTCAATGTAATTCAGAAGGTGGATTTTCCAAGAAGTAGGAAGGAGATTCAATATTTCCTTGGAAAGGTTAATTTTATAAGGCGATTTATTCCTAATTTTGCTGAGATTGTGAAGGACATAACAAGGATGCTGAAGAAGGGAGTTGATATTAAGTGGACAATAGAAGCAAGAAACTCATTTGAGGAGATCAAAAGGGCACTCACACAAGCATCAGTATTGATCAGTCCATATTTCTCAAAGGAATTTCTGGTTTTTACTTTTGCATCAGAGAATACTATCGCTGGAGTTCTGCTACAAAAAGGACAACAAGGTATTGAGCAGCCAATTTCTTTCTTTAGTAGGACATTAAACAATTCTGAGCTGAAGTATAATATCTTAGAAAAGAAGGCCTATGCCTTGGTGAAGGCTATCAAAGATTTCAAAATTTATATTCTGCATTCTCATATTGTGGCGTTTGTTCCTAATACTGTTGTGAAAGACATCCTCACTCAAGCCGACCCTGATGGTAAGAGGGGGAAATGGATTTCCAAGTTGCTATAATATGATATAGAGATTAAAACAACAAAATTGGTGAAAGGGAAAGGCCTGGAAAAGCTGATGGCGCAGTCAAACTTTGACTGTCTTGATATAAATTGGATTGCAGAAATATCAGAAATTTCAGAGGATGAAGAGGAACTAGTTCCTATTGAAGAAAAATATATCACTTCAAATTGGTTCAAGGAGGTTGTTTTTGTTCTACATCACCATAAAGCACCTGCTGATTTAACAAAGTCCAAAGCAAGGTTTATAAGCTGAAATATTTGAGATACTTTACATTTGACAGAAATCTGTTTTGGAAGGATACTAGCGGAATTTTGCTGAATTTTTTGCTGGCAGAGGAGGCTAATAAAGTGATTGAGGAGTTCCACAAAAGAGATTGTGGAGGTCACCATTATTGGAAGGTGACAGTGAACAAGATTCTGAGAGCAGGGTATTATTGGCTACAATTTTTAAGGATGTCTATAAGAGGGTTGCTGCCTGCCATGAATGCCAGATTTTCGAAGGTAAGAAGAAGCTTGTACCTTTACCTTTGATGCCTATCTATGTAGAAGCTTCATTCCAGCAGTGGGGACTAGAATTTATTGGGGAGATTCATCCATCATCATCAGTTCAACATCGCTGGATTCTTACAATGACTGATTACTTCACTAAATGGATTGAAGTAATCCCAACTAGGCAAGCAAATGATTTTGTGATTATTTCTTTTTTAGAAAATAAATTCTTGTCTAGGTTTGGTTGCCCCATGAAGATTATAACTAATAATGCACAGGAATTTAAGTCTAAGAAACTGATCAATTTCTGTCATCAATATCATATTACTCTCGGACATTCTATTGCATACTATCTGCAAGGAAATGGCCTTGCTGAATCTTCTAACAAAAGCATTGTAAGGATCATTAAAAAGGTGTTGCAGGAGAATAAGAAGGCTTGGCATTTGAAGTTGAAGTATGCCATATGGGCTGACAGGATATGCAGAAAGAGGTCAATAGGAACTTCACCATATGAATTGGTATATGGCGCTGAGGCTATTTTTCCTACATCACTAGCGGTACCTGTCATGAAACTGATTCAAGGGCTAGAAGAGGAACCAAATGCAATCCAGAGGAGGATTAATCAGCTGATAGCTTTGCAAGAGAAGAGGAATGAGGTTTATGACAGCAATCAACAATATCAAAATAGAATCAAAGAGGACATTTGATAAGAAGATCAAGGAAGAAAGTTTTCAAATTCAAGATGAAGTGCTGAAATGGGAGGCCATAATTGAAGAGAAAGGAAAACATGGTAAGTTTGAGAACTTATGGAAAGGTCCTTTCAATATAGTTTCTTTTCATGGAAACAATACTTACATACTGCAGGAGATGGATGGAAAACCATATGCTGGAGGACCTGTCAATGGCAGATTTTTGAAGCATTATTATTCCTAAAATCTGATGGATTATTCCTGTCATTGTACATATTTCATTTTATGAGTTTTTTCTGCTAATAATGACAAGCTAAATCAACAAGCTTGAGCCTGAGGTGAAGGCCATTAGAGCTTGAGGAGGAAGCTTGGCGATTTCAAAGTTTTTTCTATTTTAGTCAAGAAAATGGATAACAACATTGGAACTACTAGTTCTTAGTGTACCATAGGGGCACACTATCCCAAGTGGAGCCATTGTTATCACCCAAAAAAAATAAAAAATTCTCAAAACATTGTATGTCAACTTTATTTTTTATCATGGTCTCAAATAAGTTTGAAAGTCATATTAAGTTTTGGTTAAGGGTAGGTCATATTTTTTATAGGTTTAGAGATCATCATTTGATTTCAAATAAAGTCCTTAGAGGTCCATTCCATGATCAAATGTTTACATTTTTCATTTAGAGGTCATTCCATTAACTTTCAGGTTAAATTTATACAATTAGCCAAGAATCCTCCATTTCGTAGTAGCCGTTAGTTCAAAAAAGAGGTTTTGCGCTACGAAAGCACTGCTACTTTCGTAGCGCAAATTGCGAAAAATACACTGTGTGTGCTACGAAAGTTCGGTTTCTTAACTGTCATGTCAAGTAAGCCAGAATTTCTCAGAAATCCGTTAAGAAATGATAGGACAAGGGTATGGTGAGTCAATTAGAGGTCGGATTCAAAGTACTTACTCATCTCACAGCCATCATCATCATGATAGGGGCATCATTCAGTTGTAAGATGATATTTCAAATTCGAAAACCTTGCCTAATTTAGTCATTCCAGTTTTCATTTTCCTCCATACAACTGTTTAAACTCTTAAGAAGTAAAGTTAAGCCTGTGGTTGTTCTATACCAAGGCTATCTTCACTGTAATCAAGTGAGGTTGTTCTATGTTATCATGTAAGGTTTTTCATTCATAATCAAGCGAGGCTATTTTACTGATTCTAGAGAAGCTGACAGGTTTTTTAAAAAGGAAGCATGGTAGAGGAGAAGAAGGTCCATAGAGGGGGACATTGTCTAAGATATGACCCTGAGAATGTAAATGCTATTGTTGAGGATCAAACAGCGATGGAGGCTTTTAGCAAAGCAGGCTGTCTTAGATTTTGTGAAAAGCTGCAGGGTTTCCACACTCTAGTGTCTAAAGAGATTGCCTTACACTTCAGTGGAACAAATACCAAAATTGGGATGTTAAATGTGCTAGTCACACCTGAGATCATTGCTTCTGTGATAGAAATACCAAGGGGGCAGGAGACTTGGTTTAAATGTTTTAATTTTGACATGGAACCATGCAAGGAATTCATGAAACCTGAATATGTAGATATGGACCTGAATAACACAATACCTAGGAGATGCATCAAAGATACCTATGCCAAGCTGATGCATTTCACAGGTAGGATATCATTAGACTTGCCCTTTTACTTACATAGAAGTCTTGCCAAAATGTCTGATAAAGTACAAGCCAAGTCTGATGGGTGTGAAACCTCTCTGTTTCACCATGGTTTGATAAAGTTATTGGTTTTGAATGAGCTTGATAAAATAAGTAGGGATTGGTCTTCCTTTTTGTTTATGAGTGGATTTGAAATGGAAACCCTAACCCCAGCTAGAAACCCTAAAACTAAAAAGACTCCTTCACCACCAGCAGCAGAGTCTAGTTAGCCTGTGATTGCAAAAGCAAAGAGGTTTTTAAAGTTGAAACCAAGAAAACAGGTTGAGAAAAGAGCAGGGAAGACTCAGGTGCTTGTTGTAGAAACTCCATCACCTGCAAAATAGAGGTTAGAAAGTGTTAAAGAGGCAAAACAAAAGCCAGTAAGCAGGGAATCCAGAGAAAGACAAGAAGCCAAGTGTTGTGAAACTAGCTCCAAAAAGAGAAGAAAAGAGATATCAACGCCTTAGAAATAAGCCACTTCGAGGGGGCAACCTCCAATACATTACATGAATGAACAATTCTTGGATGATACAATTTACAAAACCTCCTTTCTATATATAGGAGTCCATGGGGCCATAATGTAATCCTAGTGGGCCACCATGTAATCCTAGCCGACCTAACAATAATAATTTAAGGGCACAATAATAACAAAATGGGGGTTACAAGGGTACAATAATAACAATAAGTGGGGCTACACTAACATAATAAGGGACTACACTATTAATATAGGGACTTAACATGCCCCTCTCCTTCAAACAAGTGTTGTCCTCAACGCTTGATTATTTCTTGATGCTTCCGTATAAAATTCTCATCCTCCCATGTGAAATATTCTACAGGAAAGTTCTTCCACTTGCTGAGATACTCTGAAATTGATCGTACTTGTCGAGTTCTTGTTTCTATGACTACTTCATAACTTCTTTCGATGTCATGTTGATCTTCCTGTTGTTTCATTACATTCTGCACCAAAGTTGGGTTATCCTTTGAGAGTTGGAGAACTTGTTGTTGATGCTCGATGTGATCTTCCACTAATTTATCATCCATATTTGCTATTATTTGATCCTTCAAACCATCCAACTTAGCCTCCATTTCTACTTTTAAATCATCTATTTCATCTTCACTTGCTCTTCGTAAGATCGAAACTTGTTGCACTTGGTACCGTAATTTTGATATCTCATACTGCAACTCTTCCTCTTCATGCGTCATAGTATAGCTTTTTGAGGGATTAATGGGTATGGAATTATTTTTTGGAGGCATTATAGAACCCAATACTGATAAAAATTCTAAAATATGCACTTGGAATCACTTCAATTTCTTTTTCAAACAAACGTTATGCAATTTTAAAAACCAGATACACACCTTTCTCTTTCTTTTGAGGAGCTAGATATTGAAATTAAATTATCTCTATAACTGAAAATATTCAATATCTAAAATTCAGCCCTGTAGTATCCCTCTGAAGCCTCTTTCAAATTCCATAGGTCTGACCTGATTTGGATTCTCCAAGACAAATTTGTGTCCAATCTCCCACAATGACCTAATTGGGTACAGTTCGGTGGCGAACTTATGCGACATACGTGTCACTGTTTTGTCCTCTTTCTCTGAAATTGATAGCCAAGAAACTACAATCCGTTTTATTGCGACCAATTTTTATGGCACTCCAATCTGATCCCCGGAGAGAGAGTTATTGAACTTTTCCCACGATCACCTCTTTGAGATGAAATTGAGGAGCCTGACAAAGCACTACCTTCCATAGATCATATCTCCAAAAATATTGCGAACCAAGATCTGAAAGTTTTTGAAAAATTTCCTCAGGATTTCAGCTCACACCATATGAATTTCAGATTTTGAACCTTCGTAGAAAAAAATTTATAGCGCAAATTCCACGATGACCTGTTTAGGAGCCTGAAAAAAGACCCTAACTTCCCCACGAATGATATCTTGGCCCATTTGCGAACCAAGCTCACGAAATTTTTAGACAAGCTTCCTCAGGATTTCAGCTTCGCACCCTAAAAATTTCAGCTTCTGAAACCTCGTAGAAAAAAAGTTATAGCGAAAATTCCACGATGACCTGTTTGGAGCAGCGAAACCCTAGAATCCAAAGCTCTGATACCAAATGTTGTGTAACCAGCTCCAAAAATAGAAGAAAAAGATATCAACACCTTAGAAATAAGCCACTTCGAGGGGGAAACCTCCAATACATTACATAAATGAACAATTCTTGGATGATACAATTTACAAAACCTCCTTTCTATATATAGGAGTCCATGTGGCCATAATGTAATCCTAGTGAGCCACAATGTAATCCTAGCCGACCTAACAATAATAATTTAGGGGCACAATAATAACAAAATGGGGGTTACAAGGGTACAATAATAACAATAAGGGGGCTACACTAACATAAAAAGGGGCTACACTATTAATATAGGGACTTAACACCAAGTAAAAGTAATAACATCAAAGGGAAAAAATAATTTTTTGGTACAGAAGACAACCCAGTTATGAAAGGAAACTTAGATGACGCAATTGATATAGAAGAATCACACATTTTACAAGCTGATTTCATTGGAGTGGATGAACACAAACAGAAAAGAGTTAAATCAGCTAAAAAACTTGAATTTGAGGGTGAAAATGCAACCTTTATTTTCCAAGCAAGGAAAACTTTATCTAGGCATGCAAAGAAACTCCATGAAAGCAGCAAAGAGGTCCAAGTAACTGTTGAGACAACCAGAACCCCTGAAGAGATGGTTGATCTCTCATCACCAATAGTGGAGCATGCAGCCAACAAGACAATGAAGGGAAAGGAACACATGACAGAGTGTCAATTTATTGAGGAGAGATTAAAGCTAGAAAACCAAGAGATTGCAATGATGAAAAAAAGGGCCAAAAAGCACAGCATCGAAAAAACAGAGTTCAAGAGGTTGAAGGCAGTTTGGGAAGGCCAAACTGTTTCTAGGTCTGAGATTCCAAGTGCTGCAGAACAGTTTTTCACATGGACAGTACCAGCTATCAAAGAAGAAAAATTTCTCAGAGTGATCAATACTCACTTGAGAGCCGGTAATAGAAGGCTAAGAGGCCAAGTGGAGGATTTGGAGCTGCAATTGAAACTGTCTCAGGATGAACTAAAAAACCAAGGTGCAGAATGAAAAATTCAAAGGCAAAATCAAATGGGTAATGAAGAATAAACCTCATGAAATGGTGTTTTAGTTCATATGGCTATTTATCTTGATGAAACCAGTGAATTTATGAAGTTTTGGAAAATTTTGGTTTGAGTTTTGAAGAAAATCTGAACAAAACTGCGCACTCAGCAGTTTTGTAGCACAAATAGTGCAAAACGGGTGAAATGTGCTACGAAACTGCTGTAGCAGTGTTTTTCGCCCTTTTGCATAAATTTTTGAAGGGAAAACCTGTATATTTTGGCCTGAAAATTCTAAGGAGGGTGTTTTGAGTGAATATGCAGATAATCCCAAAGGAAGGAAATCAAATTTTGAAGGAAAATAAGTTAAAAGTTTGCGCTACGAAAAGCGCTATGAAACTGTGCTGTTTTCGTAGCACAGGTTTGTTTTTGCTATTTTGGGCAGTTCGATGATGATTTTGTACAACATGCACTTATGGATGATTTTGAACATATGTTTTTTTCAATTCCTAACAGAAAATGGCTTCAAGGTCATGGGTTCAAGGTGGTTAAAGTGTCCCAAGAACACAAATAATCCTAAGCCTAGAAAACAGGGGATATTTCCTCGTTTGCAGGAGATCAGCATTGAGGTCATAAAGTGCTGGAGCTTATCAGTTGGATTCGACCTTATGGGAAGTTGGAAAATAATGTAATGTAGCTTAGATAAGGTTTTAATGAGTAGAGTTAATGAGTTTGAGTCCTATTTGTAATAGGACTGTTCACTAGGTTTGCAGCTATCATTTTGTAATAAATATTATGTCACATGGTTATGCAAGGTGTCACAAAGTAGGAATTCGATGTATCTAGATGAAGATAAGTTTATCCTATGTTGTAAATGATCTATAAAAGATGAAGAATTCAAAATGCTAAGGGTTGGACATTTCTTAGCAAAAATACCGTGGTTATTGTAAGTGACTGTTTTCAGCTTAATACAGAGTTTTCTACTTAGCCAACTCGAGATTCATGAAGATTTCTTGTATGTTCTTGTTCTGATAGCATCTTTTTAATATCCTATTGCAGTGGTGTTTGCTTATGGTACTCAGAATTCATCATTGATGCTCTGACTTCCTTCATAGACAAACTAACTGTGTGTTTTACTGTTTCACATGCGTATTCCTTGACTTGAACTCTGATATGCCTTGACTTCCATGCTAGGTAGATTGTTTGGTTTTGCTGAAGCTATTATGACTCCATAAGCACAATGTACACTTGCCAATGTGATTTAAAACCAGTTTATATCATTTATATGCTTTTATCCCATATAGATTTAGCCATCTACATATTTATCAAAAATCATAAACCCTTGAGAGAGCCCTCTCAAATTGAGGAGGCTAAGCCTCAACCAAAAGATTGGTCTGAAACACTTACATGAGATTAAATTGATCGGAAGCTTATCAGGTCTAATTTTGTGATAACAGGAGGAAGGATTGCTTCTTTTCAGTACAAAAGAAAAAATGGGGAGGTGCCTAAGGATGGTTTGGGTGTGACCCGGTCAGCCCACAGGGCATTATGGAGTGCGTTATGCCAATTTCGTTTTTGGGACAATAGAGTCTTTTTGATGATAGAGATGAGATTCTTATTGGTTGAATCGGCTAGCCCATTTCCTTGGGGGTAATAGTTGGCGGAGTGTTTGAGCACTATACCATTTTATAGAGAAAATTCATACAATTTGAGTGATGAAAATTAAGTTGTGTTATAAAAAACAAGGGAGGTTGGAACACCAAACCTGGCCATGATGTGTTGAGTGATGAAAGCCATTACCTCTTGATCATGGATTTGACGCAACGATATTGCTTCAACCCACCTTGTGAAGTAGTCTGTAGCTGTGAGGATGTATCTATGTTGCTTGGAAGAGTGTGGCAAAATTTCCCCGATCACGTCGAGTCCCCACTGCTGAAAAGGTTCTTCCAGCATGACGGACTGTAATGCGGAGGATGGTCGTGTTTCCCTGTTGGCGAATTTTTGACATTATAGGAATTTCCGAACATAAGCGTGTGCATCTTTGAATAGGGTAGGCCAATAGAAACCGACATGCATGATCTTGTGAGCGGTGGTGTCCCCTGCATAGTGCCCACCGGTTGGACCATCATGAAGTTCTGTCAAGACTTTTTGCGCATCATCATGTTCCGAAAAACGTAGCAGATCTCCGTTATGGTGCTTGCGGAACAACTTACCTTGCACAAGATAGTAGGATTCATATTTTAGTCTTATTGCACAGTTTCGCTAGGAAGTTAAAGTGGGGTTCATGATACCGCGGCTTAGATATTGCTAAAGATCAATGTACCATGAGGAGGTATTTTGCCGAGGTATACTATCAATTTGATATATGTCAATTTCGTTTTCCCAACACTCCTCTTCACTGCCTCACGGGTCTGCAGATTCCGCAGCCATCCGGCATAGCCCTTGGCCCTTGATAGTGTGTGCTAGCTTGAATTCTAGGTCATACTCTTGAAGGCATGTCATCCAGTTTCCTCGTCTCTCGCCTAGCTCATGTTGCACAAAAAGTGAGCGAACTTCTGGGTGAGGTACAAACACTATGATGTGATTCTTCAGAATATATGGCTTGAAGTGTTTGACTGCTTTGTACACTGCGTAGGCCTACTTATCAATCTCGGTATAATTCAGATTGAAACCTTGCAAACCTGCACTCATGAATGATATGGGCCGCTCATCATTGTTGTTTTCTTTCTGAGTGAGGACGGCTGCGAGAGACGAGTCTTAGGTGAAGGTGTACAAGATAAAGCCTTTGCTGAAATCCAGGCTATGAAGAGCCTTTGCTGAAATCTAGGCTATGAAGAGCAGGTGCTTTTGCAATGGCCTGCTTGATGTTATTTAATGCTTCTTTTTCAAGAGAATTCCTTTTGAAGCTTGCGTTCTTCTTGATCATACCTTGCAGAGGTTTCACTATTTGGCCGAAGTCTGATATATATTTTCATACAAAGTTTATTTTCCCGAGGAAAGATTGCATGGACTTCTTTCCGCTCAGGGGAGGGATCTGGGTGATGACTTTTGCGCGTTCTATATCCACTACTATACTGTCCCTGGTTATGATGTGTCCCAACAGATTTCCTTCGGAGACGACAAAAATACTTTTCTTTGGATTGAGTGAGATCCTGTATTTTCGACACCTTTCAAAAATCTACTTGAGGTGGTGTAAACGGTCACACCTACGCTTTGAAAATACGATGACGTCGTCAAGGTATACTACCACGCTTTGTCCCATTAGGCCCCGGAAGGCGATGTTCATGGCTCTCTGGAAGGTTTCCCCAGCATTGATCAAGCCAAAGGGCATGCGTCTGAATGCAAACGTCGCCCATTTAGTTTTGAATGTGGTTTTCAGCCGATCGGGTTCAGCCACTAGTACTTGGTTGTAACTTGAAAAACCATCTAGTAACGAGAACATTTCTGAACCCGATACTGCTTGAAGGATCTGATCCATAGGGGGCACCGGGTATTTGTCTTTGTTCAAAGCTCTGTTCAAATTTTAGAATTCCACGCATAAACGAATTTCGCCATATTTTTTACGAATCAGAACCAAATTAGACACCCAGGTTGAATGTTGGACTTTGAATATTATACGTGCATCCAAGAGTTTTTTGAGTTCCTTTTGGATCATCGGCTCCAAAGTAGGGTGTAGCTTTCTCAGTTTCTGCTAGAATGGTTTCACTCCTTCTTTCATGGGTATCATGTGCTAGATGATTCACGTGTCATAGGTTCGCAGCTCATCATATGTCTAGGTGAAAACATCTCGGTATTTCTTGAATAACTCATTGAAGGATTGCCTTTCCTGAGGGGTGCATTTAGTACCGAGGTTGACGAATTTGGCTTCCTTCTCCGTCCCGAGGTTTAGCTGTTGGTGCACTAAAGTGGAACTCTGCACCTTTATGTTGGGGGGTCCGCAAAAATGGTTATGTAAATCAAACAACTTTTCAAGTGACATAATCCCTTTGGGTATGGGATTTCCCTTGCGATCCTCTTATTCCTTTTGCAAGTCCTAATCATGATTCCCTTCTTCTATAACAACATCCTTGAATACATTCGTATTGAGCATGAAATCTAGTACCTTCTGATCATCATTAAAAGAGAGCAGATTAGTGACGTTTGGCACAGATGGATTGTAAACAATTTCAATAGAAAATCCATCTCTTAGTGGGGTAAACCTAGTAACAGCATTGGCAAGTGTATCAGCCGCTGCATTGTGCATTCTAAGTATGGATTTAATACCTAAAGTGTCAAAAGCAGAAGTCAAATTCCATACCTCTTGCTTGTAACCTTTCAAATGTAGAGATAAGCAATGGATGGTGTTACGTACCTGACGGGTGATAATCTCAGAGTCTCCAATTACCTTTAAAAAACTGAGTTTGAGGTCTATGGATTTCTTGAGCCCGAGGATTAATGCTTCATACTTGGCCGTATTATTGGTGCACTGGAACTCTAGCCGACAAGAGATTAGAAACTTGTTCTTCTGGGGGTTTAACAAAATATAGCTTGTGTCAGCCCCATCATGGGTTTTGGAACAGTCGTTGTACAGGGTCCAAATCTCATCTTCTGGTTTCGCAATTCCACCTGAGCATGTAAGAGACATACTCGGGGGGGGGGGCGCTTCTAGCGGTTCTTTCATTGAGGCAAAGTGGTCGTCATTGACCAAAAAAAGTTCTAACTGGACGTCTTGGGTGACCGGAGATTGAGGGGTTTGATAACACCCAAAAATTAATTCTAAGAAACACATACCGAGTTCTTCTTGCGCGAAACTGACTGGTTCATTGGTTGCGTCCAGGTTAGTCACCATGTGTTTCATGTAAGGTTCACTTTCGACTCAGATTTGATTGTTCCTACTCTTGTATGGGAGCCACAAGTGGGACCAGTCAGTGGCAAAGTATCCTTGCAGCTTGCTACACCAATCTCGGCTCAAGAGAAGACCATAGGCTTCAGGGATATCCACGATCACTATGTCTATGCACTGATGCACCCTAGAATCAGAGGATAAGCGGATGATAATGTTATTCAACTCACCCATGGCGGGAACCTGGGATCTATCAAGCTGAATGATCCTGGCGTCAGTATTCTCAGGGCGGATGTTTAACTTCTTGCATACAAACAAGGGAATAACATTTGTGGATGCACCAGAATCGACGAGGCAGTTCTGAACATTGAAGTTGAATATCTCGAAAGATAGGAGGAAAGGGGGTGTGGATCCCTTGGAGTTTGCATTAACGACATTCACGATAGAATGGGGACTTGCAGCAGCTTGGGTAGACGTGGTACTCACAGGTTTAGACGTTGGTGGGTTGGAAAACGCTTTGAGAATAAGATCTCGCTGATTAGCAATGCGAGCGAGTTCGTAGAGGGAAATGTTGGCCTACATCTTCTTCATATCTTCGATAGTGTTATACCCAGAATCTGGGTGTGAGATAGGTTCAGCAGAGGCCTTCAGGGAACTTGATGACAATCTAGTCTTTAGGTTTACTCGGGTAGTGGTTGGGCTATATTTTTCGAGAGTCGCAGTTTGATTCTCTTTGTTTGGTGGCAGGATTTTCCTTAAAAAATATTTTCTTTTTTCCTCAAAGGAATGCTCTGGGACTAGGCCTTTGCTCCTCAAGCTATAATTCCGAGGGGGTTTTGATTGAGGGTTGTCGGCCATGTTTATTTCAATTGTGGGAAGGGGTCTTTCCCCGCGGACTACCTCGGAAGTGAGGATAGTAGATCCCATATGCTCATCTGGGGGAGAGGTTTCCTTGTCATCTGAAATAGCCTCCTCTTCTAAATCCCCCATGGTATGGTCTTCTAAGAGTTGATTTACCATGGAGGTAATGTTGTTGATCCATTGAGGATAATTTTTCTCTGAGTGGGAGGCTTGATGAAAGGAGCAGAAATTATCTTTGCCGATTTCTTCCATGTTGAGGCCAACATTTGGGTTTGATGGAGGTCGGCTGACAGCGGGGTTATTATTCCTAAAGAAGGATTTCTACGTTTTGGTACCTGATATGGAGTCATTTTTTTTTCTCTTGAGATTAGAGACTTCATTTGTTAACAACTTGAGAGACTTTGTGATACTTTCAAAATCGAAGGGGTCTTTGTCTTTGTCTTTGAGCTTATGGGTTGAGGGTTGGTTTCTTTTTCGTAGCTGGCTTTGAGTCATCTCGGCCATCATGATCAATGGCCCTTATGGACAGCATATCCTTTTCGACAACAAGGGTGGTGGTGTAATTTGCTGCTAGGGTAGCTCTAACTTCGCGTTTTACAAACACAACGATATCCTGAGGGAGAGCCCTTGTGTAGTAATCAATAGTGATGGAATCATCTAAAGCCATGTTTGGAGGGAATTTGTTCAATATAGTAGCGAAGCATTGATTAAATTCTTTGACTTTCTCCTTCTTTTGGCATTTCAAAGTACTAAGTTCTGTAAGGAGCATGGAAGGAGTCTTGTCTTCCGAAAACTTTTGGAGGAAGGTACAGTGAAATTTCTCCCAGGAAGAAATGGAAGCAATAGGGAGGGAACGATACCATGTAGCAGCCTTATTTTCTAAAGTATGAGGAAAGAGCCGACATGCTACATCATCAGACCGCGCTCTCATAATTTATAAGGCCAAGTAGAAGTTTCTTATGTGATCTTCGGCTAGGGTACCCTTCTCGGGGTCAAACTCAGGGAGATTCTTCTCAGGGTGTCGGGGCATGTCATGGAGGGGATCATGGAGGCCTAGGGGAGATTGAGCCATCCAAGCCAGCGGCTGCACAGGCCTAATCTACTGGTGGCACGCGATGTAGATATGTCCCATTTCATTCTCAGAATCACTTCCCATGCCAGACCCGGAGGCTTCACCCTCATGGTGAGAGTGCATGTCTTGATTTCCTCTGAGGTTTCCTACATTCCTAATATTTCTCCAGTTATAAAGGAAAGGGAATCTGTTTTTATTCGGTTGTGGTGGTGGTGGCCAATATTTTGACCTTGTCCATGACAACCTGTCTCCCCGGCCCTTGTTTCCCCGGCCCCTCTCGGTTTCTCCTCCAGGCTGTTTATTTGCTTGAGTGTTATCGTTTAGAGGTTGGTCGGGTTGCGGGCCGGCGTCAGGTTGGGTTTCAATAATTTCGGGGCCGCCTCCTTTAATCCCTCGAGGACTGTCGGGGGGCTTTGCTAAATTACACTCAACTACATCTGCATAATATTCGATCATAAGACCTATCAGCTGAGTTATGGAATTGACTAGGAATCCCTCGCGAGTTTGATTAGCTATGGGAGTCCGAGGGTTGGCCAGGGAACCGGTGGACAAGACGTTTTGCAAGCCTCTAATGAGATCAAGGGCAATCAGGCGCAGGGCCCTCAGCTGGTCTGAGGTGATCTCATAATAAAGGTGTTCATCCTCCAGGGAATTCTCAAGGGGCAGAGGACCGGTATTTTCATAAATGATCTCCCCTTGTGGGGTTTGCAACGGGATGTTACTTATGTGCTAGGAGCCTGCCATCAGGCCCTCCTTCTAGTGCAAAATCTGTTGACAGGAAGAAATGTCCGGCCAATAGTAGGGGATCTCCTCGGTATAAAGTCCCAATTAGACTCTAAAATGTTTGTGATAGGGATCCTGTCCGGGGTGTGGGTTCGACTATCGCTGAATATTCCTTTTCTCAGACGAAGAACGAGCCTTGCAGACCTATGAACACACAATTACTTGAAAAATACAAGAAAAATGGTGGATGAGCTTCAATGAACATAAACATTACAAATAGCAAAGCGAGTTAAAGCATGCAGCCAAAGGAAATGCTGTTAGTAACACATCATTAGGGTCATGCTTGTAAAAGTTGTTCGAACCAGAAAAGAAATATTTCTCTATGATTAAAACACCCTTCAATTCCTCAAGCATTTTATGAAAGATAAGATAAAGTTAATAACGAAGTTGGAAACGTTTCTCAATTAAATATTCCCCATATCATTAACACATCAAGTGAGCTTAAAGGTATAAATGAAATAAGCATAAAACGCATATCGGTTAATCATAAAAGATAGCCAATATATGAGACAAAATATTCATAATGTTAACACACGAGTCCTCATCAGATCCAATAGTGGAATCGAAACATTTGTTTATATTCATTCTCAGAAACATGCATTCAATGCCATATAATTCTCTCTGCTCCTTTTGGAGTCCAAAAAAAAATATCATTACAATTCCCTGGAGGGAGTACTTATAGAGCAAAATTGACCCTTGGGTGTCCCTGACCCTTCACATTGTCGACTGTTGGTATGCTTGGCGACCTAGGAGATGTTTGCGACGTGCAACCCAGCTTTAATTGCGACCTACAACCTATCTCTTGATGGGACCTGCGACCTATTGCCCAATGAGACCTACGACCTGTTCTAATTCCTTGGTTAGGGAAGTATTTGTGTGATTGAGAGGTTTGGTAAATCTATCTGTAGCTGATCCTCGACGTACTTTCTCCATGCTTGATAGTTTGCGGCTATTGGGGTGACCTGAGGGGTATCTTCCTTTAACTGATGAAAGCATTCAACGGCGTCCGGGACCAAAGTGAGCCTCTTTACTGATATTTGAGTAGATAGGGAGGCCAGTTTGGTGTAGATTCAGACTAGTATGATGAGAAACTGAATAAGATTTTCCTGTGAGGCTGAGAGGTCTTGGGAAGCAGATGCTTGCCTCATGGGTTGCAGGAAAGCTTGGATGTCTTGGGCGACTTCTTCCCTTGTGTTTTCTGTGTCCAATGCCCCTAGATAAGGAATGCGGTGTATTTTGTCCATTTAATCGATGCCATTGATCAGGTGTTTATATGCGGACATCACATTTTCCACATCCTTGACCAATTTTTCCTTGGATTGTATCTTCATCCGGATTTGGACTTTATCATTTTGAGTGAAAATCCACTCCTTCCTGGTTAGGGTGTCAGGAGCCTACGGGTATACGCTTGATCATTCTAGCATGCGGTCCAGAGCGGTGGAGGATTCCTTAAGTTGTGAAATTCTTCTTTTGGTTTCTACTTGCACTTTTAGCAGTGGCGCGACTGTCTGATTTATTACAAACATCTCCTCATACACTTGCTTCATGGTGGTTTCCAAAGTGACCATATCCCTTTGAATGGTGAGTGGAAATTTGTTGGCGTGGGTGATCGTGCCATGAAGCCTTTGGATTTCTTCCTCCAGCACCCTTTTATCTTGTTCTGAATAAGCTGCCTTCTGCTCATAAACCTGTAGCCTGTTTTGCAAAGACAGAATCTCTCTGCTCGTCCTGCTAACATTTTCTTCTGTGGCTGCTGCGAAGGAAATACCTGCTGATGCGATCATAATAGGATTAGTCCTGGTGTCCAAAACTATGTCCTTTTCTGTCATAACTGCAAGAGGTGCGATAGGGTTCTACGCGAGGCATTTTATTTTCTCCTGCCTGATCTTGTGTGCAAACTGATCATAGGTCAGCCTTGTTAGATCCAAGACTTCATATTCTTGTTCCTCTAAGGTGCCAAGTTCTGAGAGAGTAAAACACACACTCGTCATAGGGGTTGTCTGAGGCACCTCAATGTGTGGCAGCTCTGTCTATTTCCCTGTTTTTGGAGGAGGTGTCTTGTTACCGTCTGCTTCCTTGGAAGAATCTTCCCGCAATTTTTGGATTTCTTCTTCCTTCCTCCTTTTCTCAGCTTCTACTTTATCCTATTCTTCTTTTAACTTGTGCTCAGACTCAATCCTTTCTTCCTCTTCTTTCCTCTTTTGTTCCTCTTCCTCCTTTTTATTGCGGGCTTCTTTTACTTGCTTCTTCTTCTTCTCTTCCCTTAGTTGTTTCTTTCGCTTATCCTCCTCTTTCTGTTGTGATAGGGCATCTTGGGTCCTTTTGAGTTCCTCTTGTTTTGCCTTCTCCTCGGCTTCTTATTGTGCTAGGGCATCTTGGGTCCTTTTGAGTTCCTCTTCCTTTGCCTTCTCCTCGGCTTTTTGTTGTGCCTTAGCCTCTTTGTCTCTTCATTCCTGTTGCTATTTAGAGAGACTAATGCCTGTATCAGTCCTTGGTTTTTTGGCTTTGGAAGATGAGGCTCCTCCTAGCGTGTTGATTATTTCTTTTGCAGTTCAATCATCCTATTACCCTTGATCATTTGATGCTTTTGGCGCAGCCTCCCTGTCCTTGTTGTACCAGTTCTTGATTCGATCTTCAACAGGGCATTCTGTGTGTCGGTAATTCCATTCGAATTTGGCTCATTTTCAATGCGCGAGGATGATTCTTTCAGGATCATATGACCTGTGTGAAATGGGTGGCAAATTAAAACCCTTGGTTTCCTTAACCTTTGCTTCTACTTCTCTGAAATCTATAACCGTGTAGGCACCAATAGTAAGCGGGAGCGTAGGCCATGGTTTTTTCTTGCCCTTGGTGAGAACCTTGGAAAACCCGCTCGTCATCTGGTAGCACACTTCTTGCAAGAGAAATTTATCAGTTACGAACTAAGGCAGGGCGTGGGGTGCCTTGTACGACCCAAAGACCCTGATGAAAGTACTATCCATAATGGGAAACCAGTTGGCCACTTGGGTTATTGTCTCCATGGCTCGCATGGAAATGCACGGGGCATCCTTTCCAAACAGCTTTCAGTAGAGCATGGGGATGAAGTTGTGCGATATTGACTCTATATCTTGTTTGTATTTAGAAGCCTAGAATAGCTTTAACTCCTTATGGATTGGTCTGCCACGCTCCGCACCCCAGTTGTGCGCCCATCCTTCAAAATTACTCCTTGCGCATACTGCATCCAAAAGGTAAGAGGCCATATAAAACTCAGACATGCATCCTTCATCGGGTGCTTGCACTGCATCAATGTTTGACCCGAGGGCCACTATTATCAGGTTGGCCCAGTTGAAACAGGTACCATATGTAGTGACAACGTACATGAGGGGGATCTAAGCACCATTGAACATAGTGGCATCTGGTCGGCCGTACATCTTACACAACATTGCTGCCACCAACTTGTAAACTTTCCTTAGACCCTTTGTCTTATATTCCTGATCTTTCTTAAACCTGAAATTTTTGGGGTCCTCCCACCACCCCTTCAAAGTTTCTGCTATGGGTACTGCATGAGTGGCTGCCCAACCAGTGTTGAAATTTTGTTCTCGGGTGGGGAGTGCATAGTATACTTCCGCACCTTGCCCCCTTAGGTTAGCGAATGTTTTCCTTGAGTGATCGTGAATAACCCAAATCCTGCAGTTGACCTTTTGGAGGATCCATTCAAAAATATCTGCACATGGAAATATAGGTGGATGGGCACCTGCGTAGTGGAGTTTTGACCTCTTGACCTGGACATACACCTTCTGGTCTGGAAGATCTTCTGGGAACTCAAGATTTGTGAACTCCTGATATACCTGGTACCAACTCATCTTGTCGCATTTTCCGAGCACATAGGTGGTGTCTCCATAGATGGGGCGTGGGGAAGGGGGCACGCCTTCTTATGAGATTTCCACTTCTAGGCTCTTGTTTCTCTTTCGCACTGTTAGGGGCCCCATGTCGCTAGAGGCTGATGATATGGACACACACTAGAGCTTGGCTTCGATGTTCCCTGGTATATTCATGAAACAGTCCCACGATAAGATGAATGTCATAATTATAAATATTTAGGTTTCTGCTACCTTTGCTAACTATTATCCAAGGAAAAGGACAGACCTGCGACTTGGCAACCTTTCAACCAGGTCGCTGGGTCTCTAGGTCACGCCGGTTCACACTTTCAAGGAAACGCGACCTGGCGACTTGCAACTAGGTCGCAAGGTTGTTGGGTCGTTAGGTCGCGCCGGTTCACACTTTCAAGGAAATGCGACCTGGCGACTTGGCGACTTACGACTAGGTCGCTAGGTCGCGCAGGTGGCCAAAGATTGGTAATGAGTGACTAGGCGACCATGCGACTTAGCGACCAAGTCATTGGGTCGCGAGGTCGTGGGGTTGTGGGGTCGCGCTAGGGCTCTGTCGATGGGCTTCGCGGAAATTAAGGCCCGCGGGGATATGAATGGTGAAATCATGCAACACATCAAGGGAAAGAGTGCATATGGGCCTTGAGGCTTTTCCTCCAGGTGGCTAGAAAGGGAGATTAAGGAGGACTGGGGGAGGAGAGATTTTTAGAGGATGATACAGAGAAATAAAAACCATAGAGGAGGTGTAGGCTTACACAGAGATCTTGAGAAGTTTAAATGAAGCTAAGATGAAGACCAATAGACAATGGGAAAGGTAGGAAAGGAAACAATCAACCAGAAAGGAAACAATAGGAGGATTAGGCAACTTACTCAAGAAAAACGATCTCTAGCTAACTTGTTAGAGGTGTTGCTTGCTCCGACGCGCAGGTTGAATGTCACCTACGTGACCCTTTTATTTATAAAGGGGTCACACGTGCGGTCAATTAATGAGGGTCACAAGGTCACAAATTAAAGCTGGTTGAGGGTCGTGCGACCTTATAACCTTGCGAATTTGTGACCTGTAGGTCGCAAGGTCGCACGGTCGCAATTCTTAGGTTCTATATCAATATGCGACCTTGCGACCTGGGGGTCGCAAGGTCACAATTTTTTGGATCTAATGAGATTTGCAACTTTGTGACTGGCAGTTAAAAAAAAATAGATCAGGATCAGACTCCATCTTTACCGAAAGGTTATGGGCTCATAAATTTTAGATGGGGCAAAATTTTGGAGGGTGTTGTAGCAGCTACAACACAATGCTACAAGCAAAAATGCCTAAACCTACAACATCATCAGATTACAAGAGAGCTGATCTTGAAATTCCAATAGAGGACATTCATCCCTTGGATCAGATTGAGTTCCACAAGCAAAGCTTAGAAATTCTTTATTCTACCATGTCCACAAAAGCAATGAGTGCCCAAAATATCCATAACAAGTTGAAAAATATAAGAGATCAACTTAAGGTTGAAAAAGCTTCTTCATATGCTAAAGACACCAGAATCAAGTCTTTAGAGGAATTGTTGATTGAAGTAGGGTATGACCCTGCTAATGTGAAAGCTGCAGAAGAATTAGTAAAGAAGAAAAATGATGATATTGCAGCACTTAGAAAGCAACTGAAACTACCTCCAATAGAACGTCCACAGGCTAAGGAGATTGTACAGGAGGCAAAACCAAAAGGATGAGATGATGAGTCTCATATTACAAATGACAATACAAATCAAGGAGATGGAAATTGAGATGGACAAGCTTGTCCAATAAAAATAAGTTGCAAAGACTCAAAATGTTCCTCCTACATTAATTCCCATGGTAACAACAGTAGTGCCTTCAACTCTAGTAGAAGAGTTAGCACCAAAAGTCCCACTATCCACAACAGTGCCATTCACTTCTTCCACTACTTCTGCCACTGAATCTTCTACTTCAGCGGTTCAACAGTCAGATGAGGCTAGAAAACTCATTAAAGCCATGGAGGACATGTCTATACAGAATAATGAGATAAACAGATTGAAAGAGCAAATCAAGAACCTTGAAGATGCCAAGAAATTAGCATAGATAAAAGCTAAAACAGAGGAACAAAAGGTCAAAAGGTTAAGTGAATAGTTAAAGAAGGTAGAAACAAAATTAGCCTTAAAAGAGCCCATGGCATACATTAAAAATCAACTATGGTCCAAAATAATTGAGTCAATTAATGATACTTGGCCATCCATTCAAGTGATTTATGAGCAGAAGTACTTGCTTAAGGTAGCTAAAGAAGAAATATTGAAGACCAAAGAAGCGCTAGGTGCCAAGCCTGAAGAAGCCTTAGAAATAATCAAGTTTCTCAATACTAAAAACAAGCAAGAATTGGATGAGATAGGAATTACTGATAGGACAAAGACAATTATTGAGGTAAGAAAATTGCGTTCAAAGAAAAACTTAATGAAGCAGTTGGAAGAGAAGTGTCAAAATATGGACTTGGCCATCACTAGATTCATGGTTGAGTTTGATACTTTAAGACAAAAAGGTCTTCCAAATATTCTTGTTATCAATGATAAGCTGATGAAACAAGAAGATTACAATAAAAAGGTAAGGGATTTTTCCAAAGAACATGTGAGTAAATCAGATTGGCAAGGAATTCCAACTAGTAAAGTGTTACATAAAAGCATTGAAAACTTGTTATATTTACAACATGAGATAAAACACCTTTTTGTAGTCAAGCCAACTTTTGTAAGGTACACTGAAGCAGATGAGAATTTCAAAAAATTTACAAAGATTAAGTTACCAAAAGAAGAGTTTTGGCAGAAGCTTACATATTTGCTTTAAAAAGACAGTTTGCAGTGAAAGAGGATGAAAAAATAGAGTTGCTATTTTACACAGTAAAAACAGATTTTTTAGCAGTAAAATCGTCAAAATCAGAGATGAAAGTGTATCAGAGGTTAAAGAGTATCAGGTGAAAGATAAAGTTCAAAACTAATTGAAGATCAGATCGCCAACGTTAAAGACAACTCAACTAGCCAGGTGCTAGCTAAGTCCAACATAAAGATGTTTTATTTAATAAATAGGACAACTTGCAAGTTTGTTATGCAGCTGTCACTATCTTTTTGTAAAAGATATTTTATTTTCCATAGAAAATTCCTATGATTATTCTAGGATATTTTGTAATATTTTTTGTATAAATAATTCATCATTTGAAGTATTAGTGTGGGTTAATTGCTGAAGATTTCTATAGTTGGAACATTCTGAACCTAAGGGTTTTTGTAATCAAGCTCAAGTCAGAAGACTAGATTTCAAGGAATAAAGCATCATATTACTGGATTCATGTGTTGGGCCACTGAAGTGAAGTAATTTCTACTGTTATTTGTCTATTTTCTTATTTTTTCCATCCATTCATAAATGTGTTCTAAATTTTAATGTGAAATCAGGAATTGTTATATCAGAATTTGTTGAAAGCACTCTGTTATTGAATGGTTTTCATTTAAATGTTTTCTGCTGATATCCAGACTAGGGAACCCTTAATTTCTCCCTAATTTTGATTGATCCTTACCTTTTCACTCCTTATCTGGATCAAAGAATTCTTAATTTCTCTTTATCCCAATTAAAGCCATTTCACCAATTATCCTTTGAAGATCTTTAGTGACTATGCTATCTTGCCCTTTAAACATTTGACTTGAGACCTTGATCCTGATATTTCTGCTTGACACATTGACTCCATCTGCCCAATGGATTACAGATTCACAACTATTCATCTCATTAAGTGATTTTCCCACCAAATCCAATCAAAAACCCAAAACCAATTTTCCCTATGTAACTAGCCTAAAATCAAACATAAAAACAAAGTTAAATATTATAGAGAGAGCCCTCTTTGAGCCTTACGAAGGCTAGATCCTAAAGCTTAAAAGTAGGTCCGTGGTTACCTCTAATATTCTTTAAACTATAAAATCAAAATCTCACAACTTTGGGTATTATTAGAGTGATAACAAGAGTGTTTATTTTGCAATAGAGCTTCCAAAATTTAATTTAATTATCGACCATTATGAGGTATATTGTAGAGATTTAACCTCTATGAAATATCTAATATGATATTTAAGTTCATAAGCATGTCTATTTTGAAACAGAGCTTCCAAAATTTTAATTTAATTATCAATAATTATTAGGTAGGTGGTAGGGATTTTACCTCCACAAAATGTTTTAGAATATTCTTAGTAGTAATCCTAGATAAATCTCAAAAGTAGTTATGTCATTTCTGTCATTTTAATTAAATTGAGTAATTAAAAAAATGTCATATGAACAACTGTCATATGAAATGAATTATAGCTTTTCGGGCATGTGGTATTTATAAACGATACCATTGGTTCATGATATTATAGCAAAGCCTATTTATAGGTCAAGAATGTCCATGATAAAGTGGACATGAATCTCCATGGTCAAGAAACTTTTGTTTCAAAGAAAAAAATTGATTTATGATAAAACCATATATACATATGATGTGTGTTTGCTGAAATTAAAATCTCTATCTTCACTAATGACAAATGACAAAAACAACTAAATCAAAAAACTTGGGAGCTCGAAATCCTTGACAATATACAACATATGTTCAAACTACTACAAAAATGTAAACAATGGTAGAGAAAAGAGCAAGATAGAAGGGGAGATTGGTATCCATTGACTCAATCTCTACACCATCCAAAAAATTCATACATCCCAATAGATCTAACTAGAAGGACAAGGGATTCCTTTGAGAGACCAATTTTCTTTTGTATCGAGGTCATGAAGAATGTGGAAATAACAAACATGCTCAAAAGAGGCAATTAGACGAATATCACTATGCAAAGATCAAGGGATATATTGGAGGATTCCACCTAGCGAATGGCCCAGTCTATAATTAGTTTGGAGTCTCCCATCACTTGGAGCCTAGTTAAACCTTTTTTCTTTACTACCTCCAAAAAAATGCATAAAGCAGTAAATTATGATTTATTATTAGATCCCCTTCCCAATGCATATCAATAATACATGGAGTATGGCTAAAATAAAGAACAATCCCAACGACACAATGAGGGGAGTGGCCCTGAATAACTCCATTAAAGTATGCCTGGGGTGTCATAGTCTAACTCAAGCAGGATCAGATTTAACTGCTTAACTAAATTTGGATCTAATTTGAATAAAGGCCAATGCAACCACCTTTTTTCCACAAATTTATGGAGGCATGAAATTGTCCTAGAACATACAAAGATTTCTAACTCTCTAAATGTATGAAATTAATAAATAGGGAAATCCATTGAAAGGAGTAACTTGTTTATTTTTCCACCAGTCTATAAATGCGTCATTGAGGTATCATCCTGCCCAACGAGCCTTACTTTTAAAAGAATTCCATAAAATTTTGCATACCTAAGTGAAATAACTACACCTCATTAGAAGATGCACATGGGATCCTTCCTTTGCTTTGCATAATGAACAACAATTTTGACCAACCCATTCCACTTTAAGCATCTTATCCCAAGTGAGAAGTTTTATATTAAGAGCCAACCAAGTAGTGAGAATTATTTTCAAAGGGACACTTTGATCCAGATTTATGAAGGAACGTGATGAAATATAGATATTAACATAAACAAAGAGATACAACTAAAACATAACTTCAATTCATTAATAACAAAGTACTGGAATTTTGTTACAAGCATAATGGAAATAAACTAGTTCAGGTGATGCTAGCTTATCTATGAGAAGAGATGTGGTGGCTACATGCCCCTGAACTGTGTTACAATGAGGGTTAAGGGAATTTTTATTATTTAACAACAAAGGGAAAACCCTAAAAATCCAAAACCCTAACCCTAGGAGATGGAACACCAAAATTTTGTAGGCCCCATTGGGGTTAGTTGGACAACCAACTTCCCGGGGTTGTAACTTGGTCATATGATCTATGTTTGGCACATAAAATACCTTGTTAGAAAGATCTCTTTGAGTACTAAAATATTTTTACTAGGACCTTATTGCTATGGGTCTAGTGTGGACCTCAAAAAAGCGTCATTTAGGGGGTCAAAACAAGTCCGAAAGTTCAAGACCCGAAAAAATGCTAAAAATAGTAAATTGTGTTATAATCAGGGAAATTGATGAAACCAGAAGGAGGCCCAAGTGGAATAGGAGGGTGGCCACCAATATCCACCTGGATCATTCCTCCCCCCCATATGAAGAAATGGTACCCATTTTGTGCAAAGCCTTCTTGAGGTGAGGAATTTTCTGTTGAACCTGGTCCTTGGTGAAGGAGTTGGACTACTTTGACACTCGATATAGCTATATCCTCTATTAGTGAGTGTTTTTTATCTGTGTGTCCACGATCCTATCAGTCATGTATTTTTTAATACAGTTTGGCTTGAGCTCTGTTGGTGTTAACTGCTCAACAACTGGTCCACATTAAACATTGGGTGTAGGCCAAGGAACGTTGAAATTTTGAGCTCAAAATCATTTTCTCCTACAACCTTACTGATGATGTAAGGCCTATATATAAGCAAGAAAAGCTTGTGGTGGACCCCAGAAAGGTGCTACTTCTACAAATATAACTAAACTTTGTTACCCACTTGGAACTTGTGTGGCACCCAATGTTGATCATGACGATGTTTGTACTTAACATTGGCTCTGTCCAATATATCATGGACCTACTGACAGATGTGCTTAATGTGTCCACTAAAGTCGGTAGCTTTGTCAACTTCGGACTGGACATGATTTGAAACTACCTGATTAGCTTTAAGTGGTATGGCAACATCAATGGGACATAGTGGCTGGAATCCTAACCCCACTCGAAAGGGGCCATGGCTAGTTGAGCTATGGAGAGCTCTATTGTAGTTGTGCTGGACATAGTGGAGGCTTTCGTCCCATATGTGTGCATTCTTTGATTTGTACATGCACAAGATGTGTATGACCACCCTATTGATGACCTTTGTTTGGCCATCAATTTGGGGGTGGAAGGTCATGGACTCAGTGAGCTTGGTATCCAATAACGACCAGAGGATTGATCATAATGTGATTAGGAACATGTTGTCTCGATCTGAGATAATGGGTTGTGGGATCCCAAAGTGTACCCACACTCATTCAAAGAAGAATTTGGTAGTGGATTTTGTTGTGATACTCTTCTTGCAGCCGCCAGAATGGCCATCTTAGAGAATCTGTCGACGACCAAAAAAACACAATCGTTTCCATGCTTGGTAGAAGGAAGGCCCGACATGTAATCCATGGAGATGGATTCCCAGTGCTAGATAGGAGTAGGAAAAGGAGATAAAAGCCATACTTATTGATTGTAGGTTTTGAAATTACGCAGGAAGTGTATGATCTGATGTACTTTCCAACATATTACGAAGGTTCAACCAATAAAAATACTTCTACAACACTGCCACAATTTTTTCTACCCCAAAATGTCCAGTGACCCGACTGTATTGGGCCTCCCAAATCATCTTGGCATGCTTTCTTGAAGGAACACTGAGGTGTCCCAAGTGGCATAACAATGTGTCCTACAGGTGAAAGTGTGGAACTTGATTGCCTTCCAAGAGCACCTAGTATGTGGTGTCGAATTCTAAATCATTCTTGTAAAAATGCAACATCCAAAAGTCTCACGTCCATAAGAGTCGAGCATAGTTGTCAGCGCCATAATCGACGGTCGGCTGAGGCAGTCTACAACATTATTGGTGTTTCCCTTCTTGTACTTAATGTTCAAATCGAATTTTTGTAGATATGTGGACCATTTCTGATGGCGATCATTCTGCAACTTTCCTTGTGTCTGTATGAACTGCAGGGGTCAGTGGTCTATGTGGATGATCGTTTCCCTCCAAAAAATGTAATGCTTCTATTGTCGGCAAGCCTACATAATGGAATACATCTCTTTGTCATAGGTGGGATAATTTCAGATAGTATTTGAAAGTGTATCATTATGATATGTCATTAGATTCCCTTGTTGGGTAAAAACCACACCAATAGCATAGTCGGAGGCATCTGTCTTAATTTCAAATGGTTGTTGCAGGTCTAGAAATGTGAGCACTGGTGTAGATCAGGGGTGATGCTTCAACTTGACAAACACCTTCTATTGGGATTTAGGCCACAATAACTTTTCTTTCGCTCCAAACTTGGTGACTTGACTCAAAGGCCGAGTGATATGAGAGAATCTCAACACGAACCTGTGATAGAAATTTGCAAGACCCATAAAGTTGTCGAGCTCTATTAGAGTAGTTGGGGTTGGCCAATCCTGAATAACTTATATCTTTTCTGGGTCCACATGCACACCCAACTCATCAATGATGTACCCCAATATTGAACCTAGGTCATATCAAAAGTGAATTTCTCCAAATTGGCGCACAATTTGTGTTGTTGGAGGGGTTGGAGGACCTACCAAATATGGTGTAGGCGCTCTTCCCAACTCTAGATGAAGATCAAGATGTCGTCCAAATATACTACCATGAACAAGTTGGTGAAGGGTCGTAATATGTCTTCCATCAGCCTCATTAAGGTTGTGGGGGAATTCGTCAACCCAAAGACATGACAATCCATTAAAAAATGCCCTCCTTTGATTTGAAGGTAGTATTTCACACATCGGAGTGTTCGATTGGTACCTAGTGATACCCAGAATTCAAGTCAATCTTGCTGAAATATTTGACCCCCTTGAGCTGGTCAAGAAGGTCATCAATTTGTGGAATTAGATACCTATTCCGGAAATTGATCTTATTCAACGCCCGATAGTCAATACAAAGCCTCTAGGTTCCATCCTTCCTCTGTACCAACACGATCAGGCTCCATTAGGGTGATGAACTTGGTCTGATGTGCCCTTTATGCAACAACTCCTGAATTCTGCCTCTTGATTTCATCATTCTCTAGAACAAAGCATTGGTAGATCGGTACATTGGGTAACAAGCCGCTTGGGATCAGATCGATGGAGTGCTTGACTTGACTGTAATAGCCCTGGTAAAAATCCATGTAAAACATATATAAGACCATGGTTAACGGGACGTGTATTCCAAGGTAAATGGTGGGCAAAACATCCTAGCGGGTGTTCATTTCAGTTATTATGGCTAAAGGAAATTGGAAAAGGCAATGGAAAAGGCTTTGGAGAGGCAAAAGTATTTTTGGCACATTTATTTATGAAAAAGAATGAAAAATAGGAGAAAATGAAGGTGAAATTTCACATGTTTCATGTGAGGAGGAAAATGAAGGTGAAATGTCACAGGTTTCATGTGAGGAGGGAAATGAAGGAAAATAATGGAAAATGAAGAAAATAGAAGCCTCATTAATAAAAGGGATTATGAGGATCACTTGATAAGATTTTGCTGGTTAATATTTGGTCAGTGCATTTTTTGAGCTCTCTCATTATTCTCTCTCTCTGTCACATACTCTTAGATCTCTCACATACTCTTGGATACTTAGAGTTTTCTTGGAGCACTCTTGGAGAGTGTGGATACTTGGTGATTTGGACCAAGAAGGAAAAGGAAGAGCAGGAAAGTGAAAGTAGTCATTGGGATCATCAGCTACATCGGGTTTTGATTGCAGGTACCGAGTTGCATGTGTGTTTTTCTAAATAGTTTTGGAACACCTCGTGTATGCATGTGGATTTTCCTAGCATTTCCATTTCCTAGATAACCATGGTGTTGTGGGTTTATTCCATTGATTGTTTGTAATTGGTTCTCATGATTCCTTTAGATGTTGGGTTGAGTTATTATTTCTTGGATCCTTGGTTGGAAAAATGCTCTGGAGCTCGACGGATAGTTGTTGGGTTGATTCACTAGTCTTGGAGCCTTGGTTGGACAAACGCTCTAGAGACCTAGGTGGGTTGAGTTACTAGTCCTGGAGCCTTCATTGGAACAAACACTATGGAGTCCTGGAGTAGATTTGATGGAGACCAATCCTTGATGGTTGTGATGTCTGATAGTGAGGTGGAATCACTGGTTGAGGATTGAGGTGGTTTTGCCTCTAGAAGCCCTAGAATGATTGTGATTTATGTGTTTGATGAGATCCCAAATTCATGCTTGGAATATGGCACAGGGGTGATTGGTTGAAGTAAGATTTGGCTCAACCAATCTATGTTTGGGTGGAACGTGGAAGCCCCATCTCTGGTTGGTTTTTACATTCGGTAATGAAGAGCTCATTCATATGGTATATTATATGCAAATGTATTGCTTTATGTATGGATTTTATTGTTCTTGTATCCATTATATTTATGTTGTTATTGTGCTATTTATAAACATGTATTTGATCAATGATGATGTATGGCTCTATCCATGTTTTTAATTATTAATGAATGCACAATGTATCTATGGTCAAATAGACTTTATTGCATATAATGATGTCAGGGAGCAATGCTTCTGACCGATTCTTAGATAAGTATGAGACCCTTGTGTTTAAATTTGTTGTTTACACATGTAGATTCAATGTTTGTGACATGTTTGACAAAATGATTTTCATGGCTAGGAGGGGTCCAGATGAGTTCGTGTTTATGTGATTACTTTTGTATCATTATTCCAATGTTATTTATCATCCCTTAAGTTTTCATGAAGTTTTGGGCAGTGACCTGGGCTCTGGGCCTAAAAAGTTGGTTCAAATCCTGGAGTTGCAATCACAAAATTGAGTAATTGGGGCCCTGGCTGCATGCTTATTGTGTTGTGCCTACAACTATAGCCTCCCAGTCGCTACCTTATTGTGTTATGCTTGCGGCTAAGGCTCAAAATGGTCAAAAAGTCAATCTAAACTAGGGGTAAGAGGCTTAAGGGGTTAGGACACCCCTTGGGGACGTTGTTGATGCTGTGTAAGGTCTGTTTGTTAGGTTTTAGTCGGTTCTACTTCCTCAAGGTGATCTAGGAGGTTGAATCTCATATTAGTAGCCTCTCATCACATGTTTACCCTAGTCGGTTGATTACTTGGGTAGATGTGAGAAGAGGGTGTTACATTGACAATGTGGGGGCACCCTTATGGGTGAGGTGAAGATGTCCCTGTAGTCCTCCACGACCTTGTCCATATGTTGCTGTCATGCAGAGGAACCATGCCTGGAGTTTGTGGATGTGACCACAATATTCCTCTTACTCTAAGGGCAAATCACGAGGAAAAAAAATTTCTCCGTCTTGGAAATGATCTTACTGCATTGTTTAGCAGAGAAAAAAAAAGGCGATAGGTGGAGTTACCTCTGGTATCCTACACAATTTCTGACCCAAAGTAATAATAACAGAATGAGGTATGGATTCATATACAACATGATGCTTCTATCGGTATGACTAACCTAATAAAACATCATAGACTTCTATAGGGGAAACATCACACAATACCTCATCTGCAAAGGGCTTAATGCTATAAGGAAATCAACACTTTTGGCTGACATAGAGATCTCACCCCTTGTGGAGCCACCTGATGGTGTATGAATGTGAGTGCGGCATTGTTGTAAGCTTCAATATCTTAACAACCTTAGTTGATATCATCTGATTCTGGTTCCCACAAACAACGATGAACTACACCGACGAACCCTTTACCCACATCTACGAGTGGAAGAGGCACTCCCCCTTCCTCAGGATCCTTAGGTTCCACCTTTCGAAGCTTGGTGGTTGCTACCATCGCAGTAGGTTATGTATCAATTATTTTCTTCCCCTTTTTGGGTTCTGGCTCATAATCAAAGCATGTTTCTGTCTCTGAGTCTTTTATCTCAGGCACCAATGTCTGCCTTGCGCAACATTCGTTTGTGTTGTGAGTGGGAGTTTTATGGAACTCACACCACTTATCGATGTCTTTCTTCACCTTACCATTATTCTTGGCTTACAACTTTGAGGAGTTGTTCTAGGGGGTCGCATCTTGGATCTACCCTTTGATTTGTGGCATGGGGGCGCCTTTACACTGCTTTCTGTTCGTAGATCCGAAGCCTCGCTTCTCCTGCTTGAATTTTCGGTCAATATTAGTAGCATATCGATATGCTGCACCAAGCGAGATGTACAAGAACTAAATTTCCTCCTAAATGTGTTTATGCAAACAACCATAGTACTTGAGCACCAGATGTTTCTCAGAATATTTGATACCCAACATTGTGCGCAGCGTATGGAAAAGATTCATCAGCTCATGCATATCTTAATCCTTTTGCTACCGCAACGTAGTCCATTGTATGTACTTGTATTCATAACTCCTAACAGGGTAATAATGTTCCTTGATGCATCTCAGAAATAATTCCAACTGGGTGCAGCTGAAAACAATGAGGGTTCCCTCTCGTCCCTCTAATCATAATAGGTTTCCCACCAATCCTTGACGTGGGGGTGTCTTTGAGGAGTGCAAAAAAATCTTTTCCCTATTGGAAAATTCATGAACTGAAAAATATCCTTCCAACAGATTTAACCATTTATCTGCGAAATATACATCTATCTGTCCTTCAAATACAGGAATGTCAAATTTGACTTGTACCTTAACGGGAGTGGTGACTCCAGAGTGGTTGTTGGATGGAGATTTGTTGCCTGTGGGCATTTGTCGAAGGATCTCGATAAAGTTGTCTATCATCACATTCCTTTGTCACTCGAGGGATTCTTCGAGCAATATTTTGAAAGGATCTCCTACTCCCTCATATTTCTTTTCTTCTTCCATGGGAGGCCATTGAGGTCGGCGAGGCTGGTCTTGCAAAGGTTCAACCAGTTCAAGCCCTAACTCCTTATACCTCGACCTCGTTGGGGACATGCACAAAAAAAGAAGAAGAACAGATCGCCCTGATACCACTGATCCATATTTATGAAGGAACAAAATGAAATACATATATGAATAAAAAAATATATATATACAACGAAAACATAACTTCAATTCATTAATAACAAAGTACTGAAAAACTGTAACTAGAAGAATGGAAATAAACTAGTTCATGCAATGGTTGCTTATCTAAGAGAAGATACTTGGCCGCTACATTCCTCTGAATGTGTTATAATGAGGCTCAAGAGCCTTTTTATTATTGAAAAATAAAGGGAAAATACTAAACAACCAAAACCATAACCCTAGGAGATGGAACACTAAGATTTTGTGGGCCTCGTTGGGGTTAATTGGACAACCAACTTCTCGGTGTCGTAACTTGGTCATATGATCCTTGTTTGGCACATATGATACCTTGTTAGGAATATCTCTCGAAGTATTAAAATAATTGTGATAGGCCCCTTCCAACAACTATGTGCCTATTGAAGACCTCAAAAAAACATCATTTCGGTGGTCAAAACAGCTATAGAAGTTTAGGACCTGAAAAACTGCTAAAAATAGTAAATTGTATTATAATCAAGGAAAATGATGAAACCAGATGGATGTCCAAGTGGAATAGGCAGCTGGCCACAAATATCCACCTAGATCACACTCACTCTCTAGATTACCTTCCACTAATAAACTTTTTGATCACCAGATCAATCTTTAATTCAAACTTTGTGACCGAGCTACGCCAAGAAATAACTATAGCAAGGATTCTTGGATCAAACGAGTAGATATGGGGAATCATTCCTGAGATACACATGATTTTCTACAAGAATATTTATGAAATTGTCCCATTCTTCTGCTAATAGACCAGTCAAACCCAAAGTCATGGCATACTTCAACTTATCTTAGCCTCTGATTTGGGGATCCTATGCCTTTGCATCAACTAAAATGAAATGTTTGAACAACCAAGAGAAACCAATAGAGGCATTGAAATACTTTTGGCATAGAATCTAGACCATAAGAAATTGGATTTGGCCTTTCTAATCAAAGTTATTACACCTTTGGGCACTATTTCAATGGAATTCCAGTAGACCCGAATGCTCCCCAATACATACTTTACTAGCACCAAATGCCCCCCTCTTAAGAGGAAACAACTAACCGATATTGTGATATGATCCTCCACCTTATTTACGATCCACATCTAATTTGTGATATGATGATTATTTGGTTTGATAAAAAATACCAAATACTGTAAGGCTTCATCTAGATTCTTAGTAGGAAATGGGAAAAAACCCCTCAGCTACAGTAAAGAATCTACCAAAATTACAATGGAAGATTTTTGTAAATTTATCTCCATCCATATAGCCTTACAAAATAGGTTGAGGGAGCACTTGAGGGAGGAGAAGTTCCTATTATCCCCCATAATACAATAGAGCAATTAATCTACAAATAAAAGATGGGATACTACCACAACTTCAAACACTTTGACACCTTGAAGGTTGCCCCTAGATCAATAGTCGACAACTAGTTTTATTAAAGGCTTAGCCACAGTAAGGAATAGGAGGTTGGACATGAGGCATCCTTGGTGAAGCCCATGATAGGCTTGAAAAAAATCAAATATTGCCCCATTTATCAATACAAAAAAAAACTCACTGAAGACAACCCATAATCTAGTTTTCCATTTGTAGTGTAAAACCTATTTGGATGAGGACCAACCATAGGAAAGTCCAATATACTTTGTCATAGGCCTTTGAGAGATCCAAATTTAGGATAACAAATTTCAGGTTAAATGATTTGACTGAATGAAACACCTCTTGAGAAATTGTAACAATATCTTGTATATTTCTATTTTGTAAGAAACTAAATTTTCTTCAGAGATGAAAGAGTCGAGGACATATTTTATCCTCCTTGCAATGATTTTGGAAATTAATTTATAAATAAAATTACAATAAGCAATCAACCTATAATCAAGGAAAGAAGACCCCTCTTGTGATTTAGGTATGAGACATAAAACAAAAGAATATAGGGAACCCAACACCTTACTAGAGCATTGCGATGCCTTTTTTCCTTGAAAAGGTCCTCTTTATCAAATTATAGAACCCTACATAAAACTCTATAGGAAAACCATCAAGGCCTTGAATCTTAGACTTCTATATAGAGTTTAGAGTAACCAACACTTCCTAATTTAACTATTCCACCAAGATAGTAGCATTCATCTCATCCGTAATGACATTTGTAAATTTAGACACCACTTGTAGTATTTTCTAAATAGGAATTCCTTGAGGGGCTTCAAAGAGAGCATGAAAGAAGCAAACCCGCTTCGTAGCTTTGTTCTGAAAGGAGTGAAGAGTGGATCCATTTGAATCCACAATACTCCATATATTGTTTCCCTTCTTCTGTGAATATATATATATATATATATATATATATATATATATATATATATATATATATATATATATATATATAACAAGTTTCTTAACCAGGGATTTTTATTCTTATGTAGGAGGACCGATGGTGGTTAAAAAGTAGGGCCATATGGCTCTCCTCGAGAAATAACAACTCCAAGTCTTTATATATAACTCATATATATATATATAATAATAATAATAATAATAATAATAATAACGACAAAGTTATAATTAGTTTATTTATGTGATTTAAAAAAAATCATTGTGAGATGTATCATAGATTGATGCTTAACAACGTTTATCAAGTATTGGGGAACAATAAAATCCCAACAATTGCCCCTAAAGGTGCAAATGTGCATCGAAGAAATAACGGATTTGGAACTTGATTATTTTGAAAAACTAAATAAAAAAACATTAAAACTCTTAATTCTAATAAAGTAAATATTATATAAAGATCGATCGTCGTCAAAGGCCAATGACTCATTCCCCAGGCCACACAATGGGTTTGGCCGCTCTAATCTTGCTTTCCCAATTTCTGTCAAAATGTTTGCCCACCCTATATCATTCCAACTTCCATTCACCAATTTATTATCTTTCTAAATGCCACTAATATGTGTTGCAATCAATTTAATTTTGGTTCCATTTTAAAATGGATATGTTTGACATCTTTGCGAGTTTCAAATCTAGTAAGAATTTTGTTAGCAAAACATTTGGTGTTAGATAGAAATAGTCTATAATTTTTTTTTGTTTAGTTTAATGGAGATAGGGAAAGAGTGTGCAAATTTGTTTTGTTTAGTTTAACGGAGATAGAGAAAGAGTCTGCAAAATTTTTGTAGTCTTTTTATTATTATTAAAAGGTTTTTGAAATTGTTAAAAGGGCAGCTGCCAATCTTCTAGAACTTCGAGAAAATTAATATCCATTTTTTCGAAGATAAGCGACAGTTAATTGAAGCTCAATATAATATCCCTGTATGAACATGAAATAAAGAATTTAATGGTCAGGCCATGTTTAAGGCCCATATCTACTAAAAGACATACAATTACTCCATTTTCATTATTGAACTAACACATGCATATGTATTGTCTTATTACGATATGAACAATACCATTCATGTGCATTTGACATCAATAAAATCTACCCCATGGTTTAAGAGCGTGAAGTTCATTGTTACTGTTGTAATTTCTAATCAACCATGGCTAGTATTTGTTTGCATCGAGTAATTTTGTGCAAATGAAACAAGAAATGATAATTATGAGTCAATCTTAACCTTAGATTTATTATTCTACTAATTGGATCTGCTTATTCAAACAGAAATCAATAGATGGGATCAAAAGTTTTATGGCGCAGTAAAAATCCTGCAATATATTCTGCGGGATTAGAGACTGAAAGTTTGAAACGGCCTAGGAGTTGAGGGAAACAAAAAAATTGGATTAGAAGTTTTATGGGTGGACTTGTTTCACAATAAAAAAAATTGCAACGTCAACGGGAAGAAATTTCCCCGTCGTTATCTTGGAGACACAAAGCTGTGGCAAAAGAAGCTGTAATTATGCCAATCACTAGTGAAGAAGGGGGAACTATACCTAGGTCGACCAAGCATATAATTGTTTCATCTTCATAGAATCTCACCATATCAGGAACCTTGACGACTACAATATATAAGGAAGACGACAACATCTCCATAGGCACACGACTTGGGTTTTGGTGTATCTACAACTGAGTTGAGACGAGGCCAGAGCAAGCTGCATTTCCTATCAGATTTCCAAGGTGCAAAACATTGTTCACGTAAGGAAGAACACTTGTTATTAACACATTCATCTTCCCCGGTATTGGAAACTTAGGAGCAACAACATCTTCATTCCTAATTTATTAAATATCACCCATGCTTCTTACTGATATGGTCCAAAAAACCCCACACAATGAAGCAAATTGGGCATCGAGAATCACAAAGGAAAATGGAAGTAGAGAGAACAAATCCCTCTTCCTGTAAGCGCATGCCAAAGCAAGTTGCGTATGATCACAAAATCCAATGGAAGATTGCATTTAAAATTTCTTGTACCCCATAATTTCCGATATAAATTGTCCAATTAGTTTAATACTACACCACTAATTGACGTCCAGAAAAATCCCCGTAAATTCTTAGATTTGTGACGCGAATCCTGTCTCCAATGCCCCAACGATGTTGTGGTCCTCCCTGCGGATCATGTATGTTTTGGGATCATTACTTTATCATTAAAAGAGATTGTGAGTGAGAAATCATCTTCAAATTATTATAAAACATATGATTATGGTAGATGAAAAGTAAAATTAAGGTAAAACATAGATTAGAGTAGGTAAAATAGCATAAGTATGAACAAAATTTTGTGGGGGGACTCAGGATGAAATCATCGCTTCTCTAAGAAGGGGGAATCTCTAGGAGTTATATAGATGTACTTAGTAGAAATCCAAATACCAATCTCAGAGGAAATCTCTAAGATTTCTATAGATGTACTAGGTATAAAGGCAAATACCAACACAAAGAATCCAAAATTTATGAATCTTGTATTGTTCAATTTTTACTGCTCTAATAACTGGAATTGTCCCTACAATTAAGGTAAGGGAGCTCGAAGTGCCATTCCAAATTAGGGAATGAGCATTACGATATTTCCCATGATCACATAGCAGGATAATTACAGTGCGTTTCAGAAAAATCAATGATGGACACAAAATTATATTTGTAAAGGAATATTCTCAAGGCATGGTGCCAATATCTGAATTGAAATCCAAAAGGGACTTCCTAGATCCAAAAGAAAAAAAAAATTGGTGTTGCCCACAATCTCAATTGTAGATAAGCCTAAACTTCTAGCTGTCAAATGCTATTCTAGTTTGAGGTGACTTCCAGATCGTTATGTTAACCTGCTTCGGATGATTGTGTGTATACAAGGATTAGATCCCTCAAGAAATTGTGTATATATTAATTGCTAACCTTCTGTATTTTCTTTGGAAATTTTCCTTTAAATTCATGGCATTTTTTGTTGTCGTGGAAGATTCACTGATGTCAATATAAAGTTTCTAGTGATATATCTTTTCTATGTGTGTGAAGAAAGGACTATTTTGGGTCCTATCTTGTTTAAGAGCTTACAACTCTTGATGATTTCTGTATATTTGCATTTGGGTACATTTAAGTTAATTTGTGTATGAAGAACATACGAGTTCTAAGGTGCTTGCTGCATTTGGTAGTGGCCACTGTGGATACTTGTCATAAAATGGGCTTTGCAAAATACTTGAATTAAGACCTTGATTTTTGGGTTAGTATGCATGTGGACACTGTGTATACTACAAAATCTATGCAATATTGAATTGAAGCTTTGAATTTTAGGTCAAATTCCATTTGGTCACTCTGCGTACTTTAAGTTGTGAATTAGGTCATGCAAAATATTGAAGCTAGGCCCTTGAATCGGCCTTAGTCTAAAATTTGTCCTCTAGGGAAGAAGAATTTTAATTATTGTAAATGGAAGGCCTGGTTGGTGGGTTTGGAACATGAAATATTATTTTTGGGTGGATTTAAGACTTGTAACTTCTTATTGTTAATTGGCTTGTTGGAACACAATATTTTGTTTAGTGTCTTCATCTCAATCTCGTGTAACTTACATTTTAAATATTAAAAAAATTATTAAACTCTTAATTGGGTTTGTTTGGATATAAAAATTCAAGAGTCTTGACACGTTTTTTTCCTTTTGTTTCTTAATGTATATATAATTTTTTCCATTTATCATTTAAAGACTTGTAACTTCTTAATTTTAATTGGTTCATTAGAATATAATATTTTGTTAGAGTGTCTTCATCTCAATTTTGTGTAACATGGGGTGGCAGGGGTGGGAGGGATTATCACTAATGTTGAAAATGGCAACAAGAAACAGTGAAGGAGGCCTCTTGAAACATCTTTTCTGATCCTAGTTGGAAAGTGATCACCTAAACTAGGTGGGGACCACACATGTGATTTTTGTCGAAAAATCTATTTTTTAGACTATGTCTATTTTTAGACATATGGAACATGGTCCAGGGATTGCAGTATGTTATTCTTGGAGTATTGGTCATGTTGGTAAAAATAGATGGACATTTATTTTTTGGACCTATAGGTCGAAGTCTATTTTTAGAGTGCCTCTCCTTAAAATAGGGAAGTCAAATATTATTTACCCTTAATAATATTTGGACTCTAAACAACAGTTTACTCTCTTGGAGCACTTCAGTTCGAGCTACAGAAGTGGCTCATGCATATGACAGAGGAATTACACTATTCCTATGGGTTAGGTGAGCTAATGCATGGTTGAATTTAGTTAGAGCTCAAGTGGCGGAGTTCGGTGGAGTTGATGCGACAGTTAATGGAGGTGGTGTTCTGGTTAACTAGTTGAACTAGTTGTATTTAGTTTAACTGGCTAATACACTAGAGATGAGTTGTGTGAATTAAATATTATTTAATTCACAAATTATTAACTCATTATTCAACTAAATAACACATCATTTTAACTCAGTGCATGGACAGTTCAGTGGCGACAAGTGAAAGAGGTAGATGAAAGGGTTGAGTTAGCTATCAGTTGCGACATCAGTTGTGCATGAGATTTGCACCACACTTGGAGGAAATTACCAATGAAAATTGCGCAGTTGGAGCCAGTGAGATTCGAACCTGGATCTCTATTTAGACCAACCTTGATTGCGCAATAGAGGCAGAGAAGTAGTGGGTGTGTTTTGAACCTGTGACTTGTTCAAAACCAAGCTAGTTTTTGTGCAGCTTTGGGAGATAGTACTGAGTACTTGTGAGGAGTTTGTACTATGTATTTGCTGCATGTTCTCTCCATTATAATATACTATAGCTGGGGGTTTTCAGCTATAAGCTTTCCCCATACATACTGTGTTAATGTGTGTGATGATTTGATGTGCTATCGCTTCTATTCTTTCCGCATGTGACAATTAATTGTAGAAGAGATTATGTGTTATGCATGCAATTCAAAATTGATGTGTGATCAGGTTAATATCCATTGAATAAGTGATTTATTCAGCAAATTTCTACATGGTATCAGAGCTATATTAATTGTCAAGATCTATTACGGTGATTGCAAACTTATTTCCTCGAACAGAGCCTGCATACGGGCCAGATAGCCTCCGGATTCATCTTTCTTCGGAAGTGAAAGGTCTGGTAAAAGCCCATGCAGTCAATCTCTGATTTGGAAATAATTTTTTCTCAAGTGTAGATCGGAAGCGATTGAGTTATCAGCTGGTGGTGAAATTCGAATTTGCAGATTTGTGTTCTTGGTGCCGCGGCGAAAATGTCTTTCATCGGGTTGCGACTAGAATATGCCTTGGAAGGCAGTTCGAATTATGTTGCATGGAAGGACCGCATGGAGGCTGTATTAGATTATCATGGGCTGTTGGAATTTGTGGAGAAAGAGATTCCAAAGCCTACTTCTAATGATCCTGCTGAAGTCGAAGCATGGTGAAAGAAACAAGCAAAGTGTCGAAGGATCCTGTTGGAGGGCGTCAAGGATCACAGAGTGTCCAGCCTGCACGGAAAGGCTTCTCCATATTTGATGTGGAAAGCCTTGACAGATCTGTACCAGAGCAAGAGCGACCAGAGGAAGTTGGCACTCAAGGATAGACTCAGAAACATCAAGATGGAGAAAGGAGAGAGCATCCCCAAGTACCTCACGAGGTTCACCCAATGCAAGGATGAGCTGGGAAGCACGGGAGTGACGGTGGAGGATGAGGACTTGGTGAGCTTGGCTCTCCTGGGTCTTCCGAAAAGTTGGCATGCATATCAAGATAGTGTCAATGGTCGGGAGAAATTTCCCGGATGGGAAAGACTGTGGTCTGATCTGGTGCAAGAGGAGATCCGGCAGAATACCAGGGATGGATCTTCATCAAAGGTATTTGATGAAGAAGACTGTGCTTTGGCTGCCAAAGCAAGGAAGGGGAAGGGCAAGGAGAAGGCTTCTCAATCCGGTGCGGATGGTAAAGAGCGTGACATGTCCAAAGTGAAGTGTTTTCATTGTCACGATCATGGACATTACGCCACGAATTGCCCAAAGAAGAAGAAGAACAAGTAGGCTGCTGGAGCTGCAGCTGGTGAGGCTCTTGCCTCGCAATTTGAGCTGGACTTCTCATTGATCGCATGCATGTTGTCTAGTGCATTGGGATCGGGGTGGTATATTGATAGTGGCGCTTCCTTTCACATGATAGGAGATGCAAATATTGTCAGTGACTTGGTGGAGAAAGGTCTCCGGATGCATATTGAGTTGGGCGACGGTGGACGATACAATGCGACCGACATTGGTACCATAACCTTTCAGAGGGAGTCAGGTAAACTCATTCTTTTACAATATGTATTGCTTGTACCAGGTCTAACAAAGAATTTGATCTCAGTCGCAATGTTAGAGGATAAAGGGTATGAAGTTGTCTTTAGAGAAGGAAAAGTTTTCCTTCGGCACAAGGCAACGGGAAAAGTCAAGAAGGTTGGGATTTGAGCAAAGAATCTCTACAAACTTGAAGTAGATGGGATGGCTACGGAGCTTTACCTGGAAGTGGAAGGAAAGACATAAACCGAAGCTCTGAGAGGGAGCAAGTGTTGTATGCAAAGTAGAAAGACATGCAATTGAAGCTTGAGAGGGAGCAAGTTTTGCATGCAGGTGAAAGTGAACCTCAGGATGTGGAGCAGCCACAAGAGGATCATGGAGTGGAAGAAACCACTCATGCAGAGAAATTTCGTGCTAGACGGGCAGAGGGAGTGCATGCAGCTATACCACCAGGTGTGAGGTGGGGCGACATGCATGATTAATCCCATGAGGAGATTTCTGGGCAGATTCATGAGATGGTGTGGATCTCATGGGTTGAACCTGGCTACGAGGTGCCCACAGCGTAGCAGTAGCAAGATCAGTTGGAGTGATGCAGGCAGGTCAAAGTGACAGTGTCGGATACTGGAGCGCGGATCAGAGTTGACAACAAGTGCAAGAGTGCATGGGTGCAAAGAGTCAACAACGCAGTGGTTCCTGATGACATGTGCAGTTGGCCACGCAGAAGTCGAAGAATTTGATGATAGATGATAGATGCATCAAGATTGATTGAGTTGTTTGGAGCCTATTCATTTTCATAGGAGTTGCAGAGCAGATGCATGGAGTTGCATGGCGCTTGTGAAGGTTGCAGGGTGAATGCATGGAGTTGCATGTTGCATGCAAAGACAGTCCTTTCTTGTTGAGAGGGAGTGTTGAAAATGGAAACAAGAAATAGTGAAGGAGGCCTCCTGAAACATCTTTCCTGATCCTAGTTGGAAAGTGATCACCTAAACTAGGTGGGGACCACACATGTGATTTTTGTCGAAAAATCTATTTTTTAGACTATGTTTATTTTTAGACATATGGAGCATGGTCCAGGGATTGCAGTATGTTATTCTTGGAGTATTGGTCATGTTGGTAAAAATAGATGGACATCTATTTTTTGGACCTATAGGTCGAAGTCTATTTTTAGACTGCCTATCCTTAAAATAGGGAAGTCAAATATTATTTACCCTTAATAATATTTGGACTCTAAACTTCAGTTTACTCTCTTGGAGCACTTCAGTTTGACCCCCGGAGGTGGGGCATGCAGCTGCCAGAAGGATTTACGCTTTTCCTATGGGTTAGGTGAGCTAATGCATGGTTGACTTTAGTTAGAGCTCAAGTGGCGGAGTTCGGTGGAGTTGATGCGACAGTTAATGGAGGTGGTGTTCTGGTTAACTAGTTGAACTAGTTGTATTTAGTTTAACTGGCTAATACACTAGAGATGAGTTGTGTGAGTTAAATATTATTTAATTCACAAGTTATTAACTCATTATTCAACTAAAGAACACATTAGTTTAACTCAGTGCATGGACAGTTCAGTGGCGACAAGTGAAAGAGGTAGATGAAAGGGTTGAGTTAGCTATCAGTTGCGACATTAGTTGTGCATGAGATTTGCACCACACTTGGAGGAAATTACCAATGAAAATTGCGTAGTTGGAGCCAGTGAGATTCGAACTTGGATCTCTATTTAGACCAGCCTTGATTGCGCAATAGAGGCAGGGAAATTAGTGGGTGTGTTTTGAACCCGTGACTTGTTCAAAACCAAGCTAGTTTTTGTGTAGCTTTGGGAGATAGTACTGAGTACTTGTGAGGAGTTTGTACTATGTATTTTCTGCATGTTCTCTCCATTTATAATATACTATAGCTGGGGGTTTTCAGCTATAATCTTTCCCCATACATACTGTGTTAATGTGTGCGATGATTTGATGTGCTATCGCTTCTATTCTTTCCGCATGTGACAATTAATTGTAGAAGAGATTATGTGTTATGCATGCAATTCGAAATTGATGTGTGATCAGGTTAATCTCCATTGAATAAGTGATTTATTCAGCTAATTTCTACAACTAATCCTGAAGGAATAATACAAGATAGCTTTTCTCGGGGTTTGGGAAAGAAGACAAATAATCAAGAAGAGGCCTATGGATTGTACCTCAGTCTCACCTTAGCTCATAAAATGGATATGAATATCACAGGGGACTCCCTTTTGATCATAAAACATATGAACGACAACTTTGCAACTCAGAACAATAAATTGAATCAAATCCTCATGAGATCCCAGGAAATGCTACCTCACTTTGGAAAATTAAAGTTTTTTCACATCCTAAAAGGTCAAAACAAGGAATTTGATAGGAAAACCAACATTTCCTGCAAAATGAAAGAAGAAAGAAACAAGGTGAACAACATAGAGGGACATTTTCCTGTCCCCTAATTTCTTATATGAAAATCCAAAATCTGAAAGTCAATTTTGAATCTTGTATTAAAAATGAGAATCATAAGATGAAAACTGGGATATAAAGGGGTTTATAAGTTCTGTCATCTCCCTCATGGTTTCCTCCCCCCGCATTCCTCTATTCCTGATCTCCTACCTCATTACCCTCTCCCCCTCCCCCAGCCTCCCCCTCTCCCACCTCTCCCATCTTTCCCTCTCCCACCTCTCCCGCCACATCACCCTCCCCTTCCCCCCCCCTCTAGGCCACCTTGGCCATCTCGAATGCTCTCCCATCTTAACCCTCCCTCCTATCCTCCCTACCCTAGTCACATCTGCCCTCTCATTTAACACCCCCTCTCCTCGCCTCGTGGCTGCACTCGTCAACGTGTTGTTCTATTTCACTCGCCCTGTGCCTATTGTCCTCAACTTGTTGTAACACTTCACATTGGCTTGTGCTTAAGTGTGGGAACTCTAGGTCTCTTTACTCGTATCTGGATCTGTAATAGGAGCATTCAAGGAGAAAAACATGTGAAATCCCTCTGAACGAGAATTTCATTTCACAGCCTCTGGACTGGAGTAGACGATTCATGTGGGGGAAGGTGAATTTGCACAAGCCGTAAATCGTTTAAGTAAGCAGGATCATCATGGTGGATCATTGGGATCCACAAGGTAAGCGCACAATCCCTCTCTTCTGCATTTTTCTAAGGCTAGGAAGTTTCTATGAATGGATGCATAATAGTTTGATCTTCTTCCAAAAGACAGGGTCGGTCTTTGTCCTAGTTGTTATTAGCTCAAGGACCCCTTGGCAGGTTCTGGGAAGTCAAGGAATTCAAGGGTTTTTTCTAGTTGTTGGAATAAAGGGAAGTCACCCTTGGGAGTGTGAGTTTGTATCTACATAGGGGGTCAATTTCAGTTTATCTGATAAGGGTGAGACAATTGAGGGGGAGTGGGATCAGCTCGACCTAGGTGTGGTATTCGCTTGGCTCTATGTTTTTCCTTTCTATGTGGTTTATCCTTTTTATCGGTGTCCATCATCTTCATACATTGATGCAATGAATCATACCCACAAGGAAGTCTCGGTTTCTAGTTCTTGGGGTCATTTTCACCCTCGTTCAGGTAGGATGGCAGGTCGTTTAGAGAAAAAGCAGGTGAGCAACCCTCCACAGACATAATTCTCAACACCCAAATGTGGAATTTATGACAAGGAGCACTTTGAAATAGGGAGGGGTTGGCAGTTATTTAAAGGTGTCTTCAACAACAACAGGAGGAGGCTTATGAAATGCAGGATAGGAAGATTGAAAAGAACCAGAAGATTCGTTTGTTAGAGGATGAAATTGATGCTCTACGAAATCAAATTGAGGACCTTAAAATCAAATTGGAAGAAAATAACTCTCAGTATGCATATGAAACTACTAGAATTGATCTCAATCGTCCAACTGCCATGGAGGACTAGCCAACTCTTTGTGTTTATGTTTTGAGGATTAAATATAAATTTATTTTTATTTTAAATCAATTTTGTAGGGTATATAGCAGTAATCAAGTAGATATGCGTTTTTTTTGTAATTTCAGAAAATAACAGGGTCTCAATGAACAATATGAAAATTCTGCTGCCCATGGATGGAATTGTACTCAATCTGTAATTCTCTCGGTTTTGGCCATGAACGGGCGCATAATAATATAATCATTCTACTCTTATTATTAAATATCTTTTTTTTTTGTAATTTATATTTTAAATATTAAAAAATATTAAACTTTTAATTGGGTTTGCTTGGATATAAAAAATCAAGAGTCATACGGTAAAGCTTTATTAAAGCGTCCCTCAATGGAAAAAGTATGTGCATAAGCATATGCATTATACAAGAATAAATTTTCCAGCTGGAATTTCTATTTTGATGTTGTGATTTTATTTTCTTGGATTTTTTAGTATTTTTAGGTATTGCTAACAGCGTCGTCTACCGAGGCAGAGGAATTTACCGGATGGTCAAAAGTGGCCGGAATCTGACAAAAAAAAATTCAAGAAATGTCACAGTAGCAATGTTTGAATCATGTTTCTAATGGAAAAAATGGATTCAGTACCATCAAAATCCTCTAGGGCACCCAAAATATTGAAGTTTGACAGTTGTTAGAATTTCCATGATTTTAAGGGAAAATTTGCAGGTTGGTTAGACCACGAAATTACTCATGATGTGATTTCCAAAATGTGCAATGAATCTTTTTGTATTTTTTGGATGTAATTTCCATAATCCTCAATGTCATTACATAGTCTTGGAAAATGATTGCATTTTGCTAAAAATTTCTAATTTTTGTGTTTTCACCAAACTTTATAATTGTTGTGTTTTGTCACATGTTCAAAAATTGTTAGACAGAGGAGGACGAAATTAAGCCTCTATTATTGGTTGAATCTACTAGGCCAAACCCATCATAAGAACACCTTCGGTATAAAAATAATTAATTTTATCAATATAAAATATTCTTCTTCCATCCATTCTACTTTTTAATTGAAAATAATTGTTTTCAATATTTGCTTTTTGTCGATCAATATTTACAAAAGGAGCCACCATGGACCGATTACATTTAGTCAACCCAGAAGGCATGCATTGCCTGTAGAACTTGGGTGTTTTCCAAGGCATTCAAAGCACTTGGTTATTTGCCGCAAAATTTACAAAAACATACCGAAACTAGCATCACGGGGGTGGGTGTAGGGTGTTAGGCGGAGGAGCCGCAAAGAGACGATCCCGATGGTGCATGTGATAGCTGATGTGATCCACTTGGGTTTCCAGGGCTCGGAGGTTGTCTTGAGAGTGCCTCAGTATATGACGCAGACTCTCCAGAGCCTCAATTATCTTCATTTGCCAGATTTGGACATTGTTGATGTAAGCCAATAATTCATTGCGATCTTCATGCCTTTGATCATGTAGGGTTTCCATATTAAGTTGGATCTGTTGGAGTTATACAGAAATAGCTTCAAGGGTGGCCGGGCCCTCAATGTCGTGTGGGGATTGGGCTGGAGAAACTGCCATAGTCGTTGTTGAGTGTTGGCTCTCCGTAGACTTCTAGTGGGAGCTCGGGTCTCCTGGAACCTCGCAATTGTCCATGCCTCGGCCAAAACCACCACGTCAAGCCCGATCCCGTTCTTTTGGCATACAAGCACCCTCCTCTTCCACTCGCTGTGCTAGGCTACATCGTCAAGTCGCACCACTTCCTTCTGCCCGTGAAACCCACGCTCCACCCCTGCACCCTCGACTAAGCTTGTCTCTAACTGCATCCCGAGTCCCGTAGACGAGGGACACTCGGCCGCCACCAGCCTTCACACTGTCATCTAGAGAGGTACGAAAGCTCCACCACCCACATATATGAATTGCAGGAAAGCTAGACTGCTCCATGAGCCCAAGGAAAAAACACTCAGGGGTTGGGCCACAAAGGGATTTTTGTTGCGCAGTCTCCAGATTATGAGCAGGCACCCAGGTTGCAAACACAAATATCGCAATCGAAGACATGACCTCCACTCTGAATTCACCGCCACCACCCTCGTCCTCCTCCTGGTGCAGTGCGCACGACCTTGTACCTATGCCAGGAAGCCTCCTAGTGCCCAACCTCTCACCACCACTGGCCAACGAGCCTGTCACCCTTCTCGTCCCAGGCCGGCGGAGCTCAAGCCAGGGCTTGAGAGCCAACGTATGTTCTTCTGCACATACCACTGCATCAACGTTCACCATCGCCCACTGAAACAAAATTCTCTGAGTGACGTCCATCCTGTGTTTAACCATAAATCAACCTATCGTGAGAACTCCTACCCCGAGGCTCTTTACCACTCGCGCATGGGAGGGTGGTGAGTCGGCGGGCACGTGGCTTGGGGCTGGGCGGGCCTTAACTGGCCCCCTCCCACTTGTCCTGGTGATTGAACACTCCCAGAGGGGAATAATTATTTTCAATATTAATAAAAATATTTGTTCAAAATTTAATCAAGAATAATATATTTAAATTTTAATAGAAGTGTTTAAAAAATATTAAATTTGATAAATGATTATATATTTATAATAGAATATTAAATCACTCAAAATTACTAAAAAAATTGTATAAATGATATATTTATATTAAAAATTGTACTATGTGGTTTATATATAATGAAAGAAAATGAAAGAAAAATTACAGGGACATATTGGTCCTACATTTCCTTATATTTTTAATTGAAACAATTGTAATAAAAATATTAAAAAAATAATAAATTTTATAAAAAAAAATATATTATTTTTGATTAAAAAAATAATTATATATATATATATATATATATATATATATATATATATATATATATATATATATATATATATAGGATAGAAAACATGAGGTGGTTTATTTGCAAATATAATTATATATGAAGCAAACTAAATTAAGGAGTTATAGTCGCAATAAAAGCTAGAAAGTATATGCATATAGTTGATCAATTAAGACTAGTTGTGCCTAGTATAAGGGTAGATATTCACGGGTAAATGTTTAACGTTTAACATAAATATTTAACATTTATATGTCAGTTCAATTAAAAAAATAAAAGGTTAAAAGTAATATAGAATTGCGTATGGTGGAGATGTTGTAGTGCAAACATTCAAATCTTGGCTCAATGAATAATAAAATAACAAATGCACCAGATGTTGCAAGGGAAACACTGTAAGGAAATAGAATATAACACTAATTAATTCTTCTATGACAACTGTTGAAAAAGAAAAAAATATCAACAAAAGGCAAGGATTGTGCTATAATGAAATCTTATTGCAATACTGCTTCCTTGAACCTTAGAAATCACAAGGTCTATGTTGAAGTTAAATACCTTGTCTAATTATGCCAATATGAATCCCTTGTAAAAAAAAAAAAATAGAACATGATTTGCTACCTTTGAAATCAAAGGTCGTTTTGGTACAATTCCTCCATATTTCTTCTTGATCACTTCCTCCTCGTATAGAAAACCTTAATAGTACAAAGCAATTTTTTTATAGTTTAAAACACATGTCTACAAAGGACTATAACAATTTTGTAAATAAATTTTGAATTTCTATGTGAATTAAGATTTACCCTTGAATAAAACCGCACATCTCTCCAACCTGGAAATTGAACTCAAGAATAGTATCAACTACACCTCTTCTTGAGAAAATTTCCTGTGTTTCTCTTCTGAATTTTGACTCGCCTCTATATTATTTCCTTATAGGCTGAGAAGTGCACAAGTTGCGAGGATTTGCACGTACTTGGCCCTCCCCTCATTTCTAGTTCAATATTCATTCATCATGTTTGGTCAGCCTAAAAACAAAATTGTGGTATATATGCTTCCCAATATATATTAGTAACAATACATTTAATAATATTTTCAACACTAATTTAATTTTCTACATCAAATATATTCACCGCAAATCATGGTAGTGAACATTGAAAACAAATTTCTCAAATTTACCCAAATTATATCATCAGTACATGCTTCACAAAATTTTAAAAGCCAGTTTGAGTGCTTCTGAAGTCATACCCATATTATTATACATCAAAAATTAAATCACAATAGGGAGGGCGCACATCAAGAAAATAAAGTGCCTTTCTCTTCTTTCTTTGTCATTTTGGGGGCCTTGGCATTTCCTAGGGGAGGGATTTCTTTAAGGGTCATCCAATTCATCTTATGATTTTTCGATAGGTCGGTCTATGGAGGTGGGATTCAGAGTCGCCTATAATAGTCACTTTCACCTTACAATCTAAAGGGGCGTGTTAGCTGTAAGTTGGGGCAGGAGAGACCTATCTCGTAGCGGGGAGTGTGGAAGTTGCCTAAGATTTTCGCTCAACCAATGAAATTCATGAGTTCTAGTTTACACTGGTTGGGTATGTGTGGTTAATTTTCAACCATTCAAGTGGGACACGTAGTTGAATTTGCCAACTTTCTTTATTCACTCTCTTAATGTAGAATTTACAAACTAAAGTAAATTAAAAAAGGTGAAACAACATCATCATTATCATTTATTAAAAACTATATTATGTGTTGAAAACCAATTAATCTAAAACTATAAAAGACGACTAATTAGAAAAGAAATATCTAATAAAAAAATATAAATATGATCCTATGCATGCTTCTCAAACTAATGATTCAATTCCCCTTCTTCAACAGATTGGAAAACATATTTTAACTACTAAGACACTTTTCATATATAGACATATATAAGTTACAAGTATGCAAATGAGATGGATTCATTTACAACCACAGAACTAGTCTCCCATATTTTATCGTGAGGGAAAAACTATATTTATTTGAGTATTATTTCGAGCAAATAGTAGAATCCAATATTTTTTCTTCCATACAAAAAAAAAGATAAAATGAGAGATGCTAATTGAATCCTTGGACTCCATTTTTCAAATTAGAAAGTTTATAGAGCAAATTTCTACCTCTTGACATTCTTTTGATAGTTCTTGTTGGTATCTATGAAAGTAATTTAACAATTCTCAGTGGTATTTTTGCTGTCATTCATATATCTTGATCTACAGATAATTGAAACCATTTATTTCTGAACTAAATAACATCTAATAAATGTAATGTTTACTAATTACTACAAGAAAAAAGGACATTGGTGAGGGTCATGCATGTGACGGACCATTAAGGTCCATCACCAATATCACATATGGTGACGGTCCTTAAAAAACCGTTGTTGTAAGTGCATATAATGACTGTCCTTTAAGGCTTGTCACCAAAGCCATTTTCAGTGACACTTTTGGTGAGGGTTGTTAAAGGCCCATCACTAATTCTCTCTTTGGTGACACTTCTAGTGATGATATTTTATTGACCATCACCAATGCTCTTTTTGCTTACTTTTGGTGACGGTAAAAAAATGTTTGTCATCATTGATTGTTCCAATGAGTTTTTGATAACACTATGTGCATGTTACTATATTTTTTTTCAAAAGATAACGATTTAAGACCATTGTTGTGGAGTTTTTTTCATTATGTGTCCAAGGAAATATAGTGGTTAGAGTCGGTCAATTTGTTAAGAAGTAATTAGTGTGTATCATTTCCCTCAAGTAATGAGAATATAGTTTTCCTATGAATCAATACATGATTCATCTCTATTAGGTTTATTATCTAACAAATTTCCTTTAGATAAAGTTCCACTAGTGTGTGTAGAAACTATTTTATTTAATACATAATCAAGCTTTGTCAATTCTATTAATTAGAGAGATCTAGCACTACTAAACACTCTTGGCACATCTTAACATGCTTTGACACACACTAAAATTCCTTGGCACCTCACATGTATTATAACATCTTTGTACCTAGAAAATATTACCATGATTAGGACACCAAGTACATGTTGGCAGGCCCTAACATAGCATAATACTCTCCTAGCATGTGTTGGCATGCCTTGTAGTCCCTAGCATGCCCTGGAACACTTTGGCATGCATTAACATACATGATCACTTGGCACACAATGGAACTTGGCATGTATTGGAACCTATTATTAGTGTGGCTAGCATGCCCCTTTTGAAAAAGATAAAGTCTTGACTTATTAACCCTGTTATGTGTTCATTTCCTTGCATTTTAGATTGGTTCTTATTTTTGTTTCCTTGATACTCCTTAAGACATATTGGAATACCCTAGCACCCTATACATCCTAGCATGCATTAGCATCTTGCATGTCTTGGCACTATTTGGCACATGTCAAGACACACTAGAAATCCCTAGCACACTTTGGCACTTCTTGACATTCCTTGATATTCCCTAGCATGCCTTACAAGTGCCTAAAATACCTTGTGACTTCCTCTTTGGCATGATAGCTAGCATTTGTTGACACTCCCTGATATACCGTCATATTCATTCACTTCCATGCATTTTGACCTAATGCTCCCTTGTGTTTCCCTAGTACTCCATAACACTCCTCAACATGCATTAGCGCACTCTGTCACACCTTAGCACTCTTTGAAATGCCCTTCCACTTCATAATATGTGTATAACTCCCTAACACACATTGGCACTTGGCAAGTATTAGTATGTATAGCATTCATTAAGATGCCTTGGTATTCTTTGGAATGGTTTAATACTAAATTTATTTGAGATCAATTATTGGAAAGTAGATGAGAAGTAACAAAGGATGATTTGGCACTTACAATGCACTAACACTTGGAACTTGGAACCTATTGCAACCTAGTGTTGGTGTGCATTGCATGCCCCTCCTGGAAAATGTAAATTGATGACTTATCAACCCTATCATGTGTTCATTTCCTTATAGTTTAACTTGTTTCTCGTTTTTCTTCCTTGATAGTCCCTAGCACATATTGTCACACCCTTACACATCTTGGCATGCTTTATCACTTGACACATCTTAGCATATTTGACATGCCTTGTAACTATCTGGCACATGTTAGAATTTCCTAGCATTCCTTGGCACTCATGCCCTCACAACTAGCCTTACATTTTTTCACGACTTGGAAACCGAATCAAGTCCTTAAATACTGCAGTTCATGTGACACTGGCATGCTTTAGCTGCAACAACTTGACCAATTTCACCTACTACAAGTATATTGTGCCTTTTTCACCTAAGCACTGCCTATACCTCATCTTAAGCCACACATGTCCAAGCTGAACTTGTCCCACTTAAGAAATTACTAAAGGATCACATCTAGCCATGGCCATAAAACAACTAAGCAACATAGTATACATAGGCAATATTTCACATGTATGTCTTGTTCATATAAACAATAGAGAATTAACTGAGAGTTTGCAAGAACCACAAGATACAAAAGATATAAGTTGACACAAGTCGAGTGCCCCAAAACTTATACATGACATTGTACAATATGAAATTGTCTAAAATATTTTAAAACATGCATTTAGCCAAAGTGTGCCACATGCCATATAAAAATATTAGATAAAGGAAAAATAGTGTTGTGCCCAACCCAAAGTCTCCCTTTGTCTAAAACTGCTTTGTTGAGCCCCTTATCACAATCGTAGGCTCACCTCTTGCAAATCCTATTATGAACTTCTTCTAACAAAACTCGTCCTTGGCACACTTGAATTCACTGACACTCCCTGGCACACCCTCTTATTTGTTCATTTCCATGCATTTTGACCTATTTCTCCCTTGTGATGCCTCAACACTCCTCAACACTCCTTAACACTCCTTGGCATGCATTGACATTGTCTGACACGTGTTAGCATGCCTTTTAATTCCTTGGCATGCCCTAACCCTCCCTAGCTATCATGCCCTCACAACTACCCTTACTTAATTTGAAACTTGGGAACCCAACCAAGTCCTCACTTGACTGCAAGAGATTGACCAAGTTATGATTACTACAAATAGACTATGTTGTTGAATTTTGTAGCTTGAGAGGTACTCCACGTTCCTATTGAGATGGGTTTGTGTGAGTTTGGTAAAAAAAGGCTTTGTCGGCAAATAACCCAAGAAAAGGTGTTTTGGACCCAATATGGGGTTTAAAATCTAAAATAAAATTAAAAAGAAAAATAATATTTCCTAAGGTCTAAGTGGATAAATCCTGTAAGTTCTAGAGGGTTCTTAAGAGGCCTAGCTAGGAAAAGTTATTTAAGGAGGCCTTAGTATGAAGGCAAGAACAACAAGTGAGAAGGAGCTCATTTTATCAAGGAAGCCAAGAGAGATGTAGTCCTAAAGTAGGTCGAGTTAGAGGTCTGAGTAAGGGTTGCTAAAGGGAGGCCATGATCATACACCAAGAATAAGATCATCATGTGAGGGTTTAGAAGAATTTTACATACCTTAATGGGTTTAAGATAAGAAGTAGGATGACATATTGTTTGTTCTCTTATGGAAAATCGAGCTCAAGAGAGGTGGCTCATGAGAATTTTGGCATGTGATTTCAGTGGTGTTTCTATGTGAAGGCCGCTTAAAATTTTGAAACAGTAGAGAGGGTTGAGACCCTATCTTGTGGTGGTCATTAGGCTGGAAGGTCTACGATAAAGACCAATACAAATGGAGGAGGGCTTGCACTAGAATTTAGGGCCATAAAAAAAGTAGTTGCAGGTGTAATATTGACTAAGGCAATTGTAGTTTGAGGGTCGTAGATATCTAAAGTTCAGGTCAAGATTTAGTCAAAGAAATTCCCAAAATCTATGGATCCATATGAGTTAGGTCGAGTCCCTTATGGAGGCAAGAATTGTTATTTTTTCTATGGGTGGATAGGGTTTGTTCTAAAGCAATTAGAATAGAAGTATAATGCCCTAGTTAGGGAGGTTTCCTAGCATGTCCAGTTCATAAGGTATGCCCTTAATATTGCGACAAATTTGCATATAATAAGAGGGGTCATGACCCTTAGAAAGAGGTTTATCTTTGCAATATATACCATAGATTTGGAAGATGGTTTGCAGAAGTATGTGTGAAAATAGAACATCCAAAGGAAGGTGCAACCTAAGTAGAATATTGAGCAGAAGAAATGTGCCATTTGAGGAATGGATTGAAATGAAGAGGAGTTGATTTTGGTGGAATTCCCGTAGAGTTTTGGACAGAGATATGAGAAACCTATAAACAATTAGACAATGGAAAATTAGTGGATGATTTGTGACTCTAGTTCAGTCATCTACAAATTGTTAAAATGATGATAAGAGGAGTAGTTCAGATTTGTTCATAGATTGGAAAAAAATAAATTTGTACACAAGAACAATGATTTTGAGAGGAATCAAATTACTATTAGGTGGAATAATTGAAGAGCCCTAGATGAGGGTAGTGTTGTGGGAAATAGATCAGTAAAGAATTGACCGTGGTTGGGAAAATTGATGGAAGTCCAAGTACAATTAGAGGGTTGTAAGGTGGCTGTCAAATAAGAGCCTTGAGTCCTCTACTTGTGAAGGAAAACAAGGTTGGTAGAAGGGTAGGTGTATTGGGCCTAAGGACATGCAAAATTTGAAGGAATAAAGTAGCAATCAAGTGGGCTATCCAACTAGCCATAGTTCAATGTATTGTAGAGGATTGAGTCAGTGAGAAGAAGGGAAATATCCATAGCCCTAGACTTTTCATCTTGGAGCAGGAGTATGGAAAAAGTGGTCAGACCAAAGAGTTGTTTACAAACGGAGTTGTGAACAACTAATCGAAAACCCTGAGTGTTGCAGAACTTAAAGGAAAAAATAGGTAGATGGAGGGAATTTTTTTTTGAGCTGAGTTCAATAACCTAAAGGAGTTGAGTTCATTGATAGAGGAATATTGAGGAATTTCATAATGGGAGGCAAGAGGACCTTCAAGATGTGTTCAGGACATGTGGAATGAATGGGCTATGTGTGGACACCATAAAAAAGTGGTTCAAGTGTTGTCTTGTTCAAGGTATATTGGTTTTCAAAGCACTAACATCAAGCCCTAGTTTTATTCCTTGTATCAGTGTGATTATAAAGGGCCATGATCCATGGTACGAGAGCTCTAGCCTATTCTATTATATTTTGTAATTTAATGAAGAACAATTTGAAAAAGTTAAAAATTGTCATGTGCACTAGTTGGTTCCATGTTGTGTGTAGATTTCGTTATGCAAAGTATATGTGTTGTGGCACTTGAGTGTGTTTGCATCAAATATTCTAAGACTGAACCTAGATTCTCACGTGTCATGGAAATTCAACATATGACTTGTTCACCTAAGAACTACCTATAACTCATATTAGGCTACTCATGTGCAATCTCAACTCATCCCACTTAACAAGTTACCAAGACAAGGCTCATCACATCCAACTGTGCTTGTAAAACAACTGAGCAACACAATTTACATCTTGACATGCCATAACACCTGCATGTATTAAATTCCTTGGCACTACGTGGCATGTGTTAGCATCCCCTACATTCCTTGGTATGCTTTTACACTCCCTAACACACCTAACACTTCCTGGCATACCTTGGTAGTTTAACATACCTTGGCGCTGCCTAGCATATAATATTGTCACTCCATCCTTAACACACCTATAACTCATTGAAACTCCCTATCACACACTCTTATTCGTTCACTTCCATGCATTTTTATCTAGCGCTTCCTTGTTTTTCCCTGACACTCCTTAACACTCCCTAGCACACATTGGCACAACCTAACACCTGACACATATTGGCATGCCGCCCTAGCACTCTAGCATTCCTTGGCACTACCTAGCATACCTTGTCACTCTCTCCTTATCACACCTACAACTCATTGACACTCCCAGCCAGAAACTCTTATTCATTCATTTCCATGCATTTTTACCTAGTTCTCCCTTGTATTTCCATAGCAATCCTTAACACTCCTTGGCACGTGTTGGCACACCCTAGAACCTAGGACATCTTAGCATGTCATGTTGGCCTCTAACATGCCTTAATGCTTCCTAGCACACCTTGTCACTCCCTCCTTAGCACACCTGGAACTCACTCAAACTTCCAATTAAAAACTCTTATTTGTTCTTTTCCATGCATTTTGACGTAGTGCTCCCATGTGTTTCACTGGCACTCTGAGTTAACACTTCCTTGCATGTGTTGGCACATCTTGGTCGCATGTTGCCCTAACACTCTAGAATTCCTTAGCACTGCCAAACATGCCTTGTCACTCCTCCTTAGCACACTTGGAACTCATTGACACTCCTTGTCACACACTCTTATTCATTCATTTCCATGGCACTCCCAGTCAACACTTCCTTGCATGCCTTGGCACATCTTGGTCGCATGCCGCCCTAGCACTCTAGAATTCCTTAGCACTGCCAATAATAGCTTGTCACTCCTCCTTAGCACACCTGGAACTTGTTGAAACTCCCTATCACAAAGTCTTATTATTTCATTTCCATGCATTATGACATAATTCTCCCTTGTGTTTCTCTAGCACTCCCTAACACTCCTTGGCACACATTGGCACACCCTAGAACTTGACACATCTTGGCATGATTTCCTAGCACTCTATCATGCCTTTGCACTGCCTAGAATACCTTGTCACTCCCTCATTAGCACACTTATAGCTTGCTAACACTCCCTATCACACACTCTTATTCATTCATTTCCATGCAATTGAAACTAGTCCTCCTTTCTGTTTCCCTCGCACTCCCTAGCATGTGTTGGCACCACACCATAGCACCTAACACATCTTGGAATTCCTAACATGCCTTGGAAATTTATAGCATTTTTTAGCACTTCCTGAGATTCCCAGTACACCTTGGCACTCCCTAGTTGTCATGCCCTCATAGATAGCCTTACTTTTTTTGCGACTTGGGAGTCCAACCAAGTCATTGAAAAGATAATGTTATGTCTAGCCCAAAGTATCCCTTTGTATGAAACTAATTTTTCCATCCCCTTATCACAATCATAGGCTTTCCTCTTACAAGTTCTATTATGAAATTCTCCTAACACACTTCGTCCATGGGACGCCTTGAATTCACTGACACTCCCTGGAAAACACTCTTATTCATTTCCATGGCACTTCTAGTTAACACTTTCCATGCACTTTGAACTAGTTCTCCTTTGTGATCATCCTGACACTCCCCAACACTGCTCATCATGCATTGAAACCATATAGCATGTGTTAGCACACCTTTTCATTCATTGGCATGCCCTGTCATTACTTAACTATCATATCCTCGTAACTACCCTTTTTTAGACTTGGGAACCCAACCAAGTCCTGCCTCAACTACAACTACTTGACTAAGTTTCATTTACTACAACTAGACTATGCCTTGTTCAATTAAGAATGGATTATAAATCATCTTAGGCTACTCATTTCCAATATTAACTCATCCCTTCTTAACAAGTTACCAAGTCAAGGCTCATGTCCGACCATGGCCATAAAACAACTAAGCACCGTAGTTTACATCTTGACATGCCATAACACCTGGAACGTCTAACAATACCTTGGAACTATGTGGCACATGTTAGCATCCCATGGATTCCTTGGCATGCTTTGGAAGTCCCTAACACACCCTACCATTCACTAACATGCCCTGGCACTCTATCATGCCTTAGCATTGCCTAGCATATAACCTTTTCACTCCCTCCTTATCACAATTGGAAATCACTAACACTCCCTATCACAAAATCTTATCTGTTCATTTCCATGCATTTTGAACTAGTTCTCCCTTGTGTTTCTATGGCACACCCTAACACTCCTTGCACACATTGGTGCACCATGTCACTTGACACATCTTGGCATGTCGCCCTCACACTCTTGCATTCCTTGTCACTACCTAACATACATTGTCACTCCCTCCTTAGCACACCTAGAACTCGATAACAATCCCTGCCACACATGCTTATTCATTCATTTCCATGAATTTGAAACTAGTGCTCCCTTTTTTTCCCTGGAACTCCATAACACTCCCTAACATGCATTAGCACACTCTAGCACCTAGAACATCTTGGCATGTTTCCCTGGCCTCTATCATGCCTTAGTATTGCTTAGCATACTTTGTTGCTCCCTCCTTAGCACACCTAAAACTCATTGACACTTCCTGTCACAATCTCTTAATATTTCATTTGCATGCATTATTTTCACCTAGTGCTCCCTTGTGTGTCCCTAGGACTCCCTAACACTTCCAAGCATGTGTTGGCACACCCTGGCACCTGTCACATCTTGGTCCCATGCCACTCTAGTACACTAGTATGACTTAGTGTTGCCTAGCATACCATGTCACTCCCTCCTTAACACACCTGGAAATCACTGACACTCCTTATAACACTCATGTTCATTCATTTCCATGAATTTTGACATAGTTCTCCCTTGTGTTTTCCTGGAACTCATTGACACTTAACACACATTGGCACTTGGCACATCTTGGTATGATTCCCTAGCACTCTAGCATGCCTTGTAACTATTTAGCATATCTTGTCACTCCCTCCTTATAAAACTTGGAACTCCATAGCATGCCCTATAACTCCTTGGCACATGTTGGCTCTTGGGACTTGACAATTCTTGGCATGCATTTGGATTCCCTAGAATTCCTTGGCATGGTTTGAGATAAAAATTATTTGAGATAAATTATTCAAAATTAAGAGAGAAGTAATAGAGGATGTTTTGGCACTTAAGCCATGCTAGCACTTGGCCCTTGGCATATATTGGCACTAATGTTGGTATGCATAGCAGCCTTCCCCTCTTATAAAGGTAAGGTGAATTATTAAACCTCGTATATGTTCATTTATTTTCATTTTAACTTGGTGTTCCCTTTTTTCACTTGACACTCCTTAACACGCGTTCTCCTACCCTAACACCTGGCACATCTTTTCATGCCTTAACACATGGCATGTCTTGGCATGCCTAGCATGCATTGGCATGTCTGGCATGTTTGGCATGCATTAACATGCCTTGGAACTATATGGCACATGTTATCACACCCTAACACTTCTTGACATGCCCTAGAATTCCCTAGCATGCCTTTTCACTCCCCCCTTGGCATGCTCGACACTCGCTGACACTCCTCGACACACCCTCTTATTCATTCATTTCAATTCATTTTGAATCGATGATTTATGTTTGATGGGGTGCATGTCTAGAAAGAGTTCCTTTAAGAGAATAAAAAAATGATCGCACCATTACTGAAATAAGTAATTGCGAGATTCTACTTGAATGACATTAAAAAACTATGGAAGAGATTTTAAGAATGGAATTTTTAGGGTTTTTTTTATGTTGTGAGAATGGTAAGAAGTGAGTAGTCAATATTGTGATTTTATTTCTCATTAAAGTTCTTATCCTTATGAGAGACTCGTCTTGAGAAAATGACACCCTCATCATGCTTAACCTTTGACTCCTAATCTTCTCAAAATAAATGTCAGCTTTCATAGTGACGGAAGGGATGTTGGTCTATGGTGTGCTGAGTGATTGGGTGAGAGTGTTAATGTACTATGAGAGGGACTGAACCGTTTAATTTGTGTCCTCTATTGATGACATATTGTAGGTGTGTGTCATGGAACCACAAGGCCACTAGAAATATTGTGTAAGATGTAGCCCAACATAATAAATTCCTTGAGAGAAATATGTGGAGAGGGATCAAATAAGTTATATTGGTGAGTCCACCAAAAATTATTTACTAGAGAGTGTGTTGGCTCGGGGGGTCTTGACCCAGGTTTAGAGGTTAAGGTTTTCCAACAAACCCCTATACCACTGGCCCTTTCGGCAGTGACCTGCTTGCGTAGGCCAAAGTCTCACCCAAATTAGTATGGGAGGGTGCTGGAACCAGGTTTCCGCACCCTGGGAGAGGGTAGGTAAGTCAGGCAGAGCTGCGTTCGACTTCAAAAATATCAGATCATATATCACAGAACCCAGATATATCGGTCCCTTTGCACCCACGTGCGCAATACCACTTATAATCATAGTAAACAATAAATACCAGACAATAAAGCAACTATCACAGCTATTCTTGCATAAAGTATAACAGACAGGCTCAGATCAAATGTCAACGCAGCATAAGAAAATAACATAGTTACTTTCAGAGCTCAACATAGAACCATGCATAACATAAAAAATATCATAGAGTCGCATTAACAGATTCAGATATTCCAAAAACTTTCCGCTTTCATTAATCCTTCAGATCCTCTTACAATACCCAAAACCCAACTTGCGCACAGAGAAGCAGGGTCCGCACACAGCGAGACTGAGGATCTTCGCGCACACAACCAGTAGGAGTTATTTCCCCAGTAACCCAAAACAAATCTACTAATTTGTGATTCGCAACAATCTTAATTCATTTCCTGCCTTACAATTCAATAAAGGTTCAACTACTTATGCTACCTTTAGCCTACACATCCAATGGTTCGCAAACCATGGTTTGCGGAATCTTGGTCTACCCTTGACCCACTTACAATGAATTAGGGGCTTTGACCCACCCCAAAACCCCTGCGTTAGACTAAATATAATAAAAAATATACAAAACGGACCAGATTCACAGCTTTGTGGACTAGATTCGTAGCTTTGTAGGAGACCCTGTTCCAACAGTCCCCCAACACAATCTTGTGACTCATCCCGAGTCACTGTGGTGGTGGAGTCTCCACCTACGCACGTAGTGCATTAATGGCTATGACCAATGGAGGTAGCACTTCTTGACTCTGAGCAGCAACGCTCTGTGCAATATCTACGAGTTTCTGTGATGTCGGTCCTTCTGTCGCAACAATGACACTCTCTATTGTCTGGTTTAGTCGCTTAACAACAACATCAACATCTTGTGAGAGATGGAGGGCTACGACAGCCCAAGGCTTCAAGCATTCTTTGATGACATGCTTCTTATGGCGGAGTTCCTCGATCTCATCTTAGAGGGTATTGTTGGTCCTCAATCGTGCAAAACGCTGTGCAGAAACCAAGGTGGGTAATGTATCCTCGATCTGCTCGAAAGCTTCCTCCTTTTGTCGCAAGTCCTGATTTATTTGCCGGAGGATCAGATCGCGTTGGATCTTGGTCCATAGCTGCATGGCGGTTTCTAGTAACTGGGCACCCTAAGCAATATACCCTGTAATGGTGTTTGTAGCCGTGGTCACTAGTGCAGTGTGCTGGGCTCGTACCTCCCGGGCTGTTTCGGGCTGCAATTTGGCGTATAAGTTAGTGATTTGCTGCTCTAGCTACGCCTTAATGACCTACATTTCCATCCTGGAAGCTTTCAACGCTACGACCAATCCTTCAACCTTAGCCTGGGGGGCGGCGGCGGCCGGGATCTCTTTCGTAACCTCCGTGCAGAGCTGATGGATCAAGGTTTCGAGCTTCGCTTGCTACACGACAACAAGGATCACTTCCGCGTTCTGCTGTGCGATGGTATGTTCTGCCACGTCGAGTTGTTGGTGTACTTGCTGGTCCTGATGTTGAATCTCCTAAAACACAACATTGTGGAGACCTTGCAGTACTTCGTGGGGAAGCTTGTCTAGATTCAACTGCACCCCTGCAATTGCTTGGAGTTGTATTCCCTGGTCTGGTGAACTGATCACAAGGGTAGTGCTCGGTAAGGAACAAAGACGGCTTTCTTCCATTACTAGCACTGTACTGCTAGATTCCAAGGGGATCCGTCCTTGAACCATGCTGGTTTGTAGTGTGTCTATCTTTAACTACAAGGTGCGAAGCTTGGCCTGGACGACATTGATCGCAACCCTTTGTTGTTACTCTAAAGCTACCCATTTTTCTTCTGTGGCCAGTGTGACTGCATCTGCAATTTTCTTAATATATTCTTCAGTCAACGTAACCGTCTCATCTCGTTCCTTCTAGTGGGCGCGCTGCTTCTTTCGGGGTCCCTTGACAGGCTCGCATGTTCTCTTTGTACCTTTGATGTTTACTTCCTCCATGCCCAGATCTGGTTGCGAGTCGACCTGGGTGTCAGCCTCGGTGTTCTTCGTGGTGGTCTGCTTTGGCTGCGTGTCCTTTTTGTGGCTGTGCCTAAGTCTATCCCTGTGCCTCCAGTCTCCTTGATGGTAACAAGTGGTAGCACCTGCGTCGTGCTAGTACCTTCGGTGCCCCTTGCGCTGGATTTGAAGCCTATCTTCCAGGTAGGAGGCCATAGTGCAATCACATTGTCAATTTCCTTGTCTACTACCATATAAGGGAGTGACGTCCATGTTTTATCCTTGTGGCCATGGATCTGAATGTTGTGCGTGGTAACCTGGAATGCTGCAATACTTTTGTATTTATCATATATTGTGGGGGACAACCGAGGTCGAGAATTGATGGTTGCGGCCACGCTACTCTAGAATAGGACCCAGAAGACTTGGTTATCTTCTATGCGTTGCGCGTCCTTGGAATCCCACAAATGGGCATACCGAGCCCCTTCACACATATCTGGGGTAAGCTTGAGGAGGATGGACTCCATAGGGGTTTCCCAGGCAACTAGGGCTATAAGAAACAGTAACCAAGCATAGCAAAAGGATTTTCCCTGCTCCTGATATTCGCGGACATTGGTCAAGAACTCGTCGCATAAGTATTGGGCCCAATTGAGGTAGAACCCCTTCGCACACTGTCCGGCTAGAAAAATGACATAAGCAGGGATGGTTGCGACCTAGAATTTCCGCATTATCTTGCAGGCTAATAATATGGTACCCATCTATGTAGCAGGGTCACTGATAGATTTGATGACGAAGTCCCACATATTCCTTTCCACATGGTAGGTATTACACACATATTCAGTGGTGTCACCTTCATGTTTATTTCCCACCCACTCCAGAGGGTGCGGTCCGTTCATGGGAAGGCTCATAATTCTATGAACCAATGCAGCATCTATGGGGACTCTGTACCAAATCCATAGGCATCCATAGTGAATTAAGGCGAGCAGCTGTCGGGGCAGCCGATCCGTGACATTGTAATGGTCAAAGTGGGGCATTCGCAGTAGGTTCAAGAGCCCCGATCTGGCCAATTCACTTACCTAGCACTGAGGAACGATTGTGACCCCATAATCTGCATAAATTGTGTCAAAGTACAATGCGGGGGCTAGCTCAGGGAAGGCTTCATAATTTTCCAATTTGTGATCGTCAAATTTGACCTCATGGAGCTTCCCGCAGGGGTCACTCAAGACAGGGACCTCGCCTGGGGTTAGCGGTGTTTGCAGATAGGTAACCAGGCCATCGAGGTTCTTTGGTGTGCGCATCGAGGGCCTACGCGGGCAGATGAAGGGAGGTAGCCAATTGATCGGATTGGAGGGAAGGGATTCCTCTTGCTCAGCCTAAGTCTGAGGCGTTGCTCACAGGGACTTGGCATGCCTTAGGGAGGTCCTAGGATTCCCTGTAGCCCATTTCAAAGCTTTGGGGGGCTTCCCTGAGCCCTGTGCATGCTCTTTTCCCTTCCTGGTGACCGGCGTCGAGAGCACTTCTTCATCCTCAGACCCAATCTCCATTACTTCCTCAATTTTTGGGGCAGTATGTGCCGAGGGCTCAGTAGGGTTAGTGGCTGTCATCCTAGCATGTAAAATGAATCCCAATTATGGGTGGCTACTAACAGAAGGGGGAGGTTGATCAAACATGAAAGGAATAGTGCAGACCTGAAAAATCTAACAGCTCAAGCTCGTTCAAGATAAAGAGGATAAGTACAAGCTATGCAAGTGAGGCAAAACCCTTGTCTGAGCTAACCGACCCTTTTTATAGTGCCTGCGGGCATCCAACGGTAGGGTAAAATTGATCTGGAACTTACCATCAGGTAAACGGTAAAAAATCCCCAAAATCTGCCCCATTAAATGCCAGCGGCCCGCTCCTTTTAACGATAAGTTTTGCTTTTTACCAGATGTTATTGTGCCAACGGCTAGTTTTCGCAGTTCCTGTGCACTTGGCATACCTGCTACGCTCGGGTTAGACACCTGCGCCTCCTGCGCATCTTCCCCCAACACAGGATTAATACTTAAGTACTTCAAAACCAAAGATATGTTTGCCTGACATGTGTCATCCAAACATAATCGGACCTCCTTCATAAGCAAGTATTTCAGAGGTGCTGTGGTTAATGCATACCTCTGAATGAACTTTCCATAATAACCTGTGTGGCCGAGAAGTGAACACAGCTGTCCTCTTCTTGTAGGAGTTTCCGGATATATGATAACTATGCCTCCTGTATCCGCACCCCTAATCTTAGCTAAGGTGGGGTGCGTCTCAATGCTACCATTCGCAGCTCGAGCGGTCCAGTAACCGTGCACATCTCATCCAATTCCGAGTCAGAAATATCTTGCGGGTCATCCATACCTTCTTTTGGGGCTAGGTGGTAGTATTGGACCATGCTTGGTACCCGCGGTTCCTAAGTGGGCACTTCAGGTGTGACAAACAGGTGCGATTCACCCCATGCTATAGTGTTAATGTCCCGTAGAGCTGCGTCAAGCACCTCTGTCCCGCCTAATAACCCAAATGTTCCCAGAAATTCATCCTTCAAAGTCTCCCAGTGGCGGGTGTGTTGATGGAGCTCCGCATCTAAGTACCATTTATTGGGAAGTGGTCCCAGGGCATGAATAAGCATATGAACCCACTCTTGGGCAGTCCCGTCGCACCATTGTTCTATCCAAGCGAACAGATATTCACGCGGGTCTTCGGGCCCAAGGAATGTTTTGATTCATATGTCGGCTGGGGCCTCAAATCGTAGGATCATCATATCCCGACACTCCTCCAAATCCTGGAACGCCGCCTCATGCGTCTCCCACCATCGCGTAGGTGATCCACGCATGGCCAACTTATAGGTCCATAACCTTTGTTCTTTGGGAACCTCAGCTTCAAATACTCGCAAAAAGTCCCTAACATTACTAGAACCATCAAATTAAGTTAGGCCTCTTACCTTTGAAGAGATGCAATGGAAGTTATTTGTGATCCGAAGACATCGCAACGCAGAGACATCATGTAACTGGTTTTTCCAGTTCTCTATCTCCCCATCGGAGTAGGAGAAACATTCACTATCCTTTTCCTTGCAGAGTACTCCCTCCACCGTAGGGTTGATCCAATCTTCATCTCGCACAGTCAACTTATAAAAGTGATCCACATCCTCTTCGTCGCACACTAGTTCTGTGTATCGTTCGCCTTCTACAGGATCTAATGGTACTATTACCCTTGTACCATTATTTTTGAATACCATGCTTCTCTTCTTTAGGTTAATGATTCCCCCCATATCGATGGCCCAATCCAAGCCTAGGAGCGCAGGGTAGGGGTTCGCATCTTCTACAATCTGAATTACTTCAAAATCAGCCCGAACCTTGACCCCTACTATATCCACCACGATCTTCGATAGTCTCCCCAAGGGTATGATCTTCTGTTGATTAGCCATACACAGCTGGATAGTGGACCATTCCAACTTAGGTTCCCCCATTCATTGCCAATCTTGTTTAGGTAATACATTCACATCTGACCCTAGGTCCAAAATAACCTGATCCATCTCGTAATCACCGATCTGCGCAGTCAACTGCATCTCCCTACCAGTGTGTTTCTTATATCTATAGAGTTTGTGTACATCGTTGACTTCTGGAGGGAGGCTAGGTCGTGCTACGCAACTATATATTAATGCCTGAATATTTTCCACAACCTTTGGGTTGCACAACAGCTTCATACATGCCTGTAAAAAGGGTTTGACCTCCTCATCTTCCTTGAGGTCTTCAGGCGGCAGCAAAGTAGATGCCTCTGCCTCAAAAAAGTCTTTGCGAGCTGTGACAAATGTTTCTTTCTCCTTTTTTAGATCCAAACCTTCCTATTTGATAACTACTTGTCGGATCAGAGGCTCAGTTACAGTCTTCTCCCCAAGCCCCCCAGTGGCCATCCCACTACATGTTACGACATTCATGCTTGGATCTTTGTCTCGCAGTTCAACATTGACCCTCTGCAAATTCTGCGTAGGTGTTGGCTACTTCTCCTGCATCTTTGCTATCAAGATTTGACAATCTTCAATCGCATGGTCCAGTTGTCTACAATACCAGTAGGACTGCCTTGTAGGGTTTGGACAGTCCCTGGCAAAGTGTCCTACTTCTCCACAGTTATAACAGATTAGTTGCCCTCGTCCCCGACCTATGCTTCCACCTCCCCTGCCCCTGGCTGGGGAGCCCCCTGTGCTCGAGAGAGATCTTGGTGAGGACGTATCCGATTGTACCCTATAGAGGTTCCCTCGATCAATCATCAAGTCATACGTCCGATAGTTCTGTTCATCGTGTCCTACTGATCTGCATAACCTGCACCATTGCTGATTTACTTATGGGACGTACGCAACAAGGCGAGGATAGTGGTTTGTGTCATGCAACATGCAACGCGAAAATCATCGCACCATATAGGCGGCCCACTTGATCCTGCAACTTCCCTAGGGCGCAACAGACTAGGTCCCCCGGCCTGCATATAGTCTGCTAACAGAGGGCAGTTATCCTTGGTGTGACCATTTGTCCTACATCGTATGCACCATCTTTCAGGGCTAGCCTCTGCTCCTCGCTCCTTTCGCAGATTTTTGATCTCCATGTGCATTGCCTCCAGTTGTCCTTGGATCTACTGGATGCCCAGCTGGGTATCATCTTTGGGCACAGCTTCTAACTTCATAGCGACCTCCAAGGATTTTTCCGGTGATTCAAAAGTTTGGTGACCCATAGGTACCCGCAGGTGAGGCAACAACATAGCAATGAACCATTCCGTGTGCTGTCTGTCATCGTATTGAAATCCTCCTTCTCTGATCACCTTCTTCAGTCGCTGATCGGCCTCCCACACAGACTTAGAAGGCCCTTGCTTTAAATCCTTTAGATAAACCACTATTTAAGAGTAGGACTTAGGCTTCTTGAACTGTTGCTTCAAGGTGTTCTTAATCTCTTCAATGGTTGTGTTCACATGTTGGCCAATGTATCCCATGTACCAGTCCAAAGCTCTTCCTTCGAAGACAAGGGACAACTATGCCTTATTTGCCACATCACTAGCTACTTTCTGCGCAGTCCATACCGATTCTGCAACAAACCAGAACTGATCCATATCTTCATCTTCCACACCCTTAAAGGTATGCAACTTCATGTGCGTAACAATGTCGTCTTCAGGTGGTGACGGAGGTGTAGGTGAATTCTTACCCCTATGTTGGTTTGAAAGTGGTGTGGCTGGAGGACTTTGCGCAACTACTTCTCTTACAAGACTGTAGACAGATATATCTCCTTCTTGGTTGGTCCGATAGTATTTTTCACTTTGTGTCGTACACCCGTTTAGATAAGAGGTCATTCATTCGGCGTGGCTACACAAAATACTCTTTTCGCACAGTAATATCTTAATCACAATGGCAAGGACTTCATAAACTTACCCCGGAAACACTTGAAGAATCTTCACTCTGCTTCAGAGTAGGAGACAAACTGATCGATGGAAAATTCTGTCACAAACCCTCCTAGCACACTGTCCACCCAATGGTCCACCGTGCGAGTGATGGTGTTATCAGTCTTTTCTAATTGTTGGATCAGTTCTGGGGTCCACTGTGTGACCCACTCGTCCTTCCAACACTTCTGAAATTCGACCAAACTTGCGAGCCACTCCTGGAGCTCGATCACAATGGTTACAAAGAAGGTCTCATAGGTCTCCGTGAAAATATACATATTTTTCCACTCTTCGGTGGTCAACCTATTACTGCGAATTCCTGAACTTGCTGTTCGAACCATTCATCAATTTCTTTTCTTTCAGGTTTCTAGTATGGCCTTGGCATTACCCGATCCCTCTCTCAAAATGCTTCAGGTCCCGACAACGGAACCATTTGTTGGCTCAGGGGGTCCTGACCTAGGTTCGGAGGTTAAAGTTTGCGAGCAAACCCCTATAATACTAGCCCTTTCGACAGTGACCTGCTTGCGTAGGCCAAAGTCTCACTCGAAGCAGTATGGGAGGGTGCTGGAACCAGGTTTTCGCACCCTGGGAGAGGGTAGGTAAGTCAGGCAGAGCTGCATTCGACTTCAAAAATATCAGATCATATATCACAAAACCCAGATCTATCGGTCCCTTCACACCCACATGCGCAATACCACTTATAATCGCAGTAAACAACAGATACCAGACAATAAAGCAACTATCTCAGCTATTCTTGCATAAATTATAACAGACAAATTTAGATCAAATGTCAACGTAGCATAAGAAAATAACACAGTTACCTTCAGAGCTCAACATAGAACCATGCATAACATAACTGATATCATAGAGTCGCATTAACAGATTCAGATATTCAAACAACCTTCCGCTTTCATTAATCCTTCAGATCCTTTTACAATACCCAAAACCCAACCTACGCACACAGCGGTGGGGTCCGCACACAGCAAGACTGAGGATCTCTGCGCACACAACCAATAGGAGTCCTTTCCCCAATAACCCAAAACATATCTACTAATTTGTGATTCACACCAATCTTAATTCATTGCCTGCCTTACAATTCAATAAAGGTTCAACTACTTATACTAATTTTATCCTACGCATCCAATGGTCTACAAACTGTGGTTTGCGGACTCTTGGTCTACCCTTGACCCACTTACAATGCAATAGGGGCTTTGACCCACCCCAAAACCCTCGCGTTAGACTAAATATAATAAAAAATATACAAAATGGACCAGATTCACAGCTTTGTGGACCAGATTCGCATCTTTGTAGGACACCATGTTCCAACAAAGTGACACCATGATGATCAATGCCGCACATTGGGTCTTTTGAACGTTAGGCATTTTTTTTTCTAAAAAATTGTTTGGAGTGTCACTGAATAGGTGGAATTCTCAAATTCACGACATTGTAAATTATGTAGGAACTTTGTTGCTTTTGTTATAGAGGCTAAGGTTTGCAAGGAGAATATAGGGTTTGTAGGGTTTTATGCGAAAATACGCATCATTTTATAGCTCTTTGATATACTAAAGAGTATGGATTATATGAGTAGTTGGTATGGATTATATGACATTGAATCCACCTTGAGATGGAGGTTGTTATGTGTCATGGAAATTCGCATGGCCTTCTCTTCATCAAATTTTGCATCTCTTTTGACCACTGTCATCTTGTGTGCTAGCAAGTACACTCGATAGTTGTGAGGTGTATCAGTGCGCCAAAGATATCCCCAACTCAGATGTTGGCTCTAACTTCTTCTTGGAATCTTTGGTCACATTGAAATAAACTGATGAACCAAATTTTTTAAAATGTGATACATCTGGTCTCTTACCTGAAAAATATTCCCCTGGTGTACTCATCCTAAGTATCTGATGAGGATTTCTATTTTTCACAAATAATGTTGTATTGCATGCTTCCGCCCACAGATGCAACTGTAGACCATGATCATGCAACATGGATCATGATGCTCCCACAATAGTTATGTTCTTCCCTTCTGCAACCCCATTCTGTCGTGGGTTATGAGGTTCTATTAATTCCCTTCAAATTCCTTCTGAAGCAAGAAATATCTTGAATTCATTAAAGACATATTATCCACCATTATTTCTCCTCCAAGCCTTCACCTTCTTCCATGTATCTTTCTCGACAAGTGCTTTGAACTCATAAAACTTGGAGAACGTCTGATATTTCTTCTACATGAAGAAAATCCAACACTTTCATGAAAAAACATCTACAAAACTCCCATAATACCTGTGTTTTTGTGTGGATGATATCAAGAATAGTCCACACACGTTTGAGTGAACTCTCTTAAGGATCACTTTTTCTCAGCTTTCCTTCTCATGAAAGGTGGCTTTGGTATACTTCTGCAATGTACACCCTTTGCATGTATCATGTTGTGCAAGTGCACCCTTTGGAAGTATTGTAGAGATATGTTGCATGATATTCAAAGCGCCATGGTGTAGATGGCCCAATATCATGTGCCATAACTCACTGATGTCTCGGGTTTCCACCTTCTCTGCTTTGGTACTCAAGGTAGCACAACCTTCTACATCCAATTTGTATAGGTTCTTTACTCAAACCCCAATATTTTTCACCTGTCTCATGGTTTTGTGATGAAGGAACGCATTTCCTTCAGTGAATATCACATCATAGCCATGGTCTTCCAACATAGCAACATAAACCAAATTCTTCTTTAAACCAGTAACATACATGAATTATTTTAATGTGAGAGGAGTACCTGACTCCATCTGAAAGGTAACTGTACCTATGCCAGTAGTGCTATACCTCTTGTCATCTCCCATCTCGATGTGTATTTGGAGATCCTTCTCCTCCAAGTTACTGAAGAATTCTTTATTGTCAGTCATATGAAATGAAGCTCCACTATCTAAGCTCCACACAGAAACCATCACTGATGACACCATGTATGCGATGAAAGTGAAATCCAACTCGAACTATGAAGCAAGTGCTTCACGTGTTTCTCCTCTTGAGGACTTCTTGTTGGTCTTATTGTGCTGACACTTTGTAGCATAGTGTCCAAGCTCATGACAATGCTTTTTTTTTTACCTTTGACAAGTATTTCTTCTTTCCTGCCTGACCAGAATCCAATTTGGAATGGGACACCTTCCATTTCCATTTCTTCGCCTTTCCATCCTAGGCACAATTATCCTCATCATCAGTATTTGATGAGGATCCATGTCTAGTATTGCGTTGAATCTCTTCTTGTACCAAGTCGTACCACAATTTATCCCATTCTGGTAGCTTCTCCCTCCCATTCACTGAGTCCTGGTAGCTATGCAATCTCTTGGGAAGGCCTAAAAGTGTTAGGCTCACCAAATCATCCTAGGCAACTATTAACCCAACAATTCCAAGCTCATCTTGACATTGAGTGAACTTCGTCAAGTATTTTGGAATCGTGTCACCAATATCCATCTTGATCTTTTTGAGCTTGTCCTTCAACGCCAAATTCCTATGGTCGCTGCTATTCTGAAACAGATCTATTAAGGCCTTCCACATTGCATATGGATTTGTCTTTCTATGGAGGTTCGAGACAATTGATCTCGAAATCCCTCTAACAAGATCCTTCTCGCCTTTGCTACATTCTTCTTTCATGCATCAAGAAGTTGAGCATCTACTGTTGTGGGATGGGGAATATCACCGCCTATGAATTATTTCAGTCTGTTGTCCTCTAACATTTCCTCCATCCTGTCCTTCCATGCTATGTAAGTTGAATTTCCCTCAAGAGCATATTCGAGTCTCAAGCCAGTGAAAGACATCTTGATCTGCTGCTGGTCCTGAAGAATAAATCTTCAAACTCGATGTACCCGTTAAAAAAAAACTCTAGTTATTCTCTTCTATTGTGATTATTTCTTTGATACCATGTAGAAATATCTAAATATATTCAACTGATCTTGTAATTTACTAAGGAAAAATACCGAATCAATTTTACAAAATGCGAAAACCAATTTCGATCACACAATCACATGAACAAGAAAGAGAAAGAATTATAAATCGCACAACACAAGATGTATATGGGGAAGCCTCAACTAAAAACCCTGCTATATGTATATTGCATAAATTCAAGAACATGAAATAATACAATGTTATTTCTCTTCCTGAGAAACCTCTGCACTCTGTTGACTGTCTCACTCTGATCCTGTTATGATCTAAGCATGTTTGGTCCAGTATTTAACCACTTGCTTGCCTCTGCTTGACCAGCCTTGGTTATGCATTCCTGGGCTAATTGAGCCCCTATTAATTAGGAAATTCCCGATTCATTATTGCACAATTCATTGAAGGCTTCTTGATGACCTCATGCATCACCTGTACAATTTTCTAATTATACAATTGATAGTTATCTTCCATTTAACCCCAATCTCAACTGGGCCTTCCTTAGAAATGACATACAACAAATATTTATAGCGAATTATTAGGTAACTGATTGATCAATGCATGTGAATTAAATCATATTTAATTCACTGGACCTATCACTAGTTCATCTCTCAGTTAGAACTAGTTAAATTGATTTTTACTCAAATAATTGAGTTAACTAATTACAACTCAAAATAAAATGCAACTGGACCTCTTAAAACTTAGGGATAACTCTACATGCCTCCAATTTGACCCTTAACTTGAATTGAATGAGCTAACTAAGTCATCATAACTCAGTTAACTTGTACAAGTTGTCATGTGATGTGGAATTACTATTTACTTCTAATTTAATTAAGGGAAAATTAAATTAGAAGTCCCCTTGGGGTGCCATTTCGTGGTGCCATTTCAACAAACTTATACACAAAAATGTACAATATGCAATTACCTAGAATATTTTAAAACATGAGCATGCAACCAAATTGTGCCACATCTCATATAAAAATAATAGCTAAAGGAAAAACAATGTTGTTCCTAACATAAAGTCTTCCTTTGTCTAAACTACTATATCGAGCCCCTTATTTCAACTGTATGCTTGCCTCCTGCAAATCCTATTTTGAACTTCTCCTAACACAATTTGTCCTTGGCACACTTGAATTTTCTAACACTCCTTGGCACACACTCTTGTTCGTTCCTCACCATACATTTTGACCAATTTCTTCCTTGTGATGCCTCAACACTCCCTAATACTCCTCAACATGCATTGACATTGTCTGACATGTGTTAGCACACCTTTTCATTATTTGGCATGCCCTAACCCTCCACAGCTATCATGCGCTCACAACTACCCTTAATTTTCAACTTGGGAATCCAACCAAGTCCTCGCTTGATTGCACGAGCTTGACCAAGTTATGATTACTACAACCAGACTATGTTGTTGAATTGTGTAGCTTGGGAGGTACTCCAGAATTAGCCCAGTGAAATGGATTTGTATTGTTTTGGTCACAAAAGGAATTGTGGGAAAAGAACCCAAGAGAAAGTGTTTTGGACCCAATATGGGGTTTAAAATATAAAAGAAAATTAAAAAGGAAAATTAATATTTCCTAATGTTTAAGTGGATAAAAGTCGTAAGTTATCGAGGGTTCCTAAGATGCCTAGGAAAAGCTATTTAAGGAGGCCTTAGGATGAAGGCAAGAAAATCAAGTGAGAAAGAGTTGATTTGATGGAGGAGGTCAGGAGAGATGTATTCCTAAAGTAGGCCGAGTTAGAGGGGCGAGTAAATGATGCTAAAGGGAGGCCATGATCATCCACTAAGAGCAAGATCATCATGTGAGGGTTACAAAAGTGCCACATACCTTAATTGGTTCGACCTAGGAAGTACGATGGATATTGTTGATTTTATTCTAGAAGATCGAGCTCAAGAGAGGTTTCTCATGAGAATTTGGGCATGTGATTTTAGTGGTGTCTTTGTGTGAAGGCCGCATCAAATTTTGAAATAGAAGAGAGGGTTGAGACCCTATCTTGTGGTGGTTAGTAAGTCGCAAGGTCTGTGATAAATACCAAAAAATATGGATCAATGTGATTGTAAAGGGTCACGATCCTTGATATGGGAGCTCTAGCTTGTTGTATTATAGTTTGTAATATAATGAAGAAGAGTTTGAAAAAATTAAAAATTTTCATGTTCACTAGTTGATTCCCTAATGTGTGTATATTTCATTATGCATTAAATTAGATGTGTTGTGGAACTTGAGTGTGTTTGCATGATATATTCTAAGACCAAACCCACATTATCATGTGCTATGGAAATTCAACATATTCCTTGTTCACCTAAGAAATACCTATAACTCATCTTAGGCTACTCATGTCCAATCTCAACTCATCCCACTTAACAATTTACCAAGACAAGGCTCACATCCAACCTTGGAAGTAAAACAACTAAGCAAAAAAATTTACATATTGACATTCCATATCACCTGGAATGTCTTAGAATGCCTTATAAATATGTGGCACATGTTAGTATCCCCTGCATTCCTTGGCATTCCCTAGCACTCGCTACCACACACTACCACTTCCTGACATGCCATGGCACTCTAGCATGCCTTGACACTGCCTAGCATATAACCTTTCCACTCCATACTTAACACACCTAAAACTCATTGAAACTCCCAATCACACACTCTTATTCATTAATTTCCATGAATTTTTAATTAGTTCTCCCTTGTGTTTCCATGGCACTCCCTAACACTCCCTACCACACATTGACACACCCTAGCACTTGGCACATCTTGGCATGTTCCCTTGGCACTCTAATGTTCCTTGGAAATATCTAGCATACCTTTTCACTCCCTCCTTAGCACACCTAGAACGCATTGACACTCCCTATCACACACTCTTGTTCATCCATTTCCATGCATTTGAAACTAGTGTTCCTTTGTGTTTCCCTGGCACTCCCAAACACTCCCTGGCATGCATTGCCACACCCTGAAACCTGACACATATTAGCATGTTTCCCTCGCCTAGCATGCCTTAGCATTTCCCAACATATCTTTTCACTTCCTCCTTATCACACCTGGAAGTCACTAACACTTCCCGTCACAAACTCTTTTTCATTCATTTCCATGTATTAATTTGACCTAATTCTCCCTTGTGTTTCCCTGGCACTCCCTAACACTTCCAAGCACGTTTTGGCACACCCTGGAACCTGGCACATATTGGCTGCATGCTACCCTAACACTCTAGCATTCCTTAGCACTTCCTAACATACCATGTCACTCCTTATTTAGCACACTTGGAACTCGCTGACACTCCTTGTCACACACTCTTATTCCTTCATTTCCATGCATTTTTACCCAGTGATCCCTTGAGTTTCCCTAGCACTCACTAACACTCCTTAGCATGCATTGTCACACCTTGGCACTTTGTACATCTCAACATGCTTCCCTAGCACTCTAACATGCCTTGGAACTACCTAACATACCTTGTCATTCCCTCCTTAGCACACTTGGAACTTTCTAACACTCCCTATCACAAATTGATCTTATTCATTCATTTCCATGCAATAGAAACTAGTGCTCCCTTTTGTTTCTCTGGCACTCCCTAACACTCCCTAGCATGTGTTGGCACCACACCCTAGAACTTGGCACATATTGGCATGCCTTAGCACTTGCCATGTCTTGGTGTGCCTAACATGTCTTAATGGAACCATCTAACATGTGTTATCACTTATTATCATTCCCTAGCACACCTTGGCACTCCCTATTTGTCATGCCCTTATAGATATCCTTAATTTTTTGTGACTTGGGTACCCAACCAAGTCATTGAAAAAATAGTATTGTGCCTAGCCCAAAGTCTCCACTAATTTGTCTAGCCCATTACTGCAATCATAGGCTTGCTTCCTATAAGTCCTATTCTAAAATTATCCTAACATACTTCGTCCTTGAGACACTTGGAATTCACTGTCACTCCTTGGCACACACTCTTATTCGTTCATTTCCATGCATTTTGACCTAGTTCTCCCTTGTGATGCCCTGACACTCCCCAACACTCCTTGACATGAAATGACACTATTGTTGGAAATACTGAGAGGGGGGGTGAATCAATATTCCTTTCAATTAGTATTATTATTAATGTTTTAGAGAATTAGTTAATCTTCAATTATTATCAGTGTTTGTACAATGATAGCAGTAACCAAAAGGAACACAACTGCACACAGTTTTTAAGGTGGAAACCCTCTTCGGGACAAAAAATACATGAATGCTTTTCTAATAATTCTTTAATATTCAACTCCAATTGAAAATAAAGCTCCAACTTCCTAGAATCTAGAAAATCATTCTTCTTCATCTCCCATTGGATGGACGCTCCAATGCCCCAACACCCAATGAGCTAAAAATCACCCTAGAACCACCATACCACCCTGAAGTTTTCACAAGATTGAACCTGTTAATGACTTCATGTACCAACCTAGCACCACCGTACCATCCTATAGAAGAATAAAATAAGAATGGACTCCCGTACCAGGGAAAATGGTCCACTTTACAATGATATAGAGTGATGTAGAAGAAGAAGACACACTAGACCATAACCCCAACTATGACACAACCACCTAATGATGATCCTAGACCTCCCGACACTGCCTCTTCAATTCTTGGTAGATAGACAATTGTACAATTTTTACAATGATGCTTTTACAATGACTCAGTACAATGATACCTTTACAATGACTATATGTAGTGCTACCCTCGTGAAGACTTCATGTGGTGAACTTCTTGCTGTTGTTCTGCACCTAGATTGCTGCTCTTGTCATGCTACCCTTTTTGAATCTTTAGAACATTAGATCATGCATTGATTATTATCTTGATGAATATATAATACCTGCAAAAAGTCTTCAAGGAAATACCCATGACATGATAATATCAAAACTTACCTCATCCTGTAGAGAATATGTTAGTGCTAAATGAAAAAGGAAATTAGAATACAAAGAACCTAATGTAATTAAGATATGAACATGAATATATAGAATATACTTACCTAGAGCTTACCTCTTCTGCACCTTGCTTTGCTTTGCTTCCCTAGAAATTCTGGTCCTTTGCAGCCCTTGAGAACACATGATCTAGCTTTTTCTTGTCTTCTAGGAGCTCGATATTGAACTGGTGTATCTTTGTTATTTCAGATCCCCAATATGTGATTTTCATTCCTGTAGTATTCCTTTGAGTCTTATTTCCAATGCCAAAGGTTTTACCTAATTTTGAGTCTTCAAGGCAAAGTTATGCCCAATCTCTCACAATGACCTAACTATGGACTAGTTTAGTAGAGCGCACTTGTACGACATGCCACGTGTACCTATTTATTCATTAGAATCTGAAATTGATATAGCGAAAACTATAGTATATGCAATATCTTCCAGTCCTTACATAATTCCAATCCAATACTCAGAGAGAGAGTTATGACGTTTTTCCCAATGTCACTTCTTTGAGATGAAGTTCAGGGGCATGCAAAAAAACTGCCTTCCACAGATCATATCTCCGAAAATATTCCGCACCTTGATATGAAATATTTACAAGAGCTTCCTCAGTATTTCGGCTTCACCTCATAAAAAATTCAGCTTATGAAACTTCGTAGACAAAAAGTTATAGTGCAAATTCCACGATCACCTGTTTCAGGTAGTGAAATCCCTGCATGAGGAGGATATGAGCATCACAATTTATATAAATGCTTAGGTTGAGAGGGTCTTTAATAAGCTAACGTAGGAGGGATTTTGGGAGCTGAAAAATTATTAATTATTGACTTTTCAATGACCCATGCCACTACCCCATGGGGTTTTATCCCACTAACTGGGGTTACAAACTTCAAACATGAATATCTCTCAAACCGTGAAGAATTACATGGCGTGTCGTATATCAATGGAAACATCTCGACAAGTGGAAACCATTCAAAATATTATTGACCCAGAATATAGTAATTTGGTAGGTCAAAATTCCCATGAAATATCAGGGTAGCCCTTGGAGCTGCTTCGGTTGACATCAATGACAACCACTGATCAACAATCTCCCCCTTTGGCATTGATGGAAACACAAGTATTCCCCCTGCGATCATGATACCTCTTCCTACAACATTATCTCCCCCTTTGACATCAATGAAAAAGGGTAACTCCCCCTTACACACAACCATCCTACAGACTTGTACACACTTCCACCCCCCCTTTATATTTTGAATAAGGAAAATCTAATGAGAACTTCGGAGAATCCCAAGCTTTTGGCGAAGATATTCAAATGCTTCACGAGTAATATTACGATCATCAACGCTTCCTGACCAATCTGCATCTGTAAAGGCTTGAAGAATGATATTGTTACCCTTGGGATACCATAAGCCATATTCTGTTGTTCCCTTTAGATATCGAAGAATTATTTTGACAACAATAATATGTGATTCTTTTGGTGCTGCTTGGAATCTTGCTACTTGTCCAACTGTTTGCATAACATCTGCCCAGGAGGCTGTTACATATAGAATACTACCAATCATAAATTTGTACAACCTCTGATCCACATCCTTAGATGAGTCGTCTATGCTCAATTTTCGACTTGTTACCATCAGAGTAATGATGGGTTTGCAATCTTCCATTTTGAATTTCTTGAGAATTTCCTTGTTGTACTTGGCTTGACATATAAATATTCCTTTCTCTTGCTGAGATACTTGAAGCCCTAAGAAGTATGTCATATCACCAAGTAAAGGCATCTCGAACTCATTTTGCATCTTTGTAGAAAAGTTATTACTTAGTCGATCATCATTGCTACCAAATATTATATCATGCTCTTTAGCTAGTAGACATGCTTTAGCTACTTCATCCAAAACATATATGTGGTTTAGAGCTCGACTTGCTGTAGCCACAATTTCACGATACCTGCCTTTCCTGATTTCACATTTTGTGGAGTTGAATAGTATTGCGCGTCCTTGATCACACATTTGTCCAACACTGAGCAGATTGTGATTCATGTTTTCAACCAATAGAACATTCTTGGCTAGAGCATATTTGCTTCCGAGAGTGACAGTACCTGATCCTATAACATTTGAAGATCCATCATTTCCAAAGGAAACGCTTCCATCCTTCTTCTCTTTCAGAGATACAAATTTCTTTCTATCTCCAGTCATATGAGAAACCACTATCAACATACCACACATCTTTGTTGTTTTGAGCCTTGAGAACAAGAGCACAATTATCAATATTCTTCTTCTTCCATGTTCGTTCGTTCTGTTGCTTCGAAGATTCTTATGGAGGATTTTCAAGTCTGCAGTCTCTGGCTATGTGTCCAAAGTTTCGACATTTATAACATTCAATATTATTTATTAAATGTTCAAATCTATTGATGTGTCGTTGAGCCCTGGAAGGTTCATATTTGACAGATCTCCTGGAATTGTATTGGTTCCAAGGGTACGTGCGACATTCTACAACTTTATGACCAAATTTTCCACATGACTAGCAATAACCATAAAACATATGTTGGTACCTGGATGGAAAACTTCGTCGAGGAATTGTCTTCCAAGGCTGTTCTTGCGAATCTTGTCCAATGAAGTCTACATACATGTCAGATCTCATAGGTTCATTGTATTTTGTTGTAGAAGGTCTTGCTTCTTCTTCTTTGTAACCGATTCCAGTTTTGTCGTTGTAAGATCGTTGATTGTTGAGAGTTCTTCACTTCCTTACGCAGCGAGACTAGTTCGGCTTCTAATGCTTCCCTTTCTTGGTTGCTTTCTTCCAACTTCTTTTGAAGTGACTCTTCAATACATTTGTGTTATTCAACTTCAATTTTGAGACCTTGAACTTGTTCTTCAAGGGTATTGGAATGGATATTTTTAGCCTTGAGCTCTTTTATAAGCTTTATTGCCTCCTTAGAAAATTCTTCTATGGTCAACTCTTCTTCTTCGTTGTTTGATACTTCTTGTTTAATGTGCTTGGCCATAAGCACTAATCTCTCATTGGCTTCTTCTTCATCGTCATTGTCTTCATCAGATGATGAGTTATCTTCTGTAGAGAGAAGGTTCCTTTTGAATCCTTTATTTTTTCTTTGGTTGTTGAATTTCTTAAAGCCTTTCTTTTCTTTTGAGTTTCCATCACTTCTGTTCAGAAGTAATGGAAGTTTACCCTTGAATTTTCCCAACACCAATTTTTAGTTTTCTCGTAAAGTAAGCATATTCTCCATCTGAAAGACCTTCTTCATCATATTCCTTTTCTTCACACTTGTAGGTGTAGCTCTGTGCCTTTGAAGGTTGTTTCTCCTTATTGGTTTTCTTAGATGCAGCGAAAGAAATTTCTAGATGCGAAGTACCCTCTTTTTCATAAAGTCTCATTTCATATGCTATGAGAACTCCATGTAATTCCTCTTTGCTGAGTTTGTCCAAATTTGCACTATATTCTAAGACCGATACCTTTGAGTTGAATCTCCCTAGTAACATTCTAAGAACCTTTCTTATAATAGTGTTCTTGTCAACAGGCTCTCCCAATCCTTCTAGATTGTTGGTTATTTCATCAACGTGTTGGAAGTATGCAACAATGTTGTTATCTTCTTTCATTCTAAGTTGCTCAAAATTTTCTCTGTAGATTTGAAGCTTTGCTTCTTTGAAATTTAAGTCACCTGCATATATATTCTCAAGCTTTTCCCATACATTTTTGGTGGTTTTACAACCCAACACCTTATGATAAGCAGATTCAATAAGTCCACCGATAATAATATTCTTTGCTTTTGCATCATTTACCAAATTCTTCTTACCTTGTTCATCCGCAGTTGATGTAAATACACTTTGAATAGTGTCACATACTTCGTAACCTTGCGCTAAGATATAGACCTCCATTATTCCTTTCCATAGTGCATAATTATTTTCATTGAACAGAGGTACACCATTCTTGGTAGCTCCATGACCTCCTTCCAGTTGTTAAACTGCTATTGAAGGGACTAAGCTCTGATACCAATTGTTGGAAATACTGAGAGGGGGGGTGAATCAATATTCCTTTTAATTAGTATTATTACTAATCTTTCAAAGCATTAGTTAATCTTCAATTATTATAAGTGTTTGTACGATGATAGCAGTAAAAAAAAGGAACACAACTACACATAGTTTTTAAGGTGGAAACTCTCTCCGGAATAAAAACAGCCTGAATGATTTTCTAATAATTATTTAATATTCAACTCCAATTGAAAATAAAGCTCCAAATAACTAGAATCTAGAAAAAAAATCTTCTCCAGCTCCCACTGGATGGATACCCCAACACCCAATGAGATTCTTCAGTAGTCAACTGAACGGATGCCCCAACACCCAATGAGCTACAACTCACCCTAGCACCACTCTACCACCCTGAAGTTTTCACAGCCTTGAACCTGTTGGTGACTTCATGTACCAGCCTAGCACCACCCTACCACCCTATAGAAGAATAAAAGAAGAATGGACTCCCGTACTAGGGAACATGGTCCACTTTACAATGATATAGAATGATGTAGAAGAAGAAGACACACTAGACCATAACCCCAACTATGACGCAACCACCTAATGATGATCCTAGACCTCCCAACACTGCCTCTTCAACTCTTGGCAGATAGAAACTTGTACAATTTTTACAATGATGCTTTTACAATGACTCAGTACAATGATACCTTTACAACGATTATATGTAGTGCTGCCCTCGTGAAGACTTCATGTGGTGAACTTCTTGCTGTTGTTCAACACCTAGATTGCTGCTCTTGTCATGCTACCCTTTTTGAATCTTTAGAACATTAGATCATGCATTTAATCTTATCTTTATGAATATATAATACCTGCAAAAAGTCTTCAAGGAAATACCCATGACATGATAATATCAAAACTTACCTCATCCTGTAGAGCATATGTTAGTGCTAAACGAAAAAAGAAATTAGAATACAAAGAACCTAATAAAATTAAGATATGAACATGCATATATAGAATATAATCACCTGGAGCTTACCTCTGCTGCACCTTGCTTTGCTTTTCTTCCCTAGAAATTATGGTCCTTTGCAGCCCTTGACAACACATGATCTAGCTTTTTCTTGTCTTCTAGGATCTCGATATTGAATTTGGTGTATCTATGTTATTTCAGATCCCAAATATGTGATTTTCAGTCTTGTATTATTCCTCTGAGTCTTCTTTCCAATGCCACAGGTCTGACCTAATTTGGATTTTTCAAGGCAAATTTATGCCCAATCTCTCACAATGACCTAATTATGGACTGGTTTATCAAAGCGCACTTGTACGATGTGCCACTTGTGCCTGTTTCTTCATTTGGCTCTAAAATTGATACAAAGAAAACTACATTCTGTGCACTATCCACCAATTTTTACAGAATTCCAATCCGATACTCATAGAGAGAGTTATGATGATTTTTCCAAGGTCACTTCTTTGAGATGAAGTTCACGAGCCTACAAAAACATTGCCTTCCATAGATCATATCTCCGAAAATATTGCGCACCTTGATCTAAATTTTTTACAGGATATTCCTTAGTATTTCAGCTTGCCTCATAAAAATTTGAGCTTTTGAACCTTTGTAGAAAAAAATTTATAGCACAAATTCCACGATGACCTGTTTTAGGTAGCGAAATCCCTACATGAGGAGGATATGAGGATCACAATTTATATAAATGATTAGGTTGAGAGGGTCTTCAACAAGTGAACATGAGAGGGATTTTAGGAGCTTAAAAATTATTAATTATTGACTTTTCAATGACCCATGCCACAACCCAATGGGCTTTTAGCTCACTAACTGGGGTTACAAACTTCAAACATGAATATCTCTCAAACCGTGAAGAATTACATGGCGTGCCATATATCAACGAAAACATCTCGACAAGTAGAAACCATAAAAAATATTCTTGACCCAAAATATAGTAATTTGGTAGGTCAAAATTCCCATGAAATATTTAGGTAGCCCGTGGTGCTGCTTGGGTTGACATCAATGACAACCACTATCTGGAATTTGTTACCACACCTTTTCATTCCTTGGCACACCCTATCACTCCTTATTTTTCATGCCCTCACAACTACCCTTATTTTTTTGCAACTTGGGAACCCAACCAAATCCTGCCTTGACTACAATAGCTTTACCAAGTTACAATTACTACAACTATATTATTCCCTATTCACATAAGAACTTCCTATAACTCATCTTAGGATACTCATGTCTAATCTCAAATCATACAAATTAACAATTTACGAAGACAAGCCTCACATCCAACCATGGTTGTAAAACAACTAAGCAACATATTTTACATCTTGAGATGCCATAACACCTAACACATCTAACAATCCCTTGGCACTGTGTGGCACATGTTAGCATCCCTTGCATTCCTTGGCACTATGTAGCATGTGTTAGCATCCCATGCATTCCTTGGCATGCTTTGGAACTCCCTAGCACATCCTACCACTCCCTGACACCTAACACACCTAGAAATCACTGACACCCCCTATCACACTCTTATTCATTCATTTTCATGCATTTCAAACTAGTGCTCCCTTGTGTTTCCCAAGAACTTGGCCCTAACACACCCTAGAATGCATTAGTGCCACACCCTAGCCCTTGGAACATCTTGGCATGCCTTAGCACTTGGCATGTATTGGCATGCATAACATACCTTGGAACTATCTATCATGTGTTAGTACTTCATGCCATTCCCTGGAACACCTTGACACTCCCTAGTTGTCATGCCCTCATAGATAGCCTTACTTTTTTTGCGAATTGGGAGTTGATCCAGATGTATGCAGGAACACAAAATAATACACATATAACCATAAATATAAAGATGCATTGGAAACAAAACTTCATTTCATTAATATCAAAAACTGAAATTTTCTTACAGACAGAATGGAAATAAACTAGCTAGGGCGCTAGTAGCTTATCTCTGAGAAGAGATGTGGCGGATACAGGCCTCTGAACTGTGTTACAATGAGGCCCGATGACCTATTTATTATAGAGAAGCAATGGAAAACCCTAAACATCCAAAAACCTAACCCTAGGAGATGAAGCGCCAAAACTATGGGCCCCGTTTGGGTAAATTGGTGTTTCAACTTCTTGGGGTTGCAACTTTGGCATACTATCTCCGTTTGAAGCACATGATACATCGTTAGGAAGATATATCTGAGGACTACAACTTCTTACTAAAAATATCAATTTTGGAATAAGATCATATTCACCACAGGGGCGATGCCCAAAAACATCGTTTAGGGCCTTAAAACGGCTCCGGAAGTTTAGGAGCTGAAAAACTGCTAAAAATAGTAAGTTGTGCCGAAACTGAAAAATTGAAAGAGAAAATGGTGGGGCCACAAGTCGAATAGGTGGGTGGCCACCAATATACACCTAGATCAGGAACCCAACCATGTCATTGGAAAAGCAATGTTGTGCCCAACCGAAAGTCTCCCTTTCTCTGAAACTGCTTTGTCCATGCCTTATAACAACCATAGGCTTGCCTCCTGCAAGTCCTATTCTGAAATTCTCCTAAAACACTTGATCCTTAGGACACATGATATTCGATGACAGTCCTTGGCACAAACTCTTATTCGTTCATTTCCAATCTTTTTGACCTAGTTCTCCCTTGTTTTCCCCTAACACTCCCTAACACTCCTCAACATGCATTGACACTATCCGACATGTTTTAGCATGCCTTTTCATTCCTTGGCATGCTATAACACTCCTTAGCTTTCATGCCCTCAAAATTACCCTTAATTTTTTTAAGACTTAGGAACCAAACCAACTCTTGCCTCGACTACAACAACTTGACCAAGTTACAATTACTACAACTAGATTATGATTTTTTCACCTAATAAATACCTATAACTCATCTTATGCTACTCATTCCACTTAACATGTTACCAAGTCAAGGCTCACGTTCAATTGTGGCCATAAAACAAATGAGTAACATAGTTTACATATTGACATGCCATAACACCTAGCACACCTAACAATCCCTTAGCACTTTGTGGCATGTGTTAGCATCCCTACATTCCTTAGCTTGATTTGACACTCCCTAGGACACCTTAGCACTTCATGACATGCCCTGTCACTCTAGCATTCCTTGGCACTAAATAGAATATAACCTTGTCACTCCCTCCTTAGCACACTTGGAACTCGTTTAAACTCCCGATCACACACTCTTATATATTCATTTCCATGCATTTTGAACTAGTTCTCCCTTGTGTTTCTGTGTCACTCCCTAACATTCCCTGACACACATTGGCACACCCTAACACTTGGCACATCTTGGCATGTCACATTGGAACTCTATCATTCCTTTCAACTACCTATAAAAACTTGTCATTCCCTCCTTAACACACCTAGAACTCACTAACACTCCCTGTCACACACTCTTATTCATTCATTTCCATGCATTTGAAACTAGCACTCCCTTGTGTTTCCCTAACACTCCATAACACTCCTTGGCATGCATTGGCACACCCTAGCACTTGACACATATTTGCATGTTTATTTAGCCTCTAGCATGCCTTAACATTTCCTAACATACCTTGTCACTCCATCCTTAGCACACTTGGAACTCACTGACACTTCCTGTCACAAAATCTTGTTCATTCATTTCCATGCATTAATTTGACCTAATGCTTCCTTATGTTTCTCTGACACTCCCTAACACTTCCTAGCACATGTTGGCACACCTTGGTCGCATGTCACCCTGGCACTCTAGCATGACTTAGCATTGCCTAACTTACCATGTCACTCCCTCCTTAGCACACCTAGAACTTGCTGACACTCCCTGCCACACAATTATTCATTAATTTCCATGCATTTCGACCTAGTCATGCTCCCTTGTGTTTCCCTGGCACTCCCTAACACTTCATAGCACATGTTGGTACACCCCGACACCTGGCACATCCCGACACCTGGCACATCTTGGATGCATGTCACCCTGGAAATCAAGCACGACTTAGCATTGCCTAGAATTCCATGCCACTCCCTCCTTAACACACCTGTAACTCACTGACACTCCTTGTCACACACTCTTATTCATTCATTTCCATGAATTTTGACCTAGTTCTCCCTTGTGTTTCCTTGGCACTCCCTAACACTCCTTATCACACATTGGCACACCTTGGCACTTGGCACATTTTGGTATGCTTCCCTAGCACTCTAGCATGTCGTGGAACTGCCTAGCATACCTTGTCACTCCCTTCTTAGCATACCTAGAACTTGTTGACACTTCATTTCCATTCATTTGAAACTAGTGCTCCCTTGTGTTTCCCTAACACTTGTCCCTCACACTCCCTACAATGCATTCATGCCACACCTTCGCACCTAACACATCTTGGTATGCCTTAGAACTTGGCTTTTCTTGGCATACCTATCATGCCTTGGAACTGTCTAGCATGTGTTATTACTTCTTGGAATTCCCTGACACACGTTGGTACTCCCTGGCTGTCATGCCCTCATGGATAACCTTACTTTTTTTGCAACTTGGGAACCTAACCAAGTCATTGGAAAAAAAATGTTGTGCCCAACCCAAAGTCTCCTTTGTCCGAAATCGATTTTTCCACTCCTTATTGTAACCATAGGCTTGCTTCCTACAATTCCTATTATTGCAACCATAGGCTTGCCTCCCAATTCCTACACTCCTTATCACACATTGGCACACCTTGGCACTTGGCACATTTTGGTATGCTTCCCTAGCACTCTAGCATGTCGTGGAACTGCCTAGCATACCTTGTCACTCCCTTCTTAGCATACCTAGAACTTGTTGACACTTCATTTCCATTCATTTGAAACTAGTGCTCCCTTGTGTTTCCCTAACACTTGTCCCTCACACTCCCTACAATGCATTCATGCCACACCTTCGCACCTAACACATCTTGGTATGCCTTAGAACTTGGCTTTTCTTGGCATACCTATCATGCCTTGGAACTGTCTAGCATGTGTTATTACTTCTTGGAATTCCCTGACACACGTTGGTACTCCCTGGCTGTCATGCCCTCATGGATAACCTTACTTTTTTTGCAACTTGGGAACCTAACCAAGTTATTGGAAAAAAAATGTTGTGCCCAACCCAAAGTCTCCCTTTGTCTGAAACTGATTTGTCCAGCCCCTTATTGTAACCATAGGCTTGCCTCCTACAATTCCCATTATTGCAACAATTAACCAAATCTGCATTTGTAATTTGACAAAAGAAGTTAGTACATAGGTGAGCCTAGGACAACCCCTTAAAAATAGCCATAAGGCATTCCTCTTTTGCGGATCCTTGAGCGTAAGGGTATAATTGAAAAACACATATTTCCTTTAAATATTTGTAGGTCGAGCCAAGCACTTCAAGCCCTTGAACTTCAAGATAACCCAATATTTACAATTGTTTACAATAATAAGTCCATTATGCACACTTCTCCTCTTAGAGTTGGGAAGAGAGGGAGAATACTTTATTGATGCCAACCTTGTAAATGAAATGTCTTACCTACTCATTGGTTTGACTCTCCACCATTAGTTGAGGAAGTATATGTACCCTGAATCAAATTTGATATCATAACACGAGTTATCGACACCTGAACATAATTTCCATGGATTTCATGGACAAAATATGGTGAGGCTTTTTCAAACATAGGAAAATTTTTCTCATACTCTACTTAAAATATGGGTGATAGGGCTTCAATTTTTTTCATTTACTAGGAAATCTCACCCAAAAAGTCAACCGTTGAAGAATCATTCCTATGCTAAATCACACCTACCTTCTTAATTTTAAGATTTGCGTGAGATCTCACCCATGACCCTTAAATTCAGTGCCATTTAACAACTTCAATGGTGGAATAGAAGGTGTTTCAATAGAAGGTAAACTCGTTTCTCCTTCACCTTTTTCAAGACCTTTAGAGAGACCTGCAATCTATACCCCTCCTTCGACTCAACATGAAATTTTGTTTTTTTCTACTTCCTTTAAATGCCCTCCCTTCAAGGACATTCTCATAAGAATAACTCATGGTTGAAATATTATGAGCATAAAATGGGGAACACTATCTCTTTATAAGGTTTCAAGGGAGGGGTATTGGAAAATAACCATCATATCCCCTATAACCCTCAAGACCTTCTGAACACATAAATGAAATGAGAGATTGATAACTAGACCCAAAGATAGATCTCAATGTTCAAGGCCAGACCCAAATAGAAAGAATCACACCATGGATTAAACATTGGCATTGACTTTTGGTAAAATCAAGGACCTCCTTTCAAGATCATGACCTTATTTTTAACATTCTCAAATGGAAGGTTTAAAACCCGCATTAAAAATGGGATATTTTCACATTAGAATTTGCAACATTTTCCCAAGACAAATCTATCTAATTTACTAGCTTGGATATATCAGGTCTTGGATTTCTCGTGTACCCAATCAATGCTTTTGAGGCCAAGTCCCTAGCTCAAAATAAATTTAGTCCTATTGAAGAGGAAAATTGAAAAATCTCTCTAATAGGAGACATTTTTCCTTCCTTTTGTGTTATTTCCTGTTGACGGGAAAATTTATACTGCTGATAATAAGGGGGTCTACCCAGTGAAAGGCCCCAATTAGACCTCACATCGTTTGGGATAGGAGCCCCATCCGGTATGTAGGCCCGGATGCCGCCATAAGTGTTTCCACTCTTGGTTTTCGGATGGGTAGATGATGAAGCAGAGGCAAAGGTGAAATGACCAATCAGCGAAGTGAAATCAACCCAAGATTGACGAACCATAAACAAAGATACAAGTAAGTCTAAGCAACAAAATAAAAGGGGCATACACTGTGAGTGGGATTAGTGAGCTGAAAAGCCAGTCAGACATACATGGAAGAAAACACACCAGACGTTAATTGCAAATTAGTTCAAAATAGATCACTGACATGGCAAGGAACAAATAAACACTAATTCAAGAGCATACGTACACGCAACCGCTATGAATTAGTTCATAATCAACTGTATGCATGAAAGCATCCATACAACATAGTGAAATATTAGACAGCTAGTACTATCACCACAAGCAAGCACATGAATCAGTGTCGGAAAAGAGAATATATTATTAATGTTGCTGCAACGTCAAATACATGTTTACAACTCGTCAAAACCCAATAGTGGAACATGGGCTATTCATCTCAATGCGTGATACAAAAACCATAGCCTCGCTACCTCTCTCTCTAGTTGATACCAAGAGCTGAGTGCCTTTAGCTCTCAAGAAAAAATTCCTCTATCATACTGGCTTCAATTGCCGAGCTAAAATTCCATTGGAAATTTCCTGAAGTTGTATATATAGGCTGAGATGTCCTTTGAGTTGTCCTTGACTCTTGGTCTCCTTGATTGTTGGGTTGGCTTGCGACTTGGTCCATTTGCGACCTGCGACCCATGGGTTACTTGCAACCTGTGACCTTGGGTCATCTGTGACCTGCGACCTTGGGTCATCTGCGACCTGCAAACTTGGGTAATCTGCAACCTGCGACCTTGTGTAATCTGTGACCTGGGGTCATCTGCGACCTGTGACCTTGCATAATCTCTAACCTACGACTTGGGGTCATCTGCGACCTGCGACCTTGCTCATTTGCAACCTGTGACCTGAGGTGTTGCGACCTAGGACCATTCCTTCTATTCTTCTCCTTTTGCAGAGCTAAGCCCTTGTAGAACATGATGCCTTTCCCTAGTACCAGTATTGTGCGAATGGATCAGGGATGGATGTGCCACTTAGCCCATAGTGAAGTTCTTAGAATTTTGTAAGGATCCACCTTCCTCGCTGAAGCAGACCCATGCTTTAGCCATGCTAGTCACCAGCGTCTACCTATAAAAAAATAACATGGGTCACATTTACTTATATTAAAATTGATGTTGGAAACACATGTAATTAGCCCAAAAGTGGTTTTAACAAATAATAAATCTAGACCCCTGTGTGGTCCTGTTTTGCAGAAGAACGCATTTACAACTCATGTGTGCCCATACTGAGCTTGTTTACCCAAGTAATGGGGAGAAAACCGAAAATGTCAATGTGTAGTTTTCTCTAGCTTAATATTGATTTCTGATGGTGATGATGCCGAAAACCTAGTGGCAACAATGCATTATTTATCAATTTGTATGTCATGCACAACTTCATCGATGTTGCGCATTTGGTGAGATATTCTTTCATATCTATCATACATAGACCCATCCTCTGACCTTTAGTAGATGATAATTACACCTTACAGCCTTTCAGTTTACTATTAAAACAAGAATGCGTTAGGAAAGTGACGATGAGGAGTAAGGATTATAAAGCCGGTTTTACATCCTGTTATGCGCTGAGACAAGACTACAATGTGCAACTTCGGAGGGGCTTCAAGAGGTTGCGACTTGTGGTAGTCGCAAGGTCGCAACTCAACATTTCTGCTTGTGTTTGAGGAGTACGACCTGGGCAAAGATAGAAACTACTGGAAGTCGCATAGTCGTAGCTCCTGGTAGGTCGCACTTTGCCTTCGTGCCTCAGGCTTGCGACTTCGCAACCTGTAGAGATATGTGACTTGAAAAGGTCGTATAGTTTCATTTGGGGCTAGGTCGCACATTGCTTTCATGCTTGAGGATTGCGACCTTGTGACCTTTGGAGATCTGTGACTTGAAAAGATGTCGCATAGTCGCATTTGGGATGGGTTGCACTAGTCATCGCTGCAAAAGAAGTACGACTGCGCAACTTGATCGCACAGTGTTTCCTGCGACCCATTTTGAACCATGCCAAACATGCATCTCCTTCTGTTGACCATGGAACTAGACAGGCTTGAGCAGGCCGAGGTGAGAATTGAAGCACTAGAAGCCGAGAACACATAGTTAAGGGCGACGCTGGAAACCGTGAGGGTTCAGTTATCAATATATGAGAGCTTGATATTATACCCAACTTACACAAAAAAATTGGCGTGTTATCCTGATTTTCAACGGCCCATGGTAGAATTCGCTGTGAAGGCTAAACTTTACAAGAGCCACCATGAAATAAAGCAGAAGACGATTGCATCCACGGCGGCAAAGACCCTGGAAAAATATTGCAAATTGGCCAGGCAGAGTATACAAACGTTGAGGCCATTTTGTCCAACCTCCTCCATTGTCATTCTCGGCTAATCATGAGATCCACTTCTTCAACGGCGCATCCCATATATCACCAGGGTCATCGTGCAAGATAATCGATTTCTGGCTGTCTTTCCTCCAAGGCTCCACGACGCATATGTACCCATGCCGCGCGAATTTTTTTAGGACTCCATGCCATATGGGTCTTTGGGTAGTCAATAAGGTGAATTTTACAAAGATAGATTTATGCCCATGCTGTATCATGAACTTTTATCAAATATTCCCTAATCCACAACCTTAATAAATCCCTCAGGCGGCTAGCGCTACCTTTTTTTTGCGTGTAGCAACAAAACTTATCGCTAGTGCAAGAGGGACTGCCTCAATGGCATGCATGGGCAACATGTGCTTCGTGTGATGTGGTGTAGGAGACAAGCCTACACGATATAATCCCCATTTCATGTTTACTGGAATCTCTATTTACGTGAGTCGTGGCTTGATGTCTATATCGCCATCGTAAGTTCATGATAAATGACAACGACTTTACCCTGCTTCATGCTCCTTCATATGTCGCTGAGGAAAATATATTAAAAAACCTTTTAATTGACGAAGGGACTTTCAACGATATTTGAAGCGCGTTTGTCTTTTATGGTGGCTATCCGTGCAAATTCCAAAGGTCTGTGGTAATGCTCATTTCAAATAGCATTAACCCTTGGCCTATCTCAAACTCCCACCACACCATATGTTAAATACTTAACGCGTGTTGAAGAGAGGATACTCTTGTGTACCCAAAACTCCTTCGAGGATTCAAAAAGTTCAAATGAACAATTAAAACCTTCATGAAATTGCTACATAAGTCAGCGCACAATGGTTATGACATCTTTAACTGATTTCCTGAAAGGAATAATATAATAATAAGTCAGCTCTCAGTAATAATGAGAAAAAACAAATGACTAAAAAATGGCTCATAAAAGGAGCAACAACATTGAAATATACAAACTAAGATATTGCAACTTAAGACAATTGTTTGACATCCCTAAGTTCGAAAACTGGTTTAAACTTATATTTTCATGCAACCGTTGACCATAGTAGACCTTGACACTTCATGACTCCATAAGGTAACACTTCATTCAAATAGAAGGCCTTCTTTAAATAACCGGGACCAGGCTCCAAGAGGGTGTGGTGATAGGGCTGGGCCGAAATAGGTCAAAGGGATATTACCGATTGAAGGCTGAGTCAAAAACTTAATGGGTTGAGCAAGCAGAGGGGGACCTGAAATTTTGAATATACCCAAAATTTTGGGTGGTGTTGTAGCAGCTACAATAAATGGTGAACCACTGGTAGAATCTAACATCTTTGTCAAAATCCCAACAATAATCTGAGTCTGGATAGCGATGCAAGGGAATATTGAACAGGTTTTGCGAGTACCCTTTGTATTACTTTGACCTTTACAGATATGCCCAATCCTTGTGCCTCAGCTAGGTATTGTTAATCAGAAAATGTCAAAGCGGGAGTTCACAGATGCCAGTAGTTTGATAATGGTGTAGAGAGCAAGGTAGCAGGCTTATTATATTCAGAATTTTAAAATAAGTTTCCGGTGTTGCTCCATTGCTAGCAGGCCTAAACAGTACCCTGGTGGAGTCACTTCAAGAAATCACAAACATTGCTTTGCTGCCAGCGAGCCTAGTTAGTGCCCCGATAGAGTCGTTGCGTTACCTCTCTGCGCAGGAAGCCATTCTCAATCCTTTACCCTTGTTTGTTTCATGTGCTTTTAGCACTTATTTTCATGTGCTCGTGGCACTTATTTTGCATGGGAGGATGAGGGATCTCGACTTATTTTATGGGAAAGATAGGTTGTTTCTCGTTTGATAGAAACTAAAAGATATTATGATTTGGGTTTGCCTTCATGCCAAGCCTTCACATCCCATCTACCACCCACAGGTGAAACATGAAAAACAGATCATTAAGATGTTCGAGACTATGCTGGGCACAAGGCTCAAGTTACGGGTATAGGCCATTCAAACTCGTTAGGGTTCCCCACAAGCAACTGACTCATATCGCCCTGGCTAATGAATTTAAACTCATAGGCATTATGTTGAGAACGTGACTTTGATGACCTGTCCTGAGAGAATCTGCCTCTTGAGGTAACCACCACAACCTCACGCAAACAATGGAGTTAGGGTTTCAACAATAAGGGAAAAACAAGTAAGAAAGATCACTAGGATTTCGATGCGTGCAAAGAGCTAAAAGAAATCCATCCGGCTTTAAAAATGTACAAGGAGGAGTAAGAGGCTAGATGAGGCACTGAGGGTTTCAAGGCTCCGGGTTCAATGAGGGCTCATGCAGTGGTATGCAATGTATGGAAAATTTCAAAGCGAGGTAAAAAACCAGTGCATATTTTGTGAGGAAGAAAACGTACAACGTGATGCAATAGATGAAGCTTATGATGCAATGCCATGCTATGCGCGAGGAAAATAAACTAGTTGTAGGTGAAAAAACAAGGCAAAGCACATGCAGTAATTATCTGAATATTATGCAGCAATAAGCAAACTGAAAAAACATGAGTGTACATGAAAATAGAAAATTATAATGCATGAAGTTACTGACTGTAAGAAAAGATAGTAAACATACTTTTAAACCATAAAGAAAACTTAGCAAGTAAAACCTAATTAACAACTTGAACCAACAAACCTTTATTGACAAATCCTAGCTAGCCTAGACCGAAAGTCCTAATTTAACCGGAGAGGCGGCCGGGTTATGTGAAATCATATATCCAGTGTAGCCATCACATTAGTTCCCACCCTGAAAGAAAAACAATGTTTGATATCAGAACCAACATTCAAAATTGTGCACTGACAACAAGACTTCCTGAAAATCATGTGCAACAACAAGAAGGTCATGGCTACTTACCAGAGAACGTGCCAAAATGGATTGTTCACGCGGAATTTCCCTTTCATCCTGATACACAAAAATATGTACTTGAAACCGAAAATCATCTATAAATGACACACATCCGTACGTGCATAACCCTAAATCTGATGGAAGCAAGGTAAAACATTGCCTATTTGCAGGTATATTCATCAGATAGGATCTGTCAAACCAGTCGGGAATCTCATCATGATGTTGAGGATGATCGATTTGATGGAATGGAAGAAAAAGGAATTTTCCAGGCGAATTTGAGGTTCTTGCGGATCCAAGTGTAGAAACCCTAATTTTGAAAACCCTAGTTCAAATTTGTCCTTGGGTTTCATTGGGGATGTAAGGATCTGAAGTAACTTTCAGCAGAAGCTTAAGTACCTCACCGTCCTAGACAAACTCTAGATATTCGAGCGGGGGGCTCTCAAACCCCGATGGTTTCGTGATATCAATAGGCGAATGGATGTGATCATTATTTTTGGTGATTGGACAGCCGTCAATGGGCTTAATATCAATTCGTCCAAATGTTTGTGAACTAAAAGATTGACAATCCAACATATCAGATTCTTTAGATTTCCCAGGATGGGATGAATTGACTAGAAAATTTTTAGGCAATAGAGAGGTTTGCAAGACATCACATGCTTGTGCCTGAATGAAATTGGTACTGGCTGGGAAAAAACCAAAAATATTAGAGACAATGGCCGATGTTTTCCTTCCAGTGAATAAATTAGGGTATATCGGCTGTTGCATACCAGCTATTAGGGGATAGAAATATGTGCTCAAAGTAACATCACTCGAATGGAAGACTTGCCCAGATGAGTTGACATCTGGTGCGATTATGCTGTGAGGAGTGTGATACGTGGGAACCGTAATTTCAGAAACCCTACTTTGAGAAATTCTAGTTTGACTTGTTTCAGGAGCCTTATCAGGATCGTAAAAACTTGAGATAAATGCTAGCAGAAGCTGAATTGCTTCGATTTCCTGATGGGTCCCTGAATCATCACAATGTGGATGGTTGAATTTTGGTGGCTTCATAACATTGACAGATAGATACGAATGACAGTCCCCAGAGGCATGGGTGAATATGTTTTTAGATAAGTAACGATCATTGGAGCCATCAATCTGATTAGGTTGGGCATCTGGTATATTAGAATCCTCTAGGGTTAACAAATGGGATGAATCAATAAAAGAAACACCTTGAGGTTGCCGAGACAGGTAGTCACTCTTTTGGATGTTTAAATATTGCAGATGAAAAAGATCAGACATAAAAGATTCATCAATTTTGTAATGCGGTTGTGAAACACCACCTGCGTGCTCATGGTTGTTGCCAACACTAGTACAAGACAATTTCGAAAGACTTGAAGAAATTACTGGCGTGACAGGATCAAGAAATTAATCAGGGAATAATGGATGAAATGATTCAGATGTGGGTGTATAAAATGTACAAGGACCTTCATCTTGCACATCAGTGTCATCCAGAGAGGCCAATGATCTTGCATGCCCTTCACGGTCCAATGATTTTGTAGGGAAATCAACTTTGTCTGAGTTAGGACTCATTTTATTATTAGTATGCGAATGAGATTTAGGACTGTGCCCATGTAAACATTCAGTGGACTCGAGATAGGTTTCATTAACAGGGAGAGATGTTGGGCCAATATGGTTTTCAATCTGATTTGACAGGGTGCATGAAAGATTCAGGGGTGGCACAACAAGTTTTATTTTCTTGCACACGTCTATCATCACTTAGAACTTTTGCGACCACAACTCCATTACACGAAAATTTAGGAGGAGGAATAGTAATATTCTTCTTGGAGGCCTGAATGTGTTATGGAATCGGGGAGATAAACAAGGAAACATTAGGGACAGAGTCTGAACAAATGGAAATTTGAGGATTATCATAATAAACACTAGGATCAGGCTTTGTTGCCAATTCAAAGTGTTCTAGGAAAATGAAACGACCTGTTGAAACTGCTCAATTAAATATGTCCAATCGACATCCCTTTCAGGGAACTCATAACAAAAATGAACAAATCTGATAGAAAAATCCTCTAGAGATTCTTGAGGTTCCATTCTGATCTTATTTAACCTTATTAATACATTTTGAAAATCATTCCTGTCAAAAGCTTGTTGTAATTCATCGGTGAGCTGCTCGAACGAATGGATGAAAGTTGCCAGCAATGTGCGGCACCATTGCTTAATGCGACCTTCGAGAGTGAGGGAGAAAAGCACACAAGCCAACTCCTCATCGTCAATTTCGTAACACTCACAAAACTCAACGAAATCCGAAAGGTGCTCGGTTATAGAAATTCCATTCTCACCATCGAATTTTAACTAGGACAAGTGATAGAGAGGTTCATTCGGGATTGAGCATCGAGAACCAGATAAATTAGATAAAAATCTCAGGAGAATGATTTGGGGACGAGCCATTCACAGATATGAGACTAATTGCAGGCTCTAAGGGCTCAGCTTGTCATCTGACCCTCCTTTTAGCGTCAATTTTGTTGATAGGAAAATTTGTACCGCCAACAACAAGGGGGTCTCCCCTGTGAAAGGCCCCAATTAGACCTCACACCGTTTGGGATAGGAGCCCCATCCAGTATGCCATAAGTGTTTCTACTCTTGGTTGTCAGATGAGAAGATGATGAAGCGAAGGCAAAGGTGAAATGACCAATCAGCGAAGCGAAATCAACCCGATATTGACAAACCATAAACAAAGATACAAGCAAGTCTAAGCAACAAAATAAAAGGGGGGTACACCGTGAGTGGGATCAGTGAGCTGAAAATCCAGTCAGACATACATGGAAGAAAACACGCCAGAAGTTAATTGCAAAGTAGTTCAAAATAGATCACTGACATGGAAAGGAACAAATAAACACTGATTCAAGAGCATACGTACATGCAACCACTGTGAATTAGTTCATAATCAACTGTATGCATGAAAGCATCCATACACCATATTGAAATATTAGACAACTAGTACTATCACCACAAGCAAGCACGTGAATCAGTGCCAGAAAATAGAATATATTATTAATGCTGTTGCAACATAAAATACATGTTTACAACTCGTCAAAACCCAATAGTGGAACATGGGCTATTCATCTCAATGCATGATACCAAAACCCTAGCCTCTCTACCTCTCTCTCTACTTGATACCAAGAGCTCAGTGCCTTTAGCTCTCAAGCAACAATTCCTCTGTCATACTAGCTTCAATTGCCAAGCTAAAAGTCCATTGGAAATTTCTCGAAGTTGTATATATAGGCTGAGATGTCCTTTGAGTTGCCCTTGACTCTTGGTCTTCTTGACTATTGGGCTGGCTTGCGACTTGGTCCTTTTGTGACCTGCGACCCAAGGGTTACTTGTGACTTGCGACCTTGGGTCATCTGCGACCTGCGACCTTGGGTCATTTGCGACTTGCGACCTTGTGTAATCTGCAACCTGGGGTCATCTGCGACCCGCAACCTTGCATAATCTGCAATCTGTGACCTGGGGTCATCTGCAACCTATGACCTTGGTCATTTGTGACCTGCGACTCGAGGTGTTGCGACCTAGGGCCATTCCTTCTATTATTCTCCTTTTGAGGAGCTAAGCCCTTGCAGAACACGATGCCTTTCCCTAATACCAGTCTTGTGTGAATGGATCGGTGATGGATGTGCCATTTAGCCCATAGTGAAGTTCTTCGAATTTTGTAAGGATCGACCTTCCTCGTCAGAGCAGACCCCAGCTTTAGCCATGCCAGTCACCGGCTTCTACCTGTAAACAAATAACATGGTTCACATTTACTTATAATAAAATTAATGTTGGAAACACATGTAATTAGCCCAAAAGTGGTTTTAACAAATAATAAATTTAGACTCCTGTGTGGTCCTATTCTACAGAAGAACACATTTACAACTCGTGTGTGCCCATACTGAGCTTGTATACCCAAGTGACGGGCAGAAAACCTGAAATGTCAATGTGTAGATTTCTCTAGCTTAATATTCATTTCTGATGGTGATGATACCAAAAACCTAGTGGCGACAATGCATTATTTATCAATTTGTATGTCATGCACAATGCCATCGATGTTGCGCATTTGGTGAGATACTCTTTCATATATACCATACGTAGACCCATCCTCTGACCTTTAGTAGATGATAATTACACGTTATGGCCTTTCATTTTACTATTCAAACAAGAATGTGTTAGGGCAGTGACGATGAGGGGTAAGGATTATAAAGTCGATTTTACATTCTGTTATGCGCCGGGACAAGACTACGATGTGCGACTTCGGAGGGGCTTTGAGAGGTTACGACTTGTGGTAGTCACCAGGTCACAGCTCAATGTTTTTGCTTGTGTTTGAGGAGTGCGACCTGGCGACCTGGGAAAAGATAGAAACTATTGGAAGTCACATAGTCGCAGCTCCTGGTAGGTCGCACTTTGCCTTCATGCCTTAGGCTTGTGACTTTATGACCTGTAGAGATCTGTGACTTGAAAAGGTCGCATAGTCAAATTTGGGGCTGGGTCGCACATTTATTTCATGCTTGAAGATTGTGACCTTGTGACCTATGGAGATCTGTGACTTGAAAAGATGTCGCTTTGTTGCATTTGGGATGGGTCACACTAGTCATCGCTGCAAAAGAAGTGTGACTGCGTGACTTGATCGCACAGTGTTTCCTGCGACCCATTTTTAACAATGCGAAACATGCATATCCTTCTGTTGACCATGGAAATGGATGAGATTGAGCAGGTCGAGGTGAGAATTTAAGCACTAGAAGTCGAGAATGTAGCGTTAAGGGCAACACTGGAAGCCGCGAGGGTTCAGTTATCAATATAAGAGAGCTTGATCTTATACCCAGCTTACACAAAACAATTGGCATGTTATCCTGAGTTTCAGCGGCCCATGGTAGAATTAACTGTGAAGGCTAAACTTTACAAGAGCCACCATGAAATAAAGCAGAAGATGATTGCATCCACGATGGCAAAGACCCCGAAAAAATCTTTCAAATCGGCCAGGTAGAGTATACAAACGTTGATGCCATTTGGTCCAATCTCCTTCGTTGTCATTCTCGGCTAATCGTGAGATCCACTTCTTCAACGGTGCATCCCATATATTTTCCAGGGTCATCATGCAAGATAATCGATTTTTGGCTGTCTTTCCTCCAAGGCTCCACGACGCATATGTGCCCATGATGCGTGGAAGTTTTTATGACTCCACGCCATATGGGTCTTTGGGTAGTCAATAAGGTGCATTTTACGGAGACAGAGTTATTCCCATGCTGTATCATGACCTTTTATCAAGTATTCCCTAATCCACAACCTTAATAAATCCCTCAGGAGGCTGGAACTACCCTTTTTTTGCGTGTATCAACAAAACTTATCGCTAGTGCAAGAGGGACTGCCTCAATGGTATGCATGGGCAACATGTGCTTCGTGTGATGCAACATAGGAGACAAGCCCGCACGATATAATACCCATTTCACCTTTAACGAAATCCCTATTTACATGGTTCGTGGCTTTATGTCTATATCACCATCGTAAGTTCACAAGAAATGACAATGACTTTACCTTGCTTCATGGTCCTTCATATGTCTCCAAGGAAAATCTATTAAAATACCTTTGAATCAACGAAGGGACTTTCGATGATATTTGAAGTGCGTTTGTCTTTTATGGTGGCTACCTGTGCGAATTCCAAAGGTCTGTGGTAACGTTCATTTCAAATAGCATTAACCCTTGGCCTATCTCAAACTCCCACCACACCATATGTCAAATACTTAACGCGTGTTGAAGAGCGGATACTCTTGTGTACCCAAAACTCCTTCTAGGATTCAAAAAGTTCAAATGAAAAATTAAAACATTCATGAAATTGCTACATAAGTTAGCGCGCAATGGCTATGACATCTTTGACCGATTTCCTGAAAGGAATAGTATAAGAATAAGTCACATCTCGGTAATAATGAGAAAAAAAAAATGAATAAAAAATGGCTCATCAGAGGAGCAGCAACATTGAAATATACAAACTGAGATATTGCAACTTAAGTCAATTGTTTGAGCATCCCTAAGTTTGGAAACCGGTTTAAACTTATATTTTCATGCAACCATTGACCATAGTAGACCTTGACACTTCATGAATCCATAAGGTAATGCTTCATTCACATAGAAGGCCTTCTTTAAATAACTGGTACCATGCTCCAAGAGGGTGTGATGACAGGGCTGGGCCGAAATAGGTCAAAGGGATATTACCGATTGAAGGCCGAGTCAAAAACTTAATGGGTTGAGCGAGCAGAGGGGGACTCAAAATTTTGAATATACCCAAAATTTTGGGTGGTGTTGTAGCGGCTACAACAGGTCCCTATATCACTAGTTTAGTCCCTTATTTTTATTAGTGTAGCCCATTTATTGTTATTGTTGTACCCCTATAACCCCAATATTGTTATTATTGTGCCCTTAAATTGTTATTGTTAGGTCGGCTAGGATTATATTGTGGTCCCATGGACTCCTATATATAGAAGGAGGCTTTGGTCATTTGTATCATCCAATAATTGTTCACTTATGTAATATATTAGAGGCTGCCCCCTCGAAGTGGCTGATTTCTAAGGTGTTGATCTCTTTTTTCTTCTATTCTTGGAGCTAGTTTCATAACATTTGGTATCAGAGCTTCGGATTCTAGGGTTTCGCTGCTCCAAACAGGTCATCGTGGATTTTTCGCAATAATTTTTTTTTCTACGAAGGTTCAAAAGCCAAAATTTGTAAAATGCAAAGCCGAAATTCTGAGGAACCTCCTGTAAAAATTTCAAATCTTGGTTTGCAATATTTTCGGAGATATGATCTGTGGAAATTAGGGTTTTCTCAGGCTTCTGAATTTCAACTAAAATAGGTCATCGTGGAATTTTCGCTATAAATTTTTGGATGCAAAGTTTCAGAAGATGAAATTTTTACAGTGTGAAGCCAATATCCTGAGGAACCTCTTGTAAAAATTTTAGATCTTGGTTCATAATATTTTTGGAGATATGATTTGTGGAAGTTAGTATTGTTTCAGGCTCCCGAATTTCATCTCAAAGAGGTGACTGTGGGAAAAACGTCATAACTCTCTCTCTGAGCATCGGATTGGGATTTTTAAAAAGTGGCCGCAAGTAAACAAACTGTAGTTTTTGGTATGTGAATTTTATAGCCGAAGGAGGAAACAATGACATGTGGCAAGTCATACAAGTTCACTCTACTGAACTAGTCCATAATTACTTCATCGTGGCAGATTGGGCATAACTTTGTATTGAAGAATCCAAATCAGGTCAGACTTGTGGCATTTGAAAGAAGATTTAGAGGGATACTTTAGGGCCAAATTTCAGATGTTGAATATCCAAAATCACAGAGATAATTCAGTTTCAATATCGAGCTCCTCAAAAGAAAGAAAAAGGTGTGTATTTTTTCGAATTACATAAGTCTTGTTTGAAAAAAATTAGCTTGAATTTATTCCAAGGGAACATTGAAGAATAGTTATCAGTATTTGGTTCTAAAATGCCTCCTAAAAAGAATTCAACACACATCAAGCCTTCAAAAGGCTCTACTATGACTCATGAATACGAAGAAACACAAAATGAGATATCAAAATTACAAGAGCAAGTGCACCAAATTTCGCTATTGCAAAGAGCAACAAAAAATGAAATGGAATTTTTGAAGAAAGACGTGGAAACAAATATGGATGGTTTGAATAAAGGTGTGGAAGCTAAGATGAATGGTTTGGAAGCTAATATGGATTTCATGGAAGTGGGCATGGAAGCTAAGATGGATGTCATGGAAGCTAAGATGGATGACATGGAAGCTAAGATCGTTGAAAAAATGAAAGACAACATGGAAATCATGAAGAATGATCTAAAAGTAGACATCGAAGGTTTGGAAAAGTTGATACAAGAAATGTTTCCTAATGGCGAAAAGATAGTAGAGGAAACTCATGATGAGAACAAAATAAATGTTAATCATGATTTCATAAACTCTAATGTTGGTTGGAAGAACCACCATATTCCAAAGATGGATATGAGGAAGTTTGATGGCAAGGATCCCGTAACATGGATACTATAGATGGAGCAATATTTTGATCTCAATAATGTGCAAAACACACAAAAGGTACACATTTCAACTTTACATTTATAAAAAAATACATTTGTATGGTATCGATGGCTTTGCTCCCGTAAACAAATTGTCACTTGGTCAATTTTTACGGAGGAAATGATAGCACATTATGAGGATACAAAAAGAAACAACTTATTTAGCCAATTGATAAATCTCAAACAAAAGGGTTCAATGGTGGAGCACATTGAGGACTTCCAAAAATTGAATATAAGGGTAACTGATATTCTAGGGGAACACATGATTGATGTCTTCATAGGGACTTTAAAGGATAACATCCAACATGAAGTTCATGTTTGGGAACCTGATTCATTAGAAAGGGCATTCAGGTTGGCAAGAAAAATTGAATGTAAAATTATGGCGACAAGGAAGCCTACCACTCACATATATAAAGATGGAAGTGTTTCTACTCCTAGACTTCCACAACCTACAAGGTGGACACCACAAAAATTGGAAGAGAAAAGAGCAAAAGGGCTTTGCTACAGTTGTGATAGAAAATACACTAAAGGTCATAAGTGTGTTGAGAAGAAATTATTTTACATAGATTGTGAAGAGGAAGAAGAAAATGAACAAGAAGATGATATACACCAGGAACCAGCCCTAGAAGAGGAAGAAATGAGTCCGACCATATCATGTAATGCATTGGCAGGAATTACCACTCCTCAAACTCTCAAGATAGAAGGACATATCAAGAAGAAAAAGGTAATAGTGTTGATTGATTCAGGTAGCACCCATAATTTTATTCATTGTAAGGTAGCCAAGGAATTGAATTGTTTCATATACCCAACACCAGAATGTCAAGTGATGGTTGCAAATGGAGGAACTATAAATTTCTCTGGAAAATGCCATAATATCAAGCTAACCATGGGGGAATATGTATTGAATATTCCAATGCTTTCCATTCCTATGGGAGGTGCTGATGTTATACTAGGAGTACAATGGTTACAATCTTTAGGGATGGTAGCTTTTAATTTTCAAGAATTTTCTTGAATTTATTTATTATTTATTATTTATTATTATTATTATTATTTATTTATTTATTTTTTTTTTCAGAAGGAAAGGAAGTCGAATTACGGGGTATCACAGGGAAGCCAGGAAAGATAATAATCTATAATGTCATGAAAATGCTTCTAAAGAAAGAAAAACGAGGCGTAATTGCACAATTATGCTCACTAGAAGTTCCAACATCAAAATCATCTATTTCTGCAGATCTCCAAAAAGTCTTCGATAATCATTCCAAGGTGTTTGAAACTCCCAAAGGAATCCCACCTACTCGTGATCATGATCATGCTATTCATTTTATTCCAGGAAGTGTTCCAACAAACATCAGGCCTTATAAATATCCTTATGTCAAAAGAGCGAAATTGAACGTATGATTGCATAAATGTTAGAGGCTGGTATAATTCAACCTAGTCAAAGTTCTTTCTCTGCTCCAGTAGTATTGGTGCACAAGAAGGATGGATCATGGCGCATGTCTCTGGATTATAGGGAGCTCAATAACCTCACCATTAAATATAAATTTCCCATTCCTGTGATTGATGAATTATTGGATGAATTACATGGAGAAATTTATTTTAACAAGTTGGATCTTCATTCAGGATATCATCAAATTAGAATGAAGACTAAAGATATTCTGAAAACAACATTTCGAACTCATGAGGGTCATTATGAATTTTTGGTCATGCCTTTTGGCTTTACCAATGCACCTTCTACATTTCAAGGGTTGATGAAGTCCATTTTCAAACCCTTATAAAATTTATGCTAGTATTTTTTGATGATATACTAATCTACATCAGGTCTTGGAAGGATCATGTTCAACATGTTGACAGGGTGCTCAAACTATTGCAGGAGAAACAATTATATGCAAAAACATCCAAATGTTTCTTTGGAGTACAAGAGGTGGAATATCTGGGTCATATTGTATCTCACGAGGGTGTTAGAGTAGACCCTAACAAAATTAAAGCCATTAAGGAATGGAAAGTCCCCACAACCATAAAGCAGTTGAGAGGATTTCTCAGGTTAACAGGGTATTATCGCAAGTTTGTTAAGAATTATGGGAGAATAACAACACCTCTAACAACATTTTGAAGAAAGATGCATTTTCATGGTCTCCTAAAGAAACTAAGGCCTTTGAACATCTTAAAGAGGCAATGTGCCTAGCACCAGTCTTAGCTACGCCAAACTTCACAAAAACCTTTATTGTGGAATGTGATGCCTCAGGAAATGGAATTGGTGCTATTTTACTGCAAGAAGGAGGACCCATTGCTTTTGAAAGTCGCCCAATCAAAGGAAAGTATTTACATAAAGCTATTTATGAGAAGGAAATGTTAGCAATACTACATGCACTAAATAAATGGCGACCTTACCTAATGGGAAGACACTTCAAGGTAAAAAATAATCATGATAGTATTAAACACTTTTTGGAACAAAGACTATCTTCAGAAGAGCAACAAAAATGGGTTACAAATATGTTAGGTTATGACTTTGAAATAATCTACAAAAAAGGGAAGCTAAATGCTATTGCAGACACACTCTCAAGAAAGAAGGAAGAGGTGGAAGCATTGCTTTGTGCCATTTCTATTATCCAACCAGATTGGATAACCGAAGCAAGGGATGAATGGAAGAAGGACGAAGAATTGTGGACACTCATTCAAAAGTTGTAGCAAGATCCTAGTACATATGATACATTTAGTTGGAAAAATGATTCCTTATGGTACAAATATCGGTTATATATTTGTAAGAATTCCCAACTAAAACAAAATATTCCTTTGGAATTGCACACTTATCCTTTAGGAGGACACTCAAGATTTTTAAAAACTTACCACAGGGTGAAGAAAGTTTTTTTTTGGGATGGCCTTAAATCTGATATTCAAAAGTTTGTGGCGGAATGTTTGGTTTGCCAACAAAATAAAGTTGAGAAAATTAATACCCTGGGTCTTCTACAACCTTTATCCATTCCAAATCAACATTGGGAGGAGATTTCAATGGATTTAATCACAGGTTTACCTAAGTCCGAAGGAAAGAGTGTCATCATAGAGGTAGTTGATAGAATTACCAAGTTTGCACACTTTTGTGCATTATCTCATCCATTTAAAGCAAGTATAGTTGCTACTACATTTATGGACACAATTCAAAAGCTACATGGAAAACCAAATGTTATTGTGAGCGACAGAGATCCCATTTTTACTGGAAATTTTTGGACGGAGTTATTTTCTTGTTTGGGTACTCAATTAGCTCATATCTCATCTTATCATCCTAAATTCGATGGTCAAACTGAGATAGTGAATAAATGTTTGGAAAGGACATCTTCGTTGTTTTTTATCTGATAAACAAACACAATGGGTCAAGTGGTTACCTCTCGCTGAATGGTGGTATAACACTTCCTTCCATACTGTAGAAAAAATGACCCCATTTATGGCACTTTATGGATATCATCCACTTTCCATCACATCATATTTAAGAGAAAATTCTAAGGTTTAAGCAGTGGAATATCACATCGAGCATCAACATGAAGTTCTCCAACTCTTAAAGGATAACCTAAATTTGGCACAAAATCGAATGAAACAACAGGCAAATCAACATCGCAGCGAGAGAAGTTTTGATGTAGGAGACTGGGTATTTTTACGGCTACAACCATACAAACAAATGTCCCTCAAGCAAGCTAAGAAGGATAATAAATTATTTCCAAAGTACTATGGTCCTTACAAGGTGTTGCAAAAGACTGGTACTATGGCATACAAATTGGAGCTTCCTACTTCTTCATGAGTGCATCCAATTTTCCATGTTTCATGCTTAAAGAAGGTTATAGGTGAAAATCTTCCAGTTCAAACAATATTTCCAGAACTTGATGAGGAAGGAAAAATCATATTGGAACCTGAAGCGGTCACGGAAACAAGAACTCGATAGCTACGAAATCGATCAATTTTAGAGTATCTCATCAAGTGAAAGAACTTTCCCACTAAAGATTCTACATGGGAGGATGAGAATTTTATACAGAAGCACCCAGAGCTACTCAAGCGTTGAGGACAACACTTTTTTGAAGGAGAGGGGCATGTTAAGTCCCTATATTAATAATGTAGCCCCTTATTATGTTAGTGTAGCCCTCCTTATTGTTATTATTGTACCCCCCTTATTGTTATTGTTGTACCCTTGTAACCCCAATATTGTTATTATTGTGCCCTTACATTGTTATTGTTAGGTTGGCTAGGATTATATTGTGGGCCCATGGACTCCTATATATATAAGGAGGTTTTGGTCATTTGTATCATCCAAGAATTGTTCACTTATGTAATGTATTTGAGGTTTCCCCCTCGAAGCGGCTGATTTCTAAGGCGTTTATGTCTCTTTTCTTCTATTTTTGGAGTTGGTTTCATAACATTTTGATTGATTTACAACAAACCTTTGTGCCTCTCTTTTATTATCTTCCTCTTCCATTCTCCAAAAAAAAAAATCTTTAATCTTATATGATAAACACTTTATATAGGTGAGCATTGTAATCATTTTCCTCAACTCATGGGGCACCTTTACACCTCAACCAATGCAAGTGGACATAAGTCCATGGTACAACCCATCATACTCTAAGATGGTTCTAATTATATCCTCAAAACTAGGGCATAACACATATTACAATGCAAAATGGTTAAGATATCTCAAAATTGTTGTTTTTTTTGTTCCTTCATGGAACATAATATAGCTAGTTCTCATCAAACACCTTGCACTAACACTACTAACACACACCAAAAGTCCAAGATACCCGTAAGATGTGGCCTGCACCCAAGTGCTTAAACTACACCTCCATAAAATATTTCACCCTCATCTCTGGATGTCACAAAATAGTAATATCCTAACCCAATATGACCTATTTATTAGGTTTTTGTAATTCACTCCTTATCAGATCCTTGCACCTCTTTAACACTCCATGAAAAATCTACTCCAATGGTCACCTTCCAAGTTCCAATAGTTCCTTTTGCAATACAAAAAAACCACCTATATATGTTGCAACAACCTTGCAAACTTATTTATTGGGTTGCACATATATTTCACATTTCTTCTTTGTCTTGCAAAGTGGTAGTGCCAAGGATAGGGTATCAACTTCGATTAAGGAATGTTCAATTATTACCACTGCTAAGTTTCCTTCGTGCAACTTTTCAAATGTCTTAAGTTTGCTTCAAAACTTGTCATGGTGCTTAACTTGCTTTTATACACATCTAAGTGAGACTACAATCCCCCAACCTCTCTAAGTATTCCACCTCTTCAACCCTTGTTAGAGTCTTCTTAGACGTGCACTCATGCCTCAAGCAGAACATAAAACTAGCATCCCAAATGTGCATGCTCATTCCATCTTTTAATGCCTCGCTGAAACCACATTATCACACTGCCTAAAATGAAATGTTTACATCTTAAGGAAAAACACATATTTTTCTTATGACAACCTAAATTATATGAGTGACTTGGAGAGGAATCAATTTTATTATATGAAAAAATAGGGTCTTACAAATCCATTCACACAACAATTTGAATATAATTAACCTAAAAAATGGTACACACCCTACTCCTTCCAAATTTGTCATATGAAATTTAAGAGACTAACACTTTTTAACTATTAAATCCACTTACTATATGCTCTCTTTTGTTGACACCCACCAAAAATGCAAGAATACTTAAAATGTTTTCAATACAACCAACTTAAGAGTACTTTCACATTAAAATTCCAAAAGTACAACATGCTTACCTCAATAAACTTTAACAACAAAATCATTGCATGAAATAGATAATCTTAAAATTAGATTTTTTTTTTTTTTTTTTCATACAAGGTCACTTATGATATATTTATCAGAAAGGGGAGGAAGAGGGATTTCCTCGTTACATGTTCACTCCTCTCATCTTGCAAAATAGGTTTAATTGTTGGGAGGGCTTGAATGTTGTTACATTGCAACTGCTGCTACTTCTTACATGCCTTTCAGCTATAGAGGCTATCACATTTAGACTATAGATTCTAAAAGACTGATTAAGCAAAAATATACATTTAGTTTTCATGTTAAACTATACTAAATCCTAATCAACTGTGGACTGAGCTTTGAGAAACAAAGGGAGGAGGGGTTTCACTTGTTGACAGTATTTTCAGTCTCCCTATGGCCACTTCCCTGGTCCAAGGAGTTGGATCTGTGCTCATACTTTTTTGTGAGAACGTCTCGCAGAAAGAGAATGGTTCCTTCAAGGGGGGTACAACAATTTTTGTCATCCTTTAGGTCCGTTCTGCTTGTAAACCATTTATTTCGAAGGAATGTTGTTTCTTCTTTAGTGTGAGCCGTGTTCTGTATCATTTGGTTCTTTTATTGCTTAATGACTATTTTATGAGATTTAAAAAAGGCATAGGGATGAATCTTCTATTCAGAGGGATCCATATTCATATTGTGAGGGAAGGAGAAGGTGTTGCTGCTTTTATTAAGAGGAATGAAGGATGCAACATTGAAGATGACAACAGAGGTTTTGAAGATTGAAAAAGGGTTTAAAACTTTTAATATCTCAAAAGTGCTTTGGAGAGGGAGGCTTTGAGAAGTGAGATGGCGGGATTGCAATGGGAAGAGAAACTGCGAAAAGTGATTTGCGATAGGGATGACGTGGCGGGAGTGCTACAGTAATGTCGCAATTGGCGGTTGGGAGTGATAAGAGTTAACGAAGCCGGAGAGAAATGTGCGAAGCGCGAAATGCGATAATGCTGAATTTGCGAAATGCGAGATGTGAGGGGTGATGTGGCAACAGAGTACGGTAAGAATATCGCAATTGGGGCTTGGAAGCGAAACGTATTAAAGGGAACCAAGTGGGGAATGCGAAAGCGTAAATCACAATGAAGAATGGAAAAAGAAAGGAGAGCAATGAATCCGCGAAGAGAGAAATGTGATAATGCCAAATTTGTGAAATGTGAGAAGCGAGCGGTGAAATGGAAGTGGAGTACAGTAAGAATATCGTAATCAGGGGTTGAAAGTGGAGCATATTAATGGGAACCAAGTGGGGAATATGATTTGCAATTGCAAAAGTGAAAATCACAATGAAGAATGGAAAAAGAAAGGAGAGAAAGGATTCTGCGATGGCCGAGACTAATGAAAGAAAAAGAATAAGGCGGCTGGACATTTTAAGTGTTTTTAGGAATAAGAGGTGGGTGCAGTAGATGGATGGGTTAGAGAGTGAATATATAAAGAGGGGAGTGCTACTGTACAAAGATTTCTCAGGATGGAGAATGAAGTTGTGAGAGAGGATACGCTGGAAGATTTTGCAGGATATCCTAAGAGGATTCGATGATATCCAATTCTAGATTTTGTGGATTTGATTGTAAGTATGCTCAGAGAATCGAGTTAGATCAGAGCTGAGTGGAATCTATACTTTGAGGGAGAAAAAATCCATAATGTAGACGGGCTTGAGCTGAGCCATCATGGGATGGGAATTGTTGTGATGTGTCCATTAATGTTGGCCTGCCCAATTTCTATGCTAACTGCCTCGTTTGCCTGAGAGTCTGCCAATTTATTGTTATTTCTTAGAATGTGATAATACTCATTCCCACCAACCTGCATTGCATATTGGTCCAATCTACTATGAATTTGACAGAGAGCTGCATTCTTTGGCCTGTTTCCACTTACCATTGCATGAATAATAATAGAAGAGTCTCCAAAAATAATTGGGTTGTGCATTCCTCTGTCTTTTAAAATTTTTATTCCCAGAAGGAGACCGTATGCTTCCACTTTATTGTTGGACATTGTTCCCATGCCCCAACTGTACTAAATGGGGCTATAATTATCTCTGTGTATTATAACTCCACTAGCTTCATCTTTTCCCGAATTCCTTTTGGAAGCCCCGTCGAAGAAAAGACGATCTGTTGACAGATCTGATCCAGTTTTGGAATTATTCTTCCTCTTTTCTAACTTTCTAGTTTGGTTGTTCCTTTGTGGTTTTTTTCATCTGTTGGGTAGTAATCTTGTTGAAGGCGAAGCTGATCCAACTTTTTTCTTCATTCCATAATTGTTGCATGTCGATTCCATTGATCCCTTTTACTGATAGGAACTCTGTGATTTGGCCCCAGACCTTTGATGTCACTCTTTCTAAAGTTGGATTTTTGTTTTTAAACACCATTCCATTCCTTGCAAGCCAAATATGCTAGCAGAGGAAGGAGAGGATGCTGGACCAGAATATTTGCAGAGTGAATTTTATTTTTAAAGTGTAGGGGTAAGTGCTCTTCCATTTGTTTAAGAATTGATTGAGATAGAGATTGTAATTCAGATTTGCTTCAATTGGGAACTTGATTCTCTTCCAACGTTCTCTGGAGAAAGAGTAGTCTAAGAAGAGATGTTGAATATTTTCTTCCTCCTGCAAGCAAAGGGGACATTGAGAAGGCCCATGGATTCCTCTTTTTTTTTAGATTTTTAGTAGTGATAGTTTTTCTCTAGAGAAGAGTCCATAAAAATATCTTGATCTTTGGGAGAGTTTCCACTTTCCAGACACACTTCCAATACTGCCAATCTTGCTACCTTTTCTGATCTTGTATTGTGTCATAGCCTAACTTGACTATTAGTCTCCACCTGTAGGGATCCAAAAGTGGGCATTGTGGATGTTCTGAGCTAAAGGGGTAGCTCCAGTCAGCCAAAAGATCATGGAGTTACACTGGTCCATGAGTTCAATTGGCAAGTTGGGTCTATCATACTACTTCCAAGTGCCATCTTCCTCCCATTTGGAAATTTCCCCAAATTTTGTATAACCTTCCATTTTCATCCAGATATTTAGATCGCGAATATTTGGGATGCATCCCAAGGGGGGATTCCCCATGATGTTGTCAGTCCATACATTGATTTTTACCCCATTTCCTGGCCTTGTGGAGATATTTTTCCTTATCACCAGAATTGCATTGGAAATGAGCTTCCAAATTTGGGAGCATGGTCTTATGGGGGGCTCCTTTCCAAAAAAGAGATCCTTGTAGCATTGAGGTATTTTAATTATAAATAAAATTTCCACTAACATCTTTCTCTTGTTAGAAACCTCCAGGAAATCTTAGTTTCGAGGGCCAAATTCATTAGCCCAGGGGTTCTGATAGAAATCCCTCCATTCTTGTAGTGGGTAGTGACCTAGTTCCAATTGACAAGGCTGAATTTTTTTGTTTCAGTTTTCCCTCCCTTCCATAAGAAGCCTATGATTATGATTTCAATTTGTTTATGAATGCTGGTAGGAGCTTATATTAGAGTAAAATGATATAGGGGCAGTGTTGAAAGGATTGATTTAATGAGATTGACTCTTCCTGCCTGATTTAACCATATCATCCCCCAAGAATGGAATTTTCTTTTCATTTTTTTCTGCATATTTATTCTAGATCTCGGTCTTTAAATTTTTCTTGGTGATAGGCAGCCCGAGATATTGAAAGTAGCTCCAATTTGTTTGGAAAGGAATTTCTAGAATTTGTGACATTATTTGAACAGTTCTTGGAGGGGTGTTCCTGCCATGTAAACAAATTTTTCTGTTATCAACCAACCCTCCCGAAACATCCATGAAGTTGTCAAAAAAATATTTAAATCTTCTTGCCACAATACAGGATGCTCCCGCCATAAGAAGGGTGTCATTTGCCTACAAGGAATGGTTGATGCTTTTGGTTCCCCTGCTTATAATCAGGCCAGTCAAGGAGGAGTATCTACGATAATGTTCCATCTTTCTACTTAATGAGTCAGCCATTAGAATGTAGAGGAATGGAGACAGGGGCAGCCTTTCTTGAGCCCTCTTGAGCTTTGAAAATAATCACATGGTCTGTCATTTACAAGAGGGGAAATCCAAGGGGCCTTAGTACAAGCCTTTATATTTTCTATAAAATCATTAGAGAATCCAACTCTATTAAGTACATCAGAGAGATAGGATAGATTAACTCTGTCGAAAGCATTGGGCATGTCCATTTTTAGAATGAAGCCTTGTTCATTGCGAGAAAATCTTGAGTGGAGGGCCTCTTGGACAAGAATGATATTGTCAACAATTTGATGATTTGGAAAGGAGCCTCCTTGATTTTCAAAGATGAGGGAGTGAAGGAGAGGTTTAAGTCTTCCATCTAGTATTTTAGAAATGATTTTATAGGAAGCATTGTATAGGGAGATGGCGCAGAATCTGTTAAGTGATGAGGGGTGGGGGCCTTTTGGGATGAGGGCGAGAGAGGTGGAATTTGTGAATCCTCCCACTTTTATTTTTTTATTTTTGATAACATATCTTATCCTTTTTAACAAGTCCTTCTTTATTACATGCTAGAAGGAGTGATATAAGGAGAAGGTGAAGCCATCCGAGCCTGGTACCTTTTCTGGATGTAGGCTCCAAACTGCTGACATGACTTCTTTTTCTATTACTTATTTGGAGAGTTCTTTGGAATATGCATTAAAATTTCCTATGTATTAACGTGGATGTCCACAGCTATTAGGAGAGTTTTGAAATGCCGGAAAACTTCTATCTTGATGTCTTCTTGGCCCTTTATCTCAGAACCTCCTTCTCCCATGATTTTTTCTATATTATTTTTTATCATTATTGTTTTGGATGAATTGTGGAAGAAGGTAGTATTTTTTATCCCCTTATTGGATCCAAAGCTGCTTAGACCTTAGCCTCCAGGTTTCCTCCTCTTGCATGTTACTTCTATATATTTTCCAATGTATCTCCTTTTCCTTTATCTGATTTTCTAGTGTGTTATCCATGTTTTCCATTTTCTCTTGTATTTTTGCAAACTCTTGTTGCATCTCTTCTTTTTCTTTCCGCAGTTCCTTATAGCTTGTCTTTTCCCAATATTTCAGTCTTGCTCTGATGATCTTTAGTTTTGTTTCCCATATATAGCTGGAAGATCCATTAATTTTCTATTTCCAAATTTTTGAAACATCTTGCTTGACCTCTTCACGGCTGCTCCACAATTGGTTATATTTGAAGGGAAGAGGCCCATAATTTTATGTTGAACCAAGCTCGATGGAAACAGGTTTGTGGTCTGAAGCTGCTGATGGGTTGATATTGGAAGAGAATTTGCTAAAGATTTCCACCATGCTGTCCCTAATGAGGATTTTGTCCAGCCATTCTTTGATGTTGGCCTTTCCCAATCTATTGCTGTCCCAAGTGAATTTCCCATTTTTGGGAGGGATGTCCAGAAGGTTGCATTGCCCTATGATTTCTTCAAGGGTTTCCCTGGATGGATCTAGATAAAAGAAGCCACCTCTTTTTTCTTTTGCTTTCAGAATTAGATTTAAGTCTGCTCCAAGGATTAGATCTTCTTCTTGGTCTGCCATTGTTGTTTATTTTAAGGTTTTCCAATAGATTTCCTTATTTTTGTAGTGATTTGGGGAATAGAAGTTGTATATGCTGATTTGATTTTCCAAAACTAAAATTTTCAGATTTGTTTTAATCCAATGAGATTCCATTTTTGAATTCTGAAATTTCCACTTTCCTTTATGCCAAAGAGTCCAAATTCCACCGGATGCACCATTGGCTGAAATAACTATCCCTTCATAGTTTTTTATTTTTGCTGTGATACTCTCCATCTCATGACTGTTGATTTTCGTCTCTTGGATAAGGAGGATGTATGGTTTTTCCTTGTCAATGAGGTCTTTGATGATATTTATTTTGGAGGTGTGACCTAATCCCCTGCAATTCCAAGAGACTATTATCATTATTTATTGGGGATTGAGGATGAGGGACCTTTCCCTCTATGGATCTGATGGTTTTTTTCTTTTCTCTTGTTGCCTTTCTCAATGTAGCTCTCCATTGGTTGTTATGTTCCTAGGGTGAGATCCTTCACAACTGCCTCATCTCTTAGTTCTTTATTTGACTTCCTTCCTACTTTCTTGGAATGATCGATGGATACTAATGATTCCTTGGATTTATTTCTTGTAAGGATCCGGTCAGAAGTGGGAGAGGGAGGGATAGAGAGGGGGGGGGTTAGTGAGGAAAAGGCCCAAAGGGGGAGGGGAGCTAGGGAGAGGAGAAAAGAGGTAAAAAATATTCTGGGGGTTGAGGGGGAGGGAGAGGGAGGGATTAGGGGGATCCGAAGGAATGGAGAGAGGCTCAAAAGGTTTTGAGCATATGATGGGGATGATTCGGGGAAGGAAGGGGAAGGGTGGAAAAAAGATCCGTGGGTAGGGGGGGAAGGTCCAGATGGATGAGGAGGGGGAGGGGCTAGCTGATATTTGTTTGCAGTCTTTTTCTTTTTCACTTGTTCCCCTTTTGGATCTTGGATTTCTTTAGTTTGTTTATTATTTTCATCTTTTTGTTACATATATTAGCGAAATTCCCATATCGTGACATACCTTGCACTTGAATGGTATTTGATCGTAGTCCAACTGTTGAATATGCGTCCAGTTGTCAACTTTGAGCTTGATGGCTTCTGGGAGTCCTTCTCCTAGATCAACTTCGACACAAATCCTTGCGCATGCCTGCATATTATCTTTTGGTTTGCTTCTGTCGATATACTTTCCAAAGAAATTCCCTATTGCTCTTATGGAATCATCTCCCTAGCAATGTAGGGGAAGGTGCGGAAGCTTGACCGAGATCAGAAATGCGTTAGGGACATCCAGTTCCGGATCGAAGTCCAATGTCCATCTGTTCAAATATAGACCTCTGGTGTCCATGAAGTAAGGACCGCTTCTGAAGATTAAGTCACGATCGTCCTTGGATTCGAAGTGGAAGGTGTTATAACCTCTGCCACAGAACCGAATGGAGATCTTTCCCTGAGTAACTTGTGCCTAGTTTCATTCCACCCATTTGTGGACCATGTTGAAAATGCAACAAGATGATGGAGCTTAGTGAAAAGAAGTCACCTTCACTAAGTGGGCCCGCAGGCTATTTTTGGCGCAAAGTCTATTTTTAGACTATGTCTATTTTTAGACATATGGATCATGGTCTATGAGTTGCAAGATGCTATTTATGGATGATTGGTAAAGTTGGTAAAAATAGATGGACCTCTATTTTTAAACATTGGGCGGAGTCTATTTTTAGACTGCCAGTCTAAAAATAGATTAGTCGAATATTATTAGCCCTTAATAATATTTGGACTATAAACATTATCTTATCCTCTTGGAGCACTTCAGTTCGAGCTACGGATGTGGCACATGCAGCTGACAGAAGGAATTACGCTATTCCTAGGGTTTGGTTGAGCTATTGCATGGTTGACTTCAGTTAGAACTCATGTGGCAGAGTTTGGTGGAGTTTATGAGACAGTTGGTGGAGTTGTGTTCGGTTTAACTTAGTTGAACTAGTTGTATTTAGTCTAACTGATAAATACACTAGTGATGAGTGGTGTGAATTAATTAATAATTAATTCACTAATTATTAACTCATAATTCAACTAAAGAACACATCAGTTAACTATAATGCATGGATGAAATTGTAGATGGCATTATATAGTGTAGGAAAGAGTTCTATTTATGTTGTTAGGATTATACTTATGATATTGCACATGGCCATTTCGAGATTGAGATTGCGAAACATAGAAGCTTGGGTATACATTCTAACTTCTGATCTCATCATTATTCAACTTGATCAAGGCAGTAGAGGCAAAAAAGTACGTGGAAAAGATTTGAACTTCAGACTTGTTCGTTATCTCAGCGAGTGCTAGGTAGAAAGAGAGATAATATCGAGAATGTGATAAGCTTGTATATATGTGGTATTGTTACATGTTATCATCATTATAATATACGTATAGTTGGGGGTTTTTAGTCAGAGATTTTTACGATAACAACATCCGGGTGCGCTCGGTGATCGGCCGTTTCCTCGAGCATTCGCGGGTCTTCTATTTCCGCAACGGCGAGGACGAGTCGCTCTACCTGTCGAGCGCCGACTGGATGAACCGCAACATGATGCGGCGCGTCGAGCTCGCATGGCCCGTGACGGACCCCGGACTGCGAATAATGACTATCGACGCGGTTTGATTTTGATAATTACGCAGTAGACGACCGTATTAATAGAAATATTTCGATCTATCGCATGAGAAACCGTAAAATGCCTTTATATGACGCGTCGTTGAGGTTGACAGTTTTAGATGTGATGATTATAGTTATTGAGCTGGTTTTAGAATCTTGATGTTATAGAGGCTTAGTGTTTGAAGTCAATGTCTTTCAACGGATTGCATTTAGTATGCCCTTGAGGGAAGCACATCGCCAATTATGCTGCATGGAAGGATGATGGAGGCGGTGTTAGTGACAATGGGTCAGAGTTCATAGATGCCGATGTCCCAAAGCCATCGATGTCGCTCGTTGAGGCTTGGGAAAGAAGACAGAAATGTCGAAGGATTCCTGAGGGTGTGAAGGATCACATAGTGTCCATCTTGCATGGAAAATATTCTCCATAATTGATGTGGAAAGCGTTGACAGATTTATTCCAAAGCAAGAGCGACCAGAGGAAGTTGGCGCTCAAGGATAAACTCAGAAACATAAAGATGGAGAAAGGCGACAGTATATCCAAGTACCTCACGAAGTTCACCCAATGCAGGGATGAGTTGGGAAGTGTGGGGGTGACTGTAGCTAATGAGGACTTGGTGGACTTGGCTCTCCTTGGTCTTCTGAAGAGTTTGCATTCCTATCAAGACTCTGTCAATGGTTGGGAGAAATTTCCAGGATGGGAGCGACTTTGGTCGGATCTCATGCAAGAGGAGATAAGGCGAAGTACCAGGGACGGATCTTCATCAAAGGCACCTGATGATGAAAATTGCGCTTTGGCTGCCAAAGAAAAGAAGGGGAAGAGCAAGAAAGCTTCTCATTCTGGTGCGAAAGGCAAGAAGCAGGACATGTCCAAGGTGAAGTGCTTTCACTGTCACCAGCATGGAAATTATGCCACAAATTGTCCGCAAAAGAAGAAAAATAAGCAGGCTGCTGGACCTGCAGCGGGAGAGGCCTTAGCTTCGCAGTTTGAGCTGGATTTTTTGCTGATCGCATGCTTGGTCTCAAGTGTGATGGGATCAGTTTGGTTCTTGGACAGTGGTGCATCTTTTCACATGACAGGAGATTGAGATTTGTTTTATGATCTAGATGAGAAAGATCTTGGAGTGCACATCGAGATGGGCGATGATGGTAGATACAGTGCGACCGATATTGGTACCATTTCCTTTGAGAGGGAGTCTGTTAAACCCTTCGTATTGAAGGAAGTGATGCATGTTCCAGGATTGAAGAAGAATCTTATCTTTGTGGCGATGTTAGAAGACAAGGGATATGATGTTGTCTTCAGCGAGGGAAAGGCTTTCCTGCACAGTAAGACAACTGGAGAAACCCGAAAGATAGGGGTTCGAGTCAAGAACCTTTATCAATTGCAAGTAGATGGCTGTGCAGCAATGGCATGCAAGCAAGTAGAATGAGTGGTGAGCCTAGATGTATGGCGAGCCGTGGGTAACTCTGAGATTGGGCCACCTTCACCATGGAGCTTTGGAAGATACCGGGGCAGCTACAGATGCACGGGGCTTCCTAAGGGCACTCTTGCGCAGTAAGATCAGTGCAAGGGGTGTACCTTGGGAAAATTTGTGAAAGCCACCTTTCACGAGAAGGATAGTCGCGCCATGACGATCCTTGAGAGAATTCACACAGACGTGTGCAGACCTTTCTCAGTAGCTTCGACAGCAAAGCACAGGTACTATGTGATCTTTGTTGATGATTATTCTCGGAAGTGCTGGATATTCTTCATGCAGAATAAGAGTGAGACATACTCAAAGTTCTGTGAGTTCAAGGCGCTGGTTGAGAAGGAATCAGGGAAGCAGGTGAAGGCTCTTAGGAGTGAAAATGGTGGTGAATTCATCTCTAGCGAATTCAAGGACTTTTGCAGTGCATAAGGAATTCGAAGAGAGCTTATAGCACCTCATAACTGACAGCAAAACGGGGTTGCTGAGCGGAAGAATAGAATGATCGTGGGTGCTGCATGGGCGATGTTGCATGATCAGGGCCTACCCATTCATTTGTGGGCAGAGGCATGCAATACTGCAGTATATGTGTAGAACCGTTGTCCTCACAAGATACTTGGCATGAGTACACCCGAGGAGGTGTTTTTTGGTAAGAGGCCTGATATTTCCCATTTGAGGATTTTTGGTTCACCTGTCTACATTCATGTGACGAAGGATGCCAGGAAGAAGCTAGAGCCGACCGCAGAGGTTGGGATATTTTTGGGGTACAATGATACGCCCCACAACTATCGTGTGTATTTTCCAGACAGTCGCAAGACTGTTGTGCGACAGGATATCAAATTTTAGGAGGAGAAAGCCATGAAGTGTTCACTTGAGAGGGAGCCACACTTGCATGCAGATGAGGAGCTATTAGTTCCTAAGGACGAGCTTCAGGATGTGGATTAGCCACAAGAGGAAGTTCATGGAGTGGAAGAGACCACTCATGCAACGCCAACCATCAGAGGGCGGAAGCGCACTACAGAAGCTGAGCGACTGGCTCAAGATGCACAGAAGGTTGTAGGACCACCTACAGCACATCGCAGACAGAGACAGTCACTGGACTGGTACACTTGATACATGGCTCTTGTGAGCAAATGTGTCGTGACAGAGCCATCCTCTTTCGAGGAAGCTGTGGAGGATCCCGCATGGGTAGATGCCATGGTGGAAGAGTATGATTCGATTTTCAGAAACAGTGCATGAAATATTGTCCCAAGATCGGAGGGGAAATCAGTGGTGGGTTAGAGATGGATCTACAAAGTGAAGCAGGCGGCTGATGGGAGTGTGGAGAAGTACAAGGCAAGATTTGTTGCCCGAGGCTTCTTGCAGATCGAGGGGATCGATTATGAGGAGACCTTTGCACCTGTCGCAAGGTACTCTTCCATACTTATCGCATTCTTCTCAATACAGATGGGTATGACATCCATCGCATGGATGAAGATCTAGTCTTCAATGGAGTCAATATTGAGGAGAGTGTACATAGATGCAGCCCGAAGGTTTCGAGGATCTTCAGTGCCGAGTCGCATGTGTGCAAGCCCAAGAGAGCATCGTATGGGTTGAAACAAGCACTCATGGGTTAAGTACACAAAGATAGACAAGCATTTCACCGGACTTGGATTCTCCAAGAGGAGGCGGATCCTAACCCGTACTAGACAGGTGGAGGGTAAGTTTCCGATCATTGTACTTTATGGATGATTTGATTTTGACGGGTGATGAGTCAGTTGATACTTTCATGCAAGGAGGATCTTGCTAGAGAGTTTGAGATGAAGGACTTGGGCCTCCTTCATTATTTCTATGGGCATGTCATACGTGTCACAGTTGATGGACTCTTTTGTTTTCATGGGTAAGTATGCTCTGAGATACCGGAGAAGTTCAACATGCATGGCTGCAAGCCTGTTGATACTCCTCTTCCTGGTGGTTGGAGGAAGGAGGATGCTACTTCTGCGGAGGTAGTGGATGCCACTGTTTATCGATAGTTGGTGGGGTCGCTTATGTATCTGGTCAATACACGACCTGATATATGCTATGTAGTTAACCAGCTTTTACAAGCTATGGTTAAGCCAACCAAGCTCTTTTGGAAGGCAGGAAAGCATGTATTGAGATATCTCAGAGGCACATCGGGATATGGATTATGGTACAGACAGTCGGATGAGGTGAAGCTGTGTGGCTTCACGGATGCAGATTGGGCAAGGAGCCCAATGGACAGAAAGAGCACATCTGGAGGGATTTTCAGTATCGGGTCGACAGCAGTTTCTTGGTACAGCAGGAAGCAGAGATCCGTGGCACTCAGTTCAGCAGAGGCCGAGTATATGGCAGCGAGTTTGGCCGCATGCGAGGCTATATGGATGAGGAAGATCCTGGTCGGGTTGTTCGGTTCACACTTAGATCCTACTGTGATATATTGTGATAATCATAGTTGCATCAAACTCTCGGTTAATCTAGTATTTCATGATAGATCTAATACATCAGACTAGTACCATCATATCAAAGATTAGGTACAGAGAATCGCTGTTACTTACATTCCCACGGAGGATCAGATACGTATATCTCTGACGGCTGCACTCACCAGGAGCAAATTCAAATAAATTACGTAGGTAAGATAGGGGCTGCGATAACTATATCTTTGTTGAGAGGAGTGTTGAAAATGCAACAAGATGATGGAGCTTAGTGAAATGAAGTCGCCTTCACTATGTGGGCCCGCAGGCTATTTTTGGCGCAAAGTCTATTTTTAGACTATGTCTATTTTTAGACATATGGAGCATGGTCTAGGAGTTGCAGTATGCTATTCTTGGATGATTGGTCGAGCTGGTAAAAATAGATGGACCTATATTTCTAGACATTGGGCGAAGTCTATTTTTAGACTGCCAGTCTAAAAATAGATCAGTCGAATATTATTAGCTCTTAATAACATTTGGACTATAAACATTATCTTATCCTCTTGCAGCACTTCAGTTCGAGCTATGGATGTGGCACAGGGTATCGATGTGAAGGAAATACACTTTTCCTAAGGGTTAGTTGAGCTATTGCATGGTCGATTTCAAGAGAACTATGTGGAAGTAGTTTGGTGGAGTCGATGAGATTACTATGGAGTTGTGTTCGGTTTAACTTAGTTGAACTAGTTGTATTTAGTCTAACTGATAAATACACTAAAGGATGAGGTGTGAATTAATTATTAATTAATTCACTAATTATTAAATCATAATTAACTTAAATAATACACGCTTAATCGGCAATGCATGGACAGTTCAGTGGAGACCATTGTTAGAGGTGGGTGAAAGGGTGAGTGTGACTATAGTTGTGCATGATATTTTCACACACATTGATTGAGATTGCCAATGAGGATTGCGTAGTACAAGCCAGTGCGATTCGAAATTGGATCTCATCATTATTCATCTTGGATTACGCAGTAGAGGCAGGTAGACTTGTGGAGGAGATTTGAACTTATGACTTGTTCTATATTCGAGTTGTTTAGGTAGCATGGGAGATACAGTGCCAGAGCCGCGAGGAGCTTATGTTATGTATGTTAAGATAGTTACTATCATTATAATATACGTATATTGGGGAATGCTACCGTAAGCTTTCCCCATTACATACTGTGTTATATGTGTGCTTGATTATGTTTTAATGTGCGCATGCGACTGCTTCTATTTCCGCAAATTGATGATCAATTGTAGAAGAGGTTATGTATTATGCATGAAGCTTAAATAATGTGTAATCAGGATAATCTCGGTGAATAATTCAGCTATTATTCAAATTTCTACAGACCATTTTGGGAGAAGGAAAAAGTCCAGTAAACTGTTCGAAAAGACCTTTTTCCGACAGGGATGGCGTTGCTCTACGTGGCAGATTGGGGGGAAGATTGATCTTGAGGATTGCTTTGAGTTTTTTGATGAATTTGGAGATAATTGTATGATTTCTCCGAGGGCCAATTGAAGCGATCAGAGAGGAAAATGAAGAGGCAACCTCATCAGGATGGGATTGATGGGCAAAGTCAGGGGCGTTGTTGGAGGGAGCCCCGCCCTGATCAGGCTCCGGGTGAGCCATGGCGGCGGAAGGCCCAGACATTGTGCAGTCTGGGAGCCAATAGGTCAGGCGCAGCGTGGGCTCACAGCGATATAGACCAAAAATTAAAATTATATTATTATTATTATTATAATAAATATGCCAAAATATACAAGAAATTATTTCAAACACAACCAAAAATATATAATAAAGAGTTAGTTTTTCAAATACTACTAAAAAAAATTGGAAATAAAATTATAGGATTTTTTGTTTTGTTTTTTTGGATGATTTACAAAACCTCTCCCAACCCAAATCCTTTTTTTACTTTCCAAAAATTATCTTTAATTAGTATATTTTTGCTTTTCATAGGGCGGGAGAAAAAAGCGGATTGAAGAGAGTTGGGACTTGGGGTTTTACCAGTGGCATAGCTGATATGCGACATCAAACCCCAAAATCAAATTTCAATCCATTGATGACGCCACGATTGGTTCCATTTTTAAATTCACTACATTTCCATGCCATTTTTAGTGTTCCACAGAGAGATGAGTACACGCATATCATATATCTAGTTCCACTATTTTTTTTGCATCCACGCTTGTATGTTTCGGCTTTAATCTCTTTGATGAATTTTGTTACTGTTTGCAGGGATGATGTTGGAATTTGATGAGTTCAGAAGGCCATTTATCATAATAAAGGAGAAAGAGTAGAAGACCTAAATGAGAGGTTTAGATGAAGGCCAACATTGCGGCCACAAAGTTTGCTGCGAGAATCCTTCACACCTCACTCGGCCTCAAGGGAATAGAAAAGATGCTTCAGAACCCCGATGATAATGTCACCATCAGTAAGATTCTATTCCATTTATTCATTCTATATTTATGGATCGATGAAACCTCTTAAATTATGAAAATAAGTAGAATTTAATTTTAAAAAGTATGATTCATAAGTAGGAATTACTTAAAAAAAAATTGTAGATATTTCTCAGAGTGAAATAAGAAAATACTTTGTGATCTTCGTACTCTTTCTCACACACTGTGAGGCCCAATTCCACAAACCTAAAGAAATTCCACAAGCCTTTGGGATTTAAAGGGGTAATAAATCAACGAGTAAAAGAGAAAACCAAACCTAGAGTGATTCTGTAAAACTTTTGGATGTACAAGAGTAGTCAATCAACTAGTGAAAGACCATAGTCCTTGAAAACCTCATTCAAAAAACTATATGAGGCATATTCAAATACCAGACTACAATATGTAATGTTCCCAAAATTAGCATGAAGCTAATTGGAACATTAATTTTTCTTATATCATCTAGGAGGTGAATAAATGGGTAAGGAGGCCCATGAGTAGGAATAAAATCCCTCATAGTGTGAAAGGGATCATCAGAGTAGCTATATTTTGCACCCTCAGGTGTGAAAAGGGGAAAAAACATGAGGACAAGTTCAAGTTTGACCAAGTCAATAGCGCTGCCATGGAGGGAGTGGATCACTTTGAAAGACAACACAATATGAAATGGGGAGACATCATTTGGTGGAGGAAACCCTAATGTGTGGGGGCCAAGGAAAGAAGGCTTTCATTTGTATAAAGGGAGGACAAGGAAGCCATAGGAGGACATGTTATTGAGTATTGGATTTTGGTCTGCATGACTATTTTCTATCTTCAGTTTTTTAACTGAGATTGTTGTGCTATTTAGCACAAGGAATTCCAATTTAGGAATCCTTATCCCTTCTTGAGAGGCCTCTTGTGGGATTTTACTTCATTTCTCCACATTCAGGCTCAAGGCCAAGGCACCTCATTTAGCTACAACGTTATTCCTATAGCAGGAAATGCTGTGTTTCAGGGTGTTGCAGTGGAGGGTTCCACAACACCACTTCTAGAGCTTATCTTTCAAAGGAGGGAGCTTCTATTCCTTTGGGAGGTCAGTGAGGAAGATTCAGGAGCTGATTGCACATCTTTGGCATCAGGCCAAGCATTTCCTATCTCCTACAGCGCAGTCCCTGTCCTTGACTGCGTTATTTTTTAGAGTATTTGCAGTGGGGGTTTGCATTACTTGTTTGGAGGGTGAGATCTTCAGTGATTGGATCAAACTTTCACCCGAAGTATCCTTTGGATGAGATTCATGTATCATATGCAACATCTTTAGCCATTTTCATCCAATTCCATCTCTTGAGTTGCAGCTGCTACTGCAACTTCGACATTTCTACAGTTTTGCATATTTCAGCCAATCCTTCCAGGATTATCTTGAAATAGTATTTGGGAGCTTAGATATTCTATCCCATAATTGTATTAGCCATATATATTCAGATCTATGTTGTTTTGTATTTACTATAGCAGTACTCTATCTATGACTACACAGTTTTGATCCATAGACATTCTGCTATGTAGTAGCATTTCACTTTTGACATATGTATCCATGGGAGGCTTGTTTGCCTTGATCATTTGATGTGTATTGCACTGATTTGTTGCTGATATATATATATATATATATACAATAAAATGGCTTTATGGTTCCCATACATCTAGGTATGATGTTGTCACTGCTACTCCATGTTTATGTTCATGTATTGTTGGATCTACAACCTTGGGATATTATAAGATATTCCCAACCTTGTTGATTTTCCCTATTTTGGGATATTACACACTAGCTTAGAAATTTTCCCTATTAAGAAGCACTATCTACTTAAGTCCTATACCACACACTTAATAGTCTATGCTCAAATTCTGCAAAACTTTTGTTTTTGAAAAAACCGAAACCACACTAAATATGAATCTCCCTTTCCTTCAAAAGGATCCCATCTACAATGTGAATGCAATCCATTCTACCAAGTAACAAGGATAAAAAACTTATAGTACAAAACCCCTTGACAAGTACTAAGGCCATGCCATGTAGTTATTGATTGATTAGTCACAACAAATAAGGGGACTTGTAATGCATGTCAGCCCCTACCAATTAACACATCTAAATTTTTGAAACTGTATTGTCCAACAAGCTTTGTATTTTCACCTAATGAATGTTTTGGAAAATTATATTCAATGTCGATATGTCCTTCTTTCCTTTTTGAATGGCTAGTGTTCTTCCCAACCTTCGAACTTTTGTTGCTAGGACTTCCTTTTAGGGGTCATAGTGTTGTTTGTTGTAATTTAAGCACTATGAGCATGCTCACAACTATGTTGATCAGTGGTTGTCCTTGATGTCAACCCAAGCAGCACCAGTGGCTACCTCGATCTTGCATGGGAATTTTGACCTGCCAAATTACTATATTCCGAGTCAAGGATATTTTTGATGGTTTTTACTTGTAGATATGTTTCCATTGATATATGGCTTGCCACATAATTCTTCACGGTTTGAGAGATATTCGTGTTTGAAGTTAGTAACCCCAGTTAGTGGGCTAAAACCCCATGGGGTTGTGGCATGACACTAATAATTGGTTGTGGTCATTGAACAGTCAATAATTAATAAATTTTAAGCTCCTAAAATTCCTTCCACGTTCACTTGTTGAAGACACTCTCAGCCTAAGAATTTATATAAATTGTGATCCTCATATTCTCCTCATGCAGGGACTTCGCTACTTGAAAGAGGTTATCCTGGAATTTTCGCTATTTTTTTTTTTCTACGAAGGTTAACAAGATAAAAATTTTCTCACACGAATCTGAAATCTTGAGGAAGCTCGTGTAAAAATTTCAGATCATGGTTCACAATATTTTAGGAGATATAATCTGTGGAAGTTAGGGTTTTGTAGGCTCTTGAACTTCATCTCAAAGAGGTGACATTGGGAAAATCGTCATAACTATCTCTTTAAGAATAAGATTGGAATTCTCTAGTAATTAGTAGATAGTGCACGGATTTTGGTTTTATGTGTATCAATTTTAGAGCCGAAGGAGGAAACAGTGACATGTGGCATGCCATACATGTTCGCTCTACTGAACTAGTCCATAATTAGGTCATTTTGAGAGATTGAGAAAAACTTTGTCTTGAAGAATCCAAATTGGGTTATACCTCTAGCATTGGAAGGAAGACTCAGAGGGCTACTACAGAACCAAAAATCACATATTGGGGATCTGAAATAAGAGAGATACACCAGATTCAATATCAAAATCCTAGAAGGCAAGAAAAGCTAGATCATGTGTTGTCAAGGGCTGCAAAGGACCATAATTTCTAGGGAAGCAAAGAAAAGCAAGGAGCAGTAGAGGTAAGCTCCAGGTAAGTATATTCTGTATATTCATGTTCATCTCTTAATTACATTAGGTTCTTTGTATTCTAATTTGTTTTTTTTTGTTTAGCACTGACATATGCTCTACAGGATGAGGTAAGTTTTGCTATTATCATGTCATGGGAATTTACTTGAAGATTTTTTGTAGGTATAATATATTCATCAAGATAAGACTCAATGCATGATCTAATGTTCTGAAGAGTGAGAAAGGCTAGCATGACAAGAGCAGCAATCAAGGTGCAGAACAACATCAAGAAGTTCAACACATAAAGTATTCAAGTGGGCAACACTACATACAATCATTGTAAAGGTATCATTGTACTGAGTCATTGTAAAATTTGTACAAGTGTCTACCTGCCAAGAATTGAAGAGGCAGTGTCGGGAGTTCTAGGATCATCACTAGGTGTTTGTGTCATAGTTGGGGTTATGGTCTAGTGTGTATTCTTCTTCTACATCATTCTATATCATTGTAAAGTGGACCATTTTCCTTGGTATGAGAGTCCATTCTTCTGTTATTCTTCTATAGGGTGGTAGGGTGGTGCTAGGCTGGTGAATGAAGTCACTAACAGGTTCAAGCCTGTGAAAAATTTAGGGTGGTAGGGTGGTGGTAGGGTGAGTTGTATCTCATTAGGTGTTGGGGCATCCGTTCAGTTGACTACTGAAGAATCTCGGGTGTTGGAGCATCCATCTAGTGGGAGCTGGAGAAGAATGATTTTCTAGATTATAGGAAGTTGGAGCTTTCTTTTCAATTGGATTTGAACATTAAATAATTTTAGAAAAACATTTAGGTGGTTTTTGTCCCAGAGGGGGTTTCCACCTTAAAAACTGTGTGCATTTGTGTTCCTTTTGTTTACTGCTATCATTGTACAAAAATTGATAATAATTTCAGATTAAATAATGCTCTGAAAGATTAATAATAATACTAATTGAAAGGAATACTGATTCACCCCCCCCCCCAGTATTTCCAACAATTGGAATCAGAGTTTGGTTCCTTCAATAACAATTTAACAGCTGGAAGGAGGTCATGGATCATACCAAGAATGGTGTATCTCTGTTCAATGAAAATAATTATGCACTCTAGAAAGGAAGAATGGAGGTTTATCTCTTGGCGTAAGGGTATAAAGTATGGGACACTGTTCAAAATGACTTTACACCAACTGTGGATGAACAAGGTAAGAAGAATTTGGTAAATGATGCAAAAGCAAAGAATATTATTATCAGTGGACTTATTGAATCCACTTATCATAAGGTGTTGGGTTGTAAAACTGCCAAAAATGTATGGGACAAGCTTGAGAATATATATGTAGGTGACTCAAATGTCAAAGAAGCAAAGCTTCAAAACTACAGAGAAAAATTTGAGCAACTCAGAATGAAAGAATATGGCAACATTGCTGCATACTTCCAACACGTTGATGAAATAACCAACACTCTGGAAGGATTGGGAGAGCCTGTTGACGAGAAGAATATTATACGAAATATTCTTGAACGTTACCAAGGAGATTCAACCTAAAGGTATCAGCCTTAGAATACAGTGCAAATCCAGACAAACTCAGTAAAGAGGAATTACATGGAGTTCTCATAGCATATAAAATGAGACTTGATGAAGAAGAGGGTATGTCGCATCTAGAAACTGCATTTTCTGCATCTAAGAAAACCAATAAGGACAAAAAACCTTCAAAGGCAAAGACCTGCACCTGCAAGTGTGAAGAAAAGGAAGATGTTGAAGGTATTTTAGATGGAGAATATGCTTACTTTACGAGAAAACTAAAAATTGGTAAGGGAAAATTCAAATGTAAACTTCCATTGATATGTTTTGGCTGTGGTGAGGTTGGGAAATTCGCAGCAAAATGTCTGAACAGAAGTGATGGCAACTCAAAAGGAAAGAAAGGCTTTAAAAAATTCAACAAGAAAGGCAAAAAGAAAGGATTCAAAAGGAAATTTCTCTCTAAAGTAGATAGCTCATCATCCGATGAAGACAGTGACAGCAAAGAAGAAGCCAATGAGAGAGTACTATTTATGGCCAAGCACAATAAACAAGAGGTATCAAACAACAAAGAAGAAGGGTTGACCATAGAAGAATTTTCTAAGGAGGCAATCAGACTTTTAAAAGAGCTCAAGGGTGAGAAGATCCATTCCAATACTCTTGAAGAACAAATTCAAGGTCTCAAAATTGAAGTTGAAGAACACAAATTTATGAAGAGTCACTTCAAAAGTAAGTTGGAAGAAAGCAACCAAGAAAGGGAAGCATTAGAAGCCAAATTAGTCTTGCTGCGTAAGGAAGTGAAGAAGGGAAATTTTTTTCAAAACTATGCCAACAGCTCAAGGGCATTGGAAGAACTCATCAACAATCAATGATGTTAAAATGACAGAACTGGCCTCGGTTACAAAGAAGAAGAAGCAGAAAAAGAAGAAGAAGCAGGAACTTCTACAAAAAAATACAATGAACCTATGAGATCTGACATGCATGTAGAATTCATTGACAATATTTTCAAGAACAACCTTGGAAGACAATTCCCCGACGAATATTTCCATCTAGGTACCAACATATTTTTCATGGCTATTGTTATTCATGTGGAAAATTTGGTCATAAAGCTGTAGAATGTCGCACGCACCGTAGGAACCAATAAAATTCTAGGAGATCTGTCAAATATGAACCTCCTAGGGCTCAAAGAAACATCAATAGATTTGAACCTTTAAGAAATAATATGTAATGTTACAAATGTTGAAACTTTGGACTCATAGTCAGAGATTGCAGACTTGAAAATCCTCTAGAATAATCTTCGAAGCCACAAAACGAACGAACATGGAAGAAGAAGAATATTGATAATTGTGCTCTCGCTCTCAAGGCTCAAAACAACAAAGATATGTGGTATGTTGATAGTGGTTGCTCAACGCATATGACTGGAGATAGAATGAAATTTGTATCTCTGAAAGAGAAGAAGGATGGAACCGTATCCTTCAGAAATGATGGATATTCAAATGTTATAGGATCAGGTACCGTCACTGTCGGAAGAAAAGATGTTCTAGACAAGAATGTTCTCTTGGTTGAAAACATGAATCACAATTTGCTCAGTGTTGGAAAAATGTGTGATCAAGGATAGATAATGTTATTCAAATCCACAAAATGTGAAATCTGGAAAGCCCAGGTATGGTAAAATTGTGGCTACAACAAGTCGATCTCCAAATGACATATATGTTCTGGATGAAGAAACTAAAGCATGTCTACTAGTTAAAGAAGATGAAAGCTAGTTATGGCATAAACGAATGGGTCACACAAAATTTGAAAATCTTGTCAGGATAAGAAAAAAGGAAGTCGTACAAGAAATGTTGAAAATCTCGAAACCTTCCAACACACTATGCGAGGCCTGTTGGCACGAAAAGCAGACAAAAGTCGAATTTAAAACAAAATAACACTTTGAATCACATCCATTGGAATTGATACATATTGATCTATGTGGTCCTCTGAGAACAAAAGGCTTAGATGGAGTATTATATTTCATGTTAATGATAGATGACTATACCGAGATGACAACCATCATTTTCCTAAAGAAAAAATCTGAAGCATTCGAGTTCTTTAAGATATACAAGGAGTTGGTCGAAAATGGAACTGATTTGAAAATAAAGTGTCTAAGATCAGATAATCGTGGAGAATTCACTTTCAAATTATTTCAAAAATACTGTGACGAAAATGGAAAAAAAAGAGACAATTTTCAACAGCACGAACACCTCAGCAAAATGGAGTTGTTGAAAGAAAGAACAAAACCGTACATGAAATGGGTAGAACAATGTTGAAGGACTCAAAATTGGATGAAAAATTCTATGTTCAAGCAATTGATATGAAAATATTCATTATCAACCGAAGTCTTCTCAGAAATAATTGCAACAAGACCCCATATGAATTATGGAAAGGAAAACCGGCCAATGTAAAATACTTCAGAATCTTTGGAAGAAAATGTTATATCAAAAGAGAAGATCACAAGTTGGGTAAGTTTGAATCACGTGTTGACGAAGGTATATTTGTTGGTTACTCACGCAAAATAAAGGCCTATAAATGCTATAATCTAAGACAAAAACAAGACGAAAATAGATAGTGGAGAGCATAAATGTTGCATTTGACGAAGATGGTGTTCTAATGAATAATGATGAGGATCTAGAATCTTTGAAACTTGAGACAGAGGCTGAAAAGGACAGAGAAAATTTTAGAACAAGAAGCAACTGTTGTAGAAATTTATAGACAAAATAATGTATTTCTAGATTCTCTTGATCCTTCCACTTAATTCTTTGCAAAAATTAAATCGCCAATTGCAAAACACATATCAAGAAAAATCAATCACACATAACAAGATGTTTTACTGGGAAATCTTAAAGCTAAAAACTCCAACTATCATATATTATGTATATCAATGGAACATGTAACAATCTCCTACAAAGCTCAGCTCATAGAGCTCTCATTACAATATACAATCGTCACACACAGTCATGCAGAAATTTGCATATCTATGCACTAATTTCTTGCCTCCTAACAACCTGCCTCCATTGCACAATCCCTACTGAAGAAGATCCATGAATGAATTCTATCTTTCCTTGCTTGTACTACGCAATCCTCATTGACATCTCCAATTTCTGTGTAGATGCATTGAATGCATCACTATAGTCACAACTGATAGGCCATCTCACCCTTTTACCTATCTCTCCACTGGGTCTCCACTAGATCTTACATGAAAGTAGTTAATTGATGTATTTGTTCAGTTGCAAGTAAGACACTACTTCTGAATTAATTAAATAATTAATTCACTCATCTTTCACTAGTGTATCTTTAGTTACAACCAGCACAACTGAGTTTAACTCAACTGAGTTAAACTAAATAACAACTCCCATAACTACTCTTCCAACTCTATTACAACTTGCCACTATCAGTTATAACGAAGTCCTCCATGCATGAGTGACCAACCACCCTAGGAATTGCGTAATTCCTTCAACCCACTGATGTGCCACATCTATTCACTGAAATAAAGTGCTCCAAGAGAATAAGTTACTATTTATTGTCTGATTATTATTAAGGGCTAATAATAATTGACATGCATTCTATTTTTAGATTAGCGATCTATAAATAGACTTTGCCTATCTTCTAAAAATAGAAATTCATCCAAAGATAGAATTTTCTCGACCATCTAAAATAAACATCCTGCTAATTTTAGAATATTCTCACCATTTTAAAAATAGACATACACCTAAAAATAGCCTATGGGCCCCGCCTAGTGAAGGTGCTTAATTTTCACTAGGATCATCATCTTGTTGAATATCAACACTCCCTCTCAACAGGAAAGGGATTATCCTTCACCCCAATCCTGTCTCTATGGTATTCGAATTTTCTCTTGGTGAGTGCCTTCGTCAGAATATCTACATCTTGATCTTCCATAGGAATGTACTGAAGCAACATGATCTTCTGCTGCACACAATCTCTGATATGATGATACCGAATATCTATATGCTTAGATCTATCATGAAACACAAGATTAATCAAGAGTTTAATGCAACTCTGATTATCACAATGAATCATCGTAGGATCTAAATGAGAACCAAACAAACCGACCAGGATCTTCCTCATCCATATAGCCTCACATGTAGCTTGACTTGCTGCCATGTATTTTTCTTCCGCTGAAGTGAGTGCCACAGATCTCTATTTCCTGCTGTACCAAGAAACAACTATAAATCCAATACTAAAAACCCCTCCTGATGTTCTCTTTCTGTCAGTTGGGCTGCCTGCCCAATCTGCTTCCGTGAAGCCATGCAACTTCACCTCATCCATCTGTCAATACCATAAGCCATACTCAAATGTGCCCCTGAGATATCTCAGGACACGCTTTCCTGCCTTCCAAAAGAGCTTGGTAGGTTTAACCATCGCTTGAATAAGCTGGTTCACCGCATAGCATATGTCCGGTCTTGTATTAACTAAATACATGAGCGAACCCACTAACTGTCGATAGACAGTAGCATCCACTACCTCTACTGATGTAGCATCCTCTTTCCTCCAATTTCCTAGAAGAGGAGTATCCATGGGTTTGCAGTCCTCCATGTGAAACTTACCGAGTATCTCCCGAGCATACTTTCCTTGAGACACAAAAATTTCACCTTCTCGTTGCCATATTTCCAATCCAAGGAAATAATGAAGGAGACCCATATCCTTCATCTCGAACTCCTTTGCAAGGTCTTCCTTGCATGAGTGTATCAACTTCTCATCACCAGTCAGTATTAAATCATCAACAAAAAGAATAATGATTAAAAGCTTACCCTCCACCACAATCTGGTATAGGTTTGCACCCGCCTCACTCTTGGTGAAGCCAAGTCCAATGAAATAGCTGTCGATCCTAGTGTACCAAGCAAGGGGTGGTTGCTTCAGCCCATACAATGCTCTTTTGGGTCTGCACACATGCGACTCGCTGCTGAAGATCTCAAATCCTTCAAGCTGCTCAATGTACACTTCTACCTTAATGATCCCATTAAGGAACACAATCTTCACATCCATATAATGAATGTGCCAACCCATCTGCGCTAAGAGAGCAAGGATGGTCCTTATGGAAGAATACCATGTGACAGGTGAAAAGTTTTCTTCATAATCAATCCCCTCAATCCGCGAGAAGCCTCGGGGAACAAATATTTCCTTATAATTCTCAACACTCCCATCATGAGCTTGATTTACCTTGTAAATCCATATTGAACCTACCATTGATTTACCAACCGGCCTTGGAACAATCTCCCAAGCACTGTTTCTGCCAATGGAGTCATACTCCTCCACCATGGCACCCATGTGGGCTCCTGCATTGCTTCCTCAAAGGAAGATGGCTTTGTCACGATACACTTACTCAGGAGAGCCATGTATCTAGTATATCGGTCAAGTGACTGTCTCTATCTGCACTGTGAAGTAGGGACTCCTACATTCTTTGTCGCATCAAGCTTTAGCCTCTCAACTTCTGTGGTATGCCTTCTGCCAGTTCTAATGTTTGGCTCTGTGTGAGTGGACTCCTCCACTCCATGATCCTCCTCCTATGGTTGATCCACATCTTCAGGCTCATCTTTGGGAACAAGCAGTTCCTCCTCTGCATGCAAGTCTAGCTCCCTCTCAAGCATAGCTCGTGCAAAACCCATGATCGTTCTGTTCTTCCTCTCCGTGACCCCATTCTGCTGTGGGTTATGAGGCGCTATGAGTTCTCTCCAAATTCCTTCTTTGCTACAGAAGTATTTGAAGTCGTTCAAGATATATTCACCACCATTATCGCTTCGCAGAGCCTTCACTTGCTTCCCCGACTCCTTCTCCACCAATGCTTTAAACTCATTGAACTTTGAGAATGTTTGATCTTTCTTCTGCATGAAGAAGATCCAACATCTACGGAAATAGTCATCAGCAGAAATAACATAATACCTGTGTTTTTATATTGAAGCAACCGAGAATGGCCTACACATGGCTGTGTGAATTCTCTCCAGGATCACCGAAGCATAGTTCTCCTTTTCATGAAAGGTGGTCTTCACAAACTTACCCATAGTACATCCCTTGCATTGATCTATTTGTGCAAGTGTACCCTTGGGAAGTCCAATAGAAATATGCTGCAAAATATTCAGGGCGCCATGGTGAATATGGCTCAATCTCCTATGCCAGAATTCACCCTCATCCCGGCTCACCACTTCTTCTTCTTTTCCCACCATTGCAACACAACCATCTACCTTAAGCTTGTAGAGATTCTTAACATAAATCCCTATCCTCTTGGTTTGACCCGTTGTTTTATGTCGCTGAAAAGCTTTTCCATCACTGAAAACAACGTCATAACCTCTGTCCTCCAACATCGTGACTGAGACCAAGTTCTTCTTCAGACCTGGAACATGCACAACATCTTTCAAAAGAAATGGTTTACCTGAATCCCTCTCAAAGGTAATGGTACCAATGCTAGTCACACTGTATCTTCCATCGTCGCCCATCTCTATATGTATTTGGAGATCTTTCTCCTCCAAGTCACTGAACAACTCCTAATCTCCCGTCATGTGGAAGGAAGCACCACTATCAAGATACCACACCGATCCCATTGCGCTTGAAACCAAGCATGCGATCAAAGAGAAATCAAGTTCAAATTGTGAGGCAAGGGCCTCACCAGCTGTAGCTCCAACAATCTTCTTGCTGTTCATTTTCTATGGGCAGTTAGTGGTGAGATGCCCATGTTTGTGATAATGAAAACACTTCACCTTGGACAAATCCAGCTTCTTGCCTTTAGCTTTAGATTTTGGATGGGATTTCTTCCCTTCCCTTTCATCGCTTTGGCAGCCAAAGAAAAATCCTCTTCATCATCACGTTTTGATGAAGAGCCATCCCTGGTACTCCACCTTATCTCCTCCTACATTAGATCCGACCAAAGTCACACCCAATTCAATAGTTTCTCCCGCCATTGACAAAGTCTTGATAACTGTGCCAAATATTCAGAAGTCCAAGGAGAGCCAAGCTCACTAAGTCATCATCGATAACTGTAATTCCCACACTCCCTAGCTCATCCCTACGTTGGAAAAACTTTGTGAGATACTTTGGAATACTGTCGCCCTTCTCCATTTTGATTTTTCTGAGTTTATCTTTCAGCGCCAACTTCCTATGGTCGTTGCTGCTTTGGAAAATATCTATCAAAGCCTTCCACATTACAAATGGAGTGGCTTTTCCATGAAGGCTTGACACAATATGGTATTTCACACCTTCCAACAAAAATCTTCTTGTCTTTGCTACTTTCTTTTGCCAGGCGTCAAGTAATGCAGCATCTGTCGAAGTGGGCTTAGGAACATCGTTATCGATGAACTCCTTCAGACCATTATCTTCAAGCACCACCTCCATCCTATCCTTCCAGGCTATGTAGTTAGAGCTGCCCTCGAGGGCATACTCCAACCGCAACCCATTGAAAGCCATTTCAATGTTTACTCAACTATTGCACCTAGAAATTCTTGCAATAAATTCGAATTGTCCACCAGCACAAAACTCAGCACCACTTCAATATTTCAATCTCCAGTGATTAACACTGCTTCGATACCATGTATAAATTTATAAACACAATAATGTATTTCCAGATTCTCCTGATCTAACAATTTAATCTTATGTTAAATACATAATCCTTCCACTTAATTCTTTGCGGAAATTAAATCGCCAATTGCAAAACACATATGAAGAAAAATCAATCGCACATAACAAGATGTTTTACCGGGAAAGATTAAAGCTAAAAACTCCAACTATCATATATTATGTATATCAATGGAACATGTAACAATATCCTACAAAGCTCAGATCATAGAGCTCTCAGTACAATATATAATTGTCACACACTGTCATGCAGAAATTTGCATATCTATGCACCAATTTCATGCCTCCTGACAACCTACCTACACTGCGCAATCCCTGCTGAAGAAGATCCCTGAATGAATTTCATATTTCCTTGCTTGTACTTCACAATACTCATTGGAATATCTAATGTATGTGTATATGAATTTAATGCATCACTATAGTCATAACTGATAGTCCATCTCACCCTTTCACCTATCTCTCCACTAGGTCTCCACTGGATCTGACATGCAAGTAGTTAACTGTTGTATTTGTTCAGTTGCAAGTAAGACACTACTTGTGAATTAATTAAATAATTAATTCACTCATCTTTCACTAGTGTATCTTTAGTTACAACTAGCACAACTGAGTTTAACTCACTTAACTGAGTTAAACTAATTAACAAATTCCATAACTACTCTTCCAACTCTGTTACAACTTGCCACTATCAGTTATAACGAATTCCTCCATGCATGAGTCACCAACCACCCTAGGAATTGTGTAATTCCCTCATCCCACTGATGTGCCACATCTATTCACTGAAATAAAGTTCTCCAAGAGAATAACTTACTATTTATTGTCTGATTATTTTTAAGGGCTAATAATAATCGACATGCATTCTATTTTTAGATTAGCGATCTATAAATAGACTTCGCCTATCTTCTAAAACTAGAAATTCCTCCAAAGATAGAATTTTCTCAACCATCTAGAATCAACATCTTGCTAATTTTAGAATATGATCACTATTCTAAAAATAGACATACACCTAAAAATATCCTGCGGGCATCGCCTAGTGAAGGTGCTTAATTTTCACTAGGATCATCACCTTGTTGAATCTCAACAACTGTCAACCAGGAAGAAGTAAATAATGATCATCAAGATATATAAGAACAACAACAAGAAAATCCTCCAAAGAGAACAAAAGAATGGATTCAAAAGAACCATCCATTAAATCAAATAATTAGTGACATAAATGAAAGTCAAAAACTTCATTCATCACAACAAGCTCACATTGCTTTTCTAGCAACCTTTGAGCCTAGTAGTTTTGAGGAAGCGAGCCAGAATGAACATTGGGTAGAAGTTATGAATGAAGAATTGGATCAAATCAAGAAGAATAACACCTGGGAATTAGTTCCACCACCAAAAGATAAAAATGTCATTGGGACTAAATGGGTGTTCAGGAAAAAATTGAATGAATATGGACAGGTTACCAAAAACAAAGAAATATTGGTTTGCAAAGGCTATGCACAAGTGTAAGGAATTGATTTCGACGAAACATTTGCACCAGTTTCTAGAATGGAAGCCATCCGAATGTTTATCGCCTATGCATGTTCAAGAAAAATCAAAGTCTACCAAATGGATGTTAACTCAACATTCCTGAATGGCGAATTAGAAGAATAAGTTTACATCGAACAACCTAAAGGTTTTCTACTATCAGAAAAATAAGACTATGTTTGCAGGTTAAAGAAGGCTCTATATGGTCTCAAGCAGGCTCCCAGATCATGGTATGCTTGTCTTGATGGATATCTAAAACAACAAGGGTTCAAGAAAGGTACTGTTGATAGCAATCTTTATGTACAAATAGAAAAATATAATTTAACAATCATTGAGGTATATGTGGATGATATAATCTTTGGTAGCAATAATGGTCGACTAAGTAAGAACTTTGCTACAAAGATGCAAAGTGAGTTTGAGATGTCTTTACTTAGTGAGCTGACATACTTCTTAGGGCTTCAAATATCTCAACAAGAGAAAGGAATATTTATATGTCAAGCCAAGAAAATCAAGGAAATGCTCAAGAAATTCAAAATGGAAGATTGCAAACCCATCCTTACCCCGATGGTAAAAAGTTGCAAATTGAGCATAAACGACTCATCTAAGGATGTGGATCAGAGGTTGTACAAATATATGATTGGTAGTCTTCTATATGTAACAGCCTCTCGGCCAAATGTCATGCAAGCAGTTGGAAAAGTAGCAAGATTCCAAGAAACACCAAAAGAATCACATATTATTGCCATCAAAAGAATTCTTCGATATCTATAGGGCACAACAGAATATGACTTGTGGTATCCCAAGGATAACAATCTCATTATTCGAGCCTTTACAGACGCAGATTGGGTAGGAAGCATTGACGATCATAAGAGTACTAGTGGAGCAACATTCTATCTAGGTGGTTGTCTCATATCATGGTTGAGAAAAAAACAAACCTCAATCTCGTTATCTACAACGGAAGCAAAATACATTGTAATGGAAACTTTTTGTACTCAAGTCCTTTGGATGAAACAAAATTTGCAAGATCTTCAAGTACAATTCAGTGAACCTATTTGCATCTTCTATAATAACACTAGTGCCATCAACATCTCCAATAATCATGTCATGCATTAAAAAACAAAACACATTCTGATCAAATATCATTTTTTTAGAGAACAAGTCGCTGAAAATAATATCAAACTTGAATATGTTGGTACAAAAGAAAAAATTGCTGATATCTTCACTAAACCTTTACCTTGTGAAGCATTTGAATATCTTCGCCAGAAGCTTGGGATTCTCCCAAGTTCTCATTAGATTTTCCTTATTCAGAAAGTAAAGGGGGAGTGGAAGTGTGTACAGGTCCGCAGGATGGTTGCGTGTCAGGGGGAGTTACCCTTTGCCATTGATGTCAAAGGGGGAGAGAATTTTGTAGGAAGAGGTGTCATGATTGCAGAGGGAGTACTTGTGTTGCCATCAATTCCAAAGGGGGAGATTGTTGATCAATGGTTGTCATTGATGTCAACCCAAGCAGCACCAGGGGCTACCCCAATCTTGCATGGGATTTTTTACCTACCAAATTACTATATTCTGAGTCAAGGATATTTTGGATGGTTTATAATTGTTGAGATGTTTACGTTGATATTTGGCTCGCCACGTAATTTCTCATGGTTTGAGAGATATTCATGTTTGAAGTTAATAACCCCAGTTAGTGGGATAAAACCTCATGGGGTTGTGGCATGACACTAATAATTGGTTGTGGTCATTGAACGATAAATAATTAATACTATTTAAGCTCCTAAAATTCCTCCCACATTCACTTGTTGAAGACCCTCTCAACTTAAGAATTTATATAAATTGTGATCCTCATATCCTCCTCATGCAGGGATTTCACTACTTGAAACAGGTTATCGTTGAATTTTTTCTATAACTTTTGTCTACGAAGGTTCAGAATCTGAAATTTTTATCATGCAAAGCTGAAATCTCGAGGAAGCTCATGTAAAAATTTTAGATCATGGTTCACAATATTTTTGGAGATATGATCTATGGAAGTTAGGGTTTTGCAGGCTCTTGAAATACATCTCAAAGAGGTGACCTTGGGAAAATCGTCATAGCTCTCTCTCTGAGCATCAGATTGGAATTCTGTAAAAAGTGGCGGATAGTGCACGGACTATAGTTTTATGGGTATTAATTTTAGAGCCAAAGGAGGAAACAATGACATGTGGCACGCCATACAAGTTCACTCTACTGAACAATCCATAATTAGGTCATTTTGAGAGATTGGGAATAACATTGCCTTGAAGAATCAAAATTGGGTCAGACCCGTGGCATTGGAAAGAAGACACAAAAGGGATACTACAGGACCGAAAATCACATATTGGTGATCTGAAATAATAGAGACACATCAAATTCAATATCAAGCTTCTAGAAGGCAAGAAAATCCTAGATCATGTGTTGTCAAGGTCTACAAAGGATGATCAGGAGTTCATAAATTTTTCTCAAAATTCAAAGTTATAGGATTGGATTGAAACCATGATGGTTGTGTAGATCTAATATTCTTGATTACGGCGCCACAAACAGTTCAAAAAACCGATGTCGTATGAGGAAGATATTGCGTTCTAATCGAAAATGGGAGGACACAAGTGTTATTGAATTGTGATTCTGTCAATAGAGATCAGTGTAGGGGGAATGAACGGTGGTGATTAGATCACAGAAGCAACAGTGGGAGATCAACGATAGAGAGGTAAATCTCAACAAGAGAGATTGTGCGCATCATAATCGGCAATGGTTTTATTTACATGGAAGACATCGCAAGTTAAATAAAATAAGCAGCGATGTGATGATGCGAGAGGAGCCACATGTCGATATAGCGCTTAAGCACATATTGCACATCTTGGTTGATATAATTTTATGGTTAAGGTTATATGTTAAACATTGCGACAACTGATTTGTGATAAGTTAATTCCTGCGATTTGCGAAATCGCCAAATCACATATTTTATGTTATATGTATTGTGAAATTGGCGGTAATTGTTATATTTTCCGACATGCGATATCATAAGTGTTGCGGTCTGTGAAATTATATTGTTTCTGATATGTGATGTACCTTGTATTCTAGTTGCAAATTTGTTTGATATTGCGAATTCCTGTAAAAGGGATCCAATGTTGGTTGCTTCGCGTATGTATGTAATGAAACTCTGATATTGTATTTCGCTGTTTCCCCTTGTTGTCGACAATTCTTGTCTACCCTAGAGACAGCCTAGAGTTGCCATAGACCAATGCCTAGGACATCTTATCATAGCAAGGAGCTCATAATATAGCTTGGGTTGTCAATCCAAAAGCTCTCCTGCTATCTCTTGTAAAACAAGGAAATTAATTGAAATGGGACCAATCTCTCTCAGAAGCTGATACAAAGATAAGAATAATGTAGGAACAACATGCAAAACATCCAATACAAAAGCATAAGACAGTTAAGAGACAACTTACTACAAAGAGGGCTAGTTCAAATAATATTCCACAGAAATGAAATATCAGGAGGTGGATGCAATGAAGAAACCTGAAGAAGATACTAGTTAGCATGAGGCTGATACCCAGATACACAACAGAACCACATATGGGCTTATCCAACTAAGAATCCATACATGAAAATGGCGTTTTAAAAGCACCCTCCTCAAGTAACTAATATAGCAGAAAGTATGGATGAAATGAACATGGAACAGTATATCATGACTAGGCCTATTTAAAGTGCTTAACTAATTCAATTATGGGCACCAACTAGGATGAATCCTTACTTAAGACCAGTGAGCCACTCGCATTCTAGAACATGATACAAGAAGATAAATATCATGGAATGAGATTTGATATTAACACATAAGAGAAAATTACATACTGTGAGATACCAAAGACTAGAATCCTCATTACAGTTATAACTCCTCCTCACTGAGACCCTACGGGCTCTGAGCCTTCATATAGAAGTGTTACAAGATGTATACAAGAACTTCTCACTGCACAGTTTACTAATAGAAATCTGGAACCCTTACAATGTCTTTTCTCTTGGTTTTTATAGGAAAGACCGAAAACTCTAGAGAATGAGGTAGGTAATGTACATTAAATTGACTCATTAAAACCAATTGGCGAGGAAAAACCTGCCTATGCTGTTTGACGGTGCTGAACTGGTGCAAGTACTCTGCTGTTGCTTCATGAAATAAATGCTGAAGATGAAAATCTACTCTTAACAAGACACAAAGAATAAAATACACAAATGTTCTGTACTTGATTGGAAGAGAAAAATCTACTGCAATAAAACCCCGAGGTTGCTAGTGTTGGTGCATGATAACCCCGGTCTTCCAATATTTAAATTAAAATTCAAGATCATAAGTCTGGGTACTGGCTTTCTCGATTTTCACTGATATTTGTATGCCGCCCCATTAATATTTCTTGCTGTGTAATCTTTCCCTCTGCAGGCGTATTTAGGGCTCGATGGATTTTTATCCATATTTCCATTAAGGAAGTCATATCATAACAGCTACCTCAAGCTTCCCTCTTAAATTTTGCCAGCAAAATATGGTCCTTTGACATGCTCTTGACCTCTACAATGGGGGAAAAAAATTATAGCGCCTCCTCATCATCTTGAAACCTGCAAAACCCACAGATACATTAGAAAAACAGACTCAGGAGCAAGGGGTGTGGAGGTGGAGATGATGGTGACGTCGAAGACATGGCCATATGGCAAGAATATGCAGGGTGGCGGAGAAAATACAGTGGAGATTTTGATAAACAGATGGAATGTAAGTTTTCGTGTAGAACAATTAAAACACGATGTATGGATAGAAAACGATAAATATGAATGCAACACATATATATAGACGGCGGGGATGGAATTACAATGGGCACACGGGGTGATGACACATAGACGTACGAAAAACCAAGAGCAATAGATGACGTGGCGGAGGACTTAGTCAAGTAGGGGGAGAACGCGAGTGATTATAGGCCATACGATCATCGGATGAGATCAACGGTCAAAATGAGCCGAAGGGCAATCAAAAGTGGTCCAGGGAAGCGATGGTCGTGGATTAAAACGCGTGTAGCTTCGGAGGATCTCCACCGTTGGATAAAGGCTGACAGATCAGACGGCTGCTGTGATTTCCGCTGCTCGACCTTTGCCCGAACTTTAATGCGCGAAATGGGTGGTTTGGAAATCGTACCCTTTGGACACTTGTCATATGTTGAATGGAATCACTGACTCCATGGAGAATACCGCCAGCCCGTCCAAAGTGGTGCAGAATTAACCGCCGGTTTTGGAAATGCGCGTGAGTGCGGGGACCACCCTGGAAAACCAATTCCGCTCCGTAGATTTGATTTGATCGGACGGCTCCGGACGAGCTTGAAACTTTAAACATTTAGCCCCTTTCCCTCAGGAATATGGTTTTGCGCCCGGGTCACATGGAAGGCAAAATAAAAGTGGCTAAGGCTAAAGGGGCTAGGCCCGATATATTTTTGAATGCGGGTTTTTAACCTTTGAAGAGTGTATTTTTCGGGCGGAAAGGGTAGCGGTAGATGAAATGTGAGGGTTTTGGGCCACGATAGCTGATTAAAAGGGTTCATGAGGAGCATTAGGAAAAAAATTTAAATGAGGGGGAAACATGGATAACATCGGCTCCAGCTGGGGACGACGTGTTCATTCTTGGACACGTCGAGAACCTGCAGACCACTGATCATCTTGTATGTAGACTCCCCTCTTCAGCCCTTTTGCTTTTCTTCAAAACTCATTAGCACGCATCCCTTATTAAAATAAAAACTGAAACAAAGTCTATATACAATATAATACAGCAGGCATACTCTGCCTGAATCAAAATTGAAAGTAGGGCTTTAGGAATTGGCCGTTCACAGGGGCATCTGACAAGTCACCCTGCAAATTTTCTAAAATAAATGTATTATTACCTTTTAGCTCCATAATCTTAAATGGGCCAAACCAAAGTGGATCAAATTTAGCATGTTTTCCCTTTTCAGCCCTCCGGATATCCCATCTGAGAACCAGATCACCAATTTGAAATTTCCTGTCTTTTGCATGCTGATCAAATACATTTTTCATTTTCTCCTGATATTTTGTTAATCTCCGATTCACTTGGTTCCGTGTTTCCTCTAATTCGACCAATTGATTAATTCTTCTGACCATATCATCTGGTTCCTCCCGACTTTCCTGCATGAAACGTGCTACTGGCAACGCCAATTGCACAGGAAACATAGCTGCTCGCCCATATACCAGTTCATACGGAGATTTCCTTGTTGCTCTCTTACTGGTTATTCTATTCGCCCACAGAGAAAATTTCAATTGGGAATCCCAATTCTTTTGATTCTCATTAATTGTCTTCTTCAAGGCCCTCACCAGAGTTTTGTTGGAAGATTCTACCAGGCCATTCCCCTGCGGATAGTAAGCTGTGGAGTGATTTAATGCAATATTATACTGCTGGCAGAAATTTACAAATTTATTGGACTTGAAGGCCTGTGCATTATCGGTTACAATTCTAGCTGGACAGCCAAACCTGGATATGATGTTCTCTTCCATGAATTTGATGATTACAACATCTGTAGCATTTCTCGAAGGTATGGCTTCCACCCATTTTGTAAAGTAATCTGTAGCTGTTAATATCCATTTGTGTTGGCCACTTGAAGGGGGATGTATTTCTCCAATAAAATCTAACCCCCATTGCTGAAATGGTTCATCTATATGAACTGGAATTAGGGGCAAAGCAGGCAGCTTTTTTCTCTCAGCAAATTTTTGACATTTATCACATTTCTAACCCAATTAAAAACATCTCCAAATAATTTAGGCCAATAAAAACCAGCCCTCCAACTGTAATGACCTCCACAAATTCCCTCATGAAACTCCACCATCATATTTTCTACTTCACCCTCTGTGAGGCACAACAATAGTATGCCTGAAGGATCTCTCCAATATAAATGACCATTGGCAACTATATACTTTTGTGATTTCAGCCTCAAAGCCCTGTATTTCGATTTATCACAACTTGGAGGAAAGCTGAGTGTTAAAAGATACTCAACTATTTCTTTGTACCAAGGACTAGTGAGATATTTTATGTGTATCTTTTGAGTGGCCATCTCTAGTCCATGCTGCTTTTCTCCTTTCTCGGGCTCTTCATTTGCTATCATAGATAAATTAATGCCCAAGGCTTGATGATTTGATTCAGATAACATTTTAGCAAGTCCCTGTCCTTTAATCAACTTAGTGGGCCTTATGTCCAAATCATACTCCTGAATTTTTGCAATCCATCTTCCTCTTTTACCTTCACTATCCCCCTGAACAAGAATGTCTTTGACAGCTGCTGTAGGGACATATGCAGTGATGTGAGATTGCAAAATATACATTCTGAAAGCTTTAAGAGACTTTACTAGGGCATATGCCTGCTTCTCCAATATGTTGTATTTCAATTCTGCATCATGCAACACCTGACTGAAAAAGGCTATTGGTTGCTCAAATCCATCTTCATTTTTCTGCAACAAGACTCCAGCTACTGTATGAGGTGAAGAAAATGAAAAGATCATAAATGGCTTTGTATAATCAGGTCCAGCTAGCACAGGAGCTTCAACAAATGCTTGTTTTATCCTTGTGAATGCATCTCTAGATTGCTGAGACCATTTTAATTCATTATTCTTTTTCAACATATCAGTTATATGCCTAACTATCTCTCAGGAAATTGATTCGGCCTAGAAACACCTGCACTTCCTTCTTATTCCTGGGTAAAGGAATATTGTTTATAACTTCAACTCTCTTAGGGTCTATTTTCACACCATCTTTAGTTACAATGTGCCCTAAGAGTTTTCCCTCATATAATGCAAATAAATATTTTTGGGGATTGAGGGAAAGACCATACCTTCTGCATTTTTCAAAGGTTCTCTGCAAGTGCTAAATGTGCTCAGTATCATCCTTCGAAAATACTATGATATCATCCAGATATACCACCAGAAACTTGTCCTGTTCTCCAACAAAAGCTATGTCCATTGCCCTCTGAAAAGTAGCTCCTGCATTAATTAATCCAAATGGCATCCTGGCATACATGAATGTTCCCCATGGCGTTGTAAATGAAGTTTTCTTCTGATCCTCTGGGAACACAGCTACCTGATTATAACCAGAAAACCCATCCATCATTGACATTCTGGAGGCTCCTACTACTTTTTGCAGGACGTGGTCCATCTTAGGCAGTGGATAATTATCCTTTAAAGATGCTCTATTTAAATTCCTGAAATCCACACATAATCTTATTTCTCCATTCTTTTTTCGAACAGGAACCAGGTTAGCGACCCATTCAGAGTACCTCAGTGGCACAATTATTTTGGCATGTAGCAGCTTCTTGATTTCCTTTTCAATAGAGGGAAGCAGCAGAGGGTTTATCTGTCTAAGCTTCTGCTTGTATGGTTTTGCATCTTCCCTCAGAGGAATTTTATGCTGCATTATATTAACATCAAAAGTTTTTAGGTTCTGATAGGACCATGAAAATACATCTTTGTATGACTGAAATAATTTCAAATATTTTCTTTTGTATTCCTCTGAAACCTTCTTAGATAATCTTACAATTTTGGGCTCAGCATCAGTGCCCAAATTCAAGTCTTCTACTTGATTTTCTTCTACTATTTTATTATGCTGCAATGGAACATCATTTTTGTCAAACAATCTTTCTAGAGGTACTAGCCCTCTAGGTATGATATTTCCTTTTAGCTACAACACTTTATTGCCTGCTATTTTTTCTTCCCATTTGTTTTCTAAAACATTTTCAGCTTCCTCTTCTTCATTATCATCAATCTCCATATTTGAAAACTCACCCACTGTCTCCAAAAATCTCTTCATCTGTTCATCATCTTCAAAAACCTGCCAGTGTTTAATATTATTTGGGATTGATGGTCTATATCGTACTTCAATTTCATACCTCAAAAGAGGATTCTGTGGAGGACGAAATGTGCTTGCAGCCACAACAAGAGATTCTGCCATTCTGTTCTGCTCCCGGGGCATGAACTGTATGTTGAATGCTGAGAAGAAATTCTCCACCATGTCCCAAACTTAATTTCTATATGCCCTCAGCCGAGGATGCTTGGTTTGGCATTGATTTCGGACCTGTCTCACCACCAGCTTAGAGTCTCCCATGAATTTTAAACTTTGTATGCCCATATTCTTGGCTGTCTGTAATCCCAACAAAAGTGCTTCATATTCAGCTACATTATTGGTAGCCTCATATTCCAATTTAAAGGACAATGGGACCCATTTGCCTGTAGGAGAGATTAATAACACCCCAGCTCCATTGCCTTCTCTTGAATTTGCCCCATCAAAATGTAAAGTCCAGATCCCAGCTTCATAATTTTATGAAGGCTGCTCATCCTTAATTTTGAAGGAGGATTCATGCACATAATTTTGATCTTCTTCTAGCATAAAACATGAAAAATCTCCTTCTTTACTATAAACTGGTGAATTTTCAGAGTTATCCGCCTTAGTAACTACCTTGACAAATTTAGTCTCTCTATATAATATCCTCTCCTGACCTCCAAAGACTGGGATGGTAGCATATGTTAAATCCAGCTTAATTGACCCACCAATTTTTGTACCCCAGGACCTTGACAGCAACATGCCAAAGCGGGCTGGGATATCAGCCACGACAATGTCCATGACCACACTCTTTGCTGGAATTTGGGCCAAATTGACCACTAAATCTTTAATCATCCCCAAGCATTTGACTCTTTTGGAATCAAATGAATATAAGTCTTTATATGGTCTTGTAATTTTCAATCCTAGTTGTTCCATGACAGACAGAGGCATAAGATTATGGGAAGCCCCAGAATCTAGCATGCAATTGTGTAACAGTAGGTCATGAATAAATAGAGACACATAAAAAGGAGGAGTAGAAGGATCTACTTCCTCAACATGTGGGCCAAAGACTACCATGGGTCTTTCTTCTTGAAGGTTTAAACTATCAGGCACAATTGATATTTCAGGAGGGAGCATAAAAGAAGTGACTTGAGACTGATATGCAGGTTGTTTTAGCAGCTCGGTCAAGGGGACTGGAATTTTAATTTTCTCAAGTTATTTTTGCAAACTAAAAGCAGGAGGGGGCTTTCCTATCACGACTTCTTTTGAATTTTTTTTTTAGCTGAAAATTTAATTTCTTTTGACACAGATTCATCATTAGGAGGACTGACTACTTTTGAAGAAGAAGGAATCTGGTCATTAGGCTGCAAGGGAGTATTTAGAGGACTCTTACCTTTTTCTGTGTTTCTCTTTGTTGCTGATTTCTTCTGAGCAGGTGCTTCCTTCTGAGGTGGCTCCTCTTCTTGATCTTGAGTTCGGGTCCTCTTCCTTGAAGATTTGAGATCGTATTTTACATTGAATTGTGCTTGCATGAAATCAAAAAATTGCTTGCAATAATGATCAATCTCTGCTTCTTCTTCTTCTTCTTGCAATGGGCATTCTATATCATCATTGTTTGAAAAAGCAAGATTTGAATCTTCAAGTTCATAAGCAGCATCTTCAATGGAGTCATCTGCTGGACCTTCCAGGTACAAGGGATGTGGTACCTGGTCTTGCTGCTCCTTTGCTTCCCTTGGCAATATTTGTAATGGTGGTCTCTTATACTGGGGATTGTATCCTCTGTTTGGAGCATTATAGAGATTCTTGGGAGCTGCATTCTTAGCCTCCAGCTCAAGCTTGACCATCTTCTTTATCATTTTTCTTATTTCCTCCATTTTATCTGAATCCTTATCCTAGTTAGAGGAGGAAACCTCTTCTTTTCCTCTCCTCCTAGTATCTTGTTTAGCCTTCCCTTTTAATTTTCCAGAGGAAGCAAAGTTAGCTTCCAATTCAAGAGCATTTGACTGAGCATCATCTAAGGTAGCAGGTTTTCTTTCCCTTAGAGAAAATCCAAAATCTGAGTCAAATGCTGCTATGAAAACAACTTTGGCAGCATTCTGATGTGGCTTCATATCAGCAGGGAGATTTAGATATAACTTATTAAATCTCTTGATAAACTCTGACACTCCTTCATTATGTTTCTTCTTAAGAGTATTGAATTCAGTAAGACACTGTCCATGGTCTTTCTTTTCTCCCCATTTCCTGAGAAAAGTATTCTCCATGTCATCCCAGGTGGTTACTGAACGGTTTCCCAAGGTCTTAAACCATTTTCTGGATTCACCCTCCAAAGATTGCACAAATAATCTCAAGACCACATCTAAATGTTCAACATTAAGGTTCTCTGCAAAGGAGCAGAAAGTCTCAAGATTTTTCTGAGCATCAATATCATTTTCTCCATTAAATCTAGGCAGAATCTTCAAATAATCCCGTGGCATATCATTTAGCACTTGTGGTAAGGCCAGTGGAGCATATTTGTTCAGGAGAAAAGCTGGTACATTAGCCATTGGAGGAGGTGGGAGCTGTGCAAAAGTTTGATTTACAAATGGAGGAAGGGGAGGAGGAGGAAGTGGAGTATGTATAACAATGGCAATAAATTGCACAGAAGCCTGAGGTGTATATGGAAACAATTCACGGTTAACAGCAGCTAATTCTGTGATTTCTTTAACTTCTTCGGCCTCAGGGGTAGGATGAAAGTTCACTTTAGTTCTAGCACTTCCCCTTGGTGGGCTATTCGAGTAATATTCAGGATTTTCCTCAATGAAATCAGGGTTTTCTACTGGAACTTCTTGAGAAGAGGAGGATGGGAAGTCTTCTACAGACTATTCAGGGTTTTCAACACGAACTAACTATCTTTCTCTCCAACTTCTCCTATGCACAATTTTTTCTGGGTCAGATACAGAGGATGTCTTTAACTTAGAGGAATCTGACCTCAAATGTGGCTTTCGAGGAGCCAGAACTACCAATAGATTTATCAAATAAACAACAGTAGAGTCGCCAAGGTGAGAGATATACAACTCTTCAACTCTCTGTGCTCACTTGATTAGAGAGTGAATATAATTTGTCGAGGCCCAGGGAAGATGATATTCTTGAATTCGTTTCCCGGCAACGGCGCTAGAAAGATGTTGTCTAAAATTCTTGTCTACCCTAGAGACAGCCTAGATTTTCCATAGACCAGTGCCTAGGACATCTTATCATATCAAGGAGCTCATAATATAGCTTGGGTTGTCAATCCAAAATCTCTCCTGCTATCTCTTGTAAAACAAGGAAATTAATTGAAATGGGACCAAACTCTCTCAGAAGCTGATACAAAGATAAGAATAATGTAGGAATAGCATGCAAAACATCCAATACAAAAGCATCAGACAGTTAAGAGACAACTTACTGCAAAGAGGGCCAGTTCAAATAATATGCCACAGAAATGAAATATCAGGAGGTGGATGCAGTGAAGAAACATGAAGAAGATACTAGTTAGCATGAGGCTGATACCCAGATACACAACATAACCACATATGGGCTTATCCAACTAAGAATCCATACATGACAATGGCGTTTTAAAAGCACCCTCCTCAAGTAACTAATATAGCAGAAAGTATGGATGAAATTAACATGGAACAGTATATCATGACTAGGCCTATTTAAAGCGCTTAACTAATCCAAGTATGGGCACCAACTAGGATGAATCCTTACTTAAGACCAGTGAGCCACTCGCATTCTAGAACATGATACAAGAAGATAAATAGCATGGAATGAGATTTGATATTAACACATAAGAGAAAATTACATACTGGGAGATACCAAAGACCAGAATCCTCATTACAGTTATAACTCCTCCTCACTGAGACCCTACGGGCTCTGAGCCTTCATACAGAAGTGTTACAAGATGTATACAAGAACTTCTCACTGCACAGTTTACTGATAGAAATCTGGAACCCTTACAATGTCTTTTCTCTTGGTTTTTATAGGAAAGACCGAAAAATCTAGAGAATGAGGTAGGTAATGTACATTAAATTGACTCATTAAAACCAATTGGCGAGGAAAAACCCGCCTATGCTGTTTGACGGTGCTGAACTGGTGCAAGTACTCTGCTGCTGCTTCCTGAAATAAATGCTGAAGATGAAAATCTACTCTTAACAAGACACAAAGAATAAAATATACAAATGTTCTGTACTTGATTGGAAGAGAAAAATCTACTGCAATAAAACCCCGAGGTTGCTTGTGTTGGTGCATGATAACCCCGGTCTTCCAATCTTTAAATTAAAATTCAAGATCATAAGTCTGGGTACTGGCTTTCTCGATTTTCACTGATATTTGTATGCCGCCCCATTAATATTTCTTGCTATGTAATCTTTCCCTCTGCAGGCGTATTTAGGACTCGATGGATTTTTATCCATATTTCCATTAAGGAAGTCATATCGTAACAGCTACCTCAAGCTTCCCTCTTAAATTTCGCCAGCAAAATATGGTCCTTTGACATGCTCTTGACCTCTGCAATGGGGGCAACAAATTATAGCGCCTCCTCATCATCTTGAAACCTGTAAAACCCACAGATACATTAGAAAAATAGACTCAGGAGCAAGGGGCATGGAGGTGGAGATGATGGTGACGTCGAAGACATGGCCATATGGCAAGAATATGCAGGGTGGCGGAGAAAATACACTGGAGATTTTGATAAACAAATGGAATGTAAGTTTTCGCGTAGAACAGTTAAAACACGATGTATGGATAGAAAACGATAAATATGAATGCAACGCATATATATAGACGGCGGGGATGGAATTACAATGGGCACGCGGGGTGATGACACATAGACGTACGAAAAACCAAGAGCAATAGATGACGTGGCGGAGGACTTAGTCAAGCAGGGGGAGAACGCGAGTGATTATAGGCCATACGATCATCGGATGAGATCAACGGTCAAAATGAGCCGGAGGGCAATCAAAAGTGGGCCAGGGACGCGATGGTCATGGATTAAAACGCGTGTAGCTTCGGAGGATCTCCACCGTTGGATAAAGGCTGACAGATCCGACGGCTGCTGTGGATTCTGCTGCCCGACCTTTGCCCGAACTTTAATGCGCGAAATGGGTGGTTTGGCAATCGTACCCTTTGGACACTTGTCATATGTTGAATGGAATCGCTGACTCCATGGAGAATACCGCCAGCCCGTCCAAAGCGGTGCAGAATTAACCGCCGGTTTTGGCAATGCGTGTGAGTGTGGGGACCACCCTGGAAAACCAATTCCGCTCCGTAGATTTGATTTGATCGGACGGCTCCGGACGAGCCCGAAAATTTAAACATTTAGCCCCTTTCCCTCAGGCATATGGTTTTGCGCCCGGGTCACATGGAAGGCAAAATAAAAGTGGCTAAGGCTAAAGGGGCTAGGCTCGATATATTTTTGAATGCGGGTTTTTAACCTTTGAAGAGTGTATTTTTCGGGCGAAAAGGGTAGCGGTAGATGAAATGTGAGGGTTTTGGGCCACGATAGCTGATTAAAAGGGTTCATGAGGAGCATTAGGCCAAAAATTTAAATGAGGGGGAAACATGGATAACACCCCTAATTGTCAAGCCTCTTAACGGTTGGGGGTGCGCATGTGGCCACCACCCTAACCATAAATTTTAATGCATGAATTTATTGGTGGAGTGGATAAGGGCGTGCCAATTTTGGTGGTTAGCCCTAATTTAACTCCAGTTAACTGGAGTTCTCCACATTTAGTGGAGTTTTCCTAGGAGATATGGGGAAAAAATGTAGGAGGCTCAATTTTCGACAATTCTGAGTGAATGAAGAGTCATTCTTGACTAATTGGAGCATTATGAAGCTATTGCTGTAGCTAAATCAACCATTAGTGCACTGTAACTACTTGAAATATAAAATTTTTGATCATAATGAAAGATGGACAAGCCAATGGGAGCTGGCCCAACAGATGTAGCCCAAGAGGGGTGAATTGCTTCATTACGCCTGCTATGTAAATTTCATGTGGTGAATTATTTCTCTATTTTACGCTACTGTTCAATGTTATTTAGACTTATTTTATGCTTTTGATTCACTAAAGTTCATCTATAATTCATGGAAAAACTCCTTAACCCTTATGCAAGCTAATGAACCAATTATGCACATGTTTTTAAACCTGAAAGACCTCTAGCACAGCAAAAATAATACAATCATTTCAGATCAAATGGTATCAGAGCTAGAGTTTTTCTCTAGTGTTGTTTAGTGCAAATAATTGTTTAACTATTTCCAAGTTTTATATGCTTACAAGGCTCAAGCTCAAAAGGGAAGAAGGAAAACTGGTGGAAGCATGAGGGTCTCAAAAGGAGCCAAAGAAAAGGAGAGAAATATTGCCACAATCTCCACCACCTAGTTCACCTCCTAAAGAAGCAGAAGCTCCATTAAGCATGTCTCATAAGGAAGGAGAAATTCATGAAGAAGTTGACCCTAAGGAAGAAGAAAGAGTGTTTAGGAAAGTATTTATTGACATGAATGAGATGGTTAGAATTCTTTATCAAGAAAGGAATTAGAGTCTGGAAGGATAAGGATCTAAACTCCAAAAGGAAGGACAAGGATCTTTGGGAGGTCAACATGATGAAGACAAGTCAAAGAAGGAAAATGGAGGAAATGGAGGCAATGGAGAGCCACCATATTCACCCTCATCATCATCATCATCATCTTCTACCTCTTCTTTAGCACATCCGCCACACAAGTTCAAGAGCACTGGTAAATCTCCTTTATTAAAACTTGATGTTAAGTTTGAATTTCCAATGTTTAATGGTGAAGTAAATGTAGACAAGCTACATAATTGGATTCGACAATTGGAGGTCTATTTAAGAATACGAAACCTTCAAGATGATGATACAAAAATTCAATTAGCTTCTTTGAGAATGGAAGATGCAACACTTGTTTGGTGGGAAGCCAAGACACAGGAGGAAATCAAGAAATATGGTAAGATTATTCTATCATGGTCAGATTTTATTGCTGCTATTAAACGAAAATTTTATCCATTAGCTCATATGCAAAAAGCCATCATGAACTGGCAGAACTTTAGGCAGTTAAAGGGACAAAATGTGCAAGAATACACCCAGGAATTTAGGAGAAGAGCTCTTTTATTAGGGGTGGATTTGCAGAGCCAAGAAACTTTGCTAAAGTACATACGAGGCTTACATAGCTACCTAAAACATACTATTCTCATGTTTAGCTCCACCAGTCTAGATGAAGTTTGTGTTCAAGCCACACATATAGAAGCTAGAGGGAAGAACATTCTTGAAGAGGGTAGGAAGAAACCTTTTAAGGGTAAAGCCAAGGAGAAAACCCCAAAAGATAAAACAAAAAGAATGCACTTATTAAGAAAGAGGGAGAAAAAGTGACTTGTAAACATTGTTAAAAAGAACCATGATGAAACTCATTGTTGAAAATTACATCCAGGATTGAGGCCAAAGAAACCCAATAACAAAGGGAAACATAAAACTGCTGCTACAACTCAACATGACTTAGGGTCTGATTCAGGTGATGAGACTAAAATTACAACCATGGGATTGAAGAACATGAAGGGAAAATAAATTGAAACTAAACCCAGTACCAGTACATCAAACTTTCACATCAACACTCCAAATGAAGAAGAAAGAATAGAACTGTTTCATGTGAGGGTCATTTCCAAGCATACCAAGATTGACACACTGTTTGACAGTGGGTCACAAGAAAAATTAATCTCTGAATATTTGGTCAAAAAACTTAACCTCGAGAACATACCACATCCAAAACCATATCCATTGGGTTGGATTTTTAAGGATGCAACTCTACAGGTTACAAGGAAATGTATATTGAGGTTTGCAATCACTGCAAGCTTTATTGACACAGTTGAATTAGATGTGGTTACACTTGACATAACTGGTATTGTATTAGGGATTCCTTACTTGTATGATAGGAAAGCGATCTTCTATCACCATGAGAACAAGTATCATTTATTCAAATATGGAAAGGAGTTCATTATTAGAGCACACCACAAGAAGACAAATATTGCTTTGGTAAATGCTGGACAGGTAAAGAGGCTAGTAAATTCAAGTAAGAATTTTTTTTCTTCTTATGATTAAGCCCAAAGTTGGTATTAATCATGAATATTTTGAGGGATGTGATCCTAAGTTGAAATCAGAATTATATGATGTGGTTAATGGGCATCACGAGATGTTTTAGGAGCCAACATGATTGCCTCCAAAAAGGGAAATTCAACATGAGATTCAGTTGCACCAGAATTGTCCTCTTCCAAACATCATTATGTATCACATGTCGATAACGGAGAATGCTGAAATAAAGAGGCAAATCAAAGAGATGTTGGATAACGGTATCATAAGGCCAAGCACCTCGCCATGCGGTTCACCCATAGTCTTGATACCAAAGAAAGATGGGACTTAGCGCATGTGTGTAGATTTTCGAGCTTTGAACAAAATTACGGTAAAAAATCGTTACCCACTCCCAAGAATAGATGATTTTCTTGATCAACTGAAAGAATCAAAGTTTTTCACTAAGTTAGATTTATGAAGTGGATATCATCAAGTACGAATCGCAGAAAGTGATATACAGAAAACTGCATTCAAAACCAAACAAGGACTCTTTGAGTGACTAGTTATGCCTTTTGGTTTATGTAAGGCACCGACAATTTTTATGCGGGTTATGGGTAATGTTTTATGACCATTCATTAATTAATTTTTTATTGTGTACTTAGATGAAATTTTTATTTTTAGCAAAACAAGAGAAGATCATGTCTTGCATGTAAATAGAGTGCTTGATATTTTGAAGAAAGATAAATTGTTTCTTAAGATGTCAAAATGTGAGTTTGGAAATAATTCTTTGGTCTATTTGGGACATATTGTAGGAGGAGGAAAATTGAGGATTGATCCTTCTAAAGTGGAGGCCATTGTGAATTGGCCGACACCCAAAACAGTTACCGAGGTAAGAATTTTCTTAGGTGCAACTCAATATTGGAGGAAATTTATTGCTAACTTTTCTTCCATCGCAACTCCTATGCATGCAATGACAAGTGTGAACTAAGGCTTCCAATGGGGAGGTAAAAAACAACAAGATTTTGAAGATTTAAAAGACAATATCAGTTCATTTCCAGTCCTTTCACTACCAAATTTGAGACAACCATTCGAGATACAAACCGATGCTAGTGACTATGCCATGGGCGCAGTCCTTTTGCATCATGGTAAGCCTATCGCCTTTCATTCAGAAAATTTTAATGGTGATGTGACCAATTATCATACATATGAAAAATAGATATATGCGTTGGTACAAAGTGTCAAGAAGTGGAAACACTACTTGATGAGTAAAGAGACTATTGTACACATCGATCACCAACCATTACAGTACTTACAGTCGCAAACAAAATTGCAGCAATCAAGACATTTCAGGTGGATGGGATTTATTCAAAAATTTCACTTGGTTATAAGGTACAAAAAAGGTATATTCAATAAATTTGTAGATATGCTTTCGAGACCAATCATTAGTGCTTCTACTTTACTCAAAAATGATTTCGTTGTACATGAGAGTTACATAGAACAATATGCACATGATGTTGATTTCAAAGATGTGTATGCTAGTTTGAGTGAAGGGAATCAAGTTGAAGAAAGATATTATCACATGCATCAAAATTTGCTGTTTCATTTGGGAAAAATATGTATTCCACAAGGAGAGAGGCTAAGTGTCATGAGAGAATCTCATTCTTCTCTTATTTCTGGACACTTTGGGGTAAGCAAAACAATGGCGCATCTACATAGGTATTTTTATTGGCCTCACATGATAGATGGTGTGTCACGTTTTATAAGAGGTTGTTCTATGTGTGCAACAAGTAAGCCTAGTAATAGGAAGCTTGGATTGTACATGCCACTATCGGTACCATCAAGGCCATGGGAGAGCATCTCGATGGACTTTGTTGGAGGTCTACCTATGTCAAGAAAGAAACATGATTATCTTTTTGTAGTTGTGGATAGATTCCATAAAATGTGTATACTTATGCCAGGTAAGAAGATCATTACTGCTGAACAAACTACTGAAATTTATTTTCAAAATGTTTGAGTTAATTTTGGATTTCCCACTTCTATTTTTAGTGACAGGGATTCTAGGTTCATTGGGAATTTTTGGTCAAATATATGGAGAATGATGGACACAAAATTGAAAAAGAGTATCGCTTTTCATCCACAAACAGATGGACAAACCGAAGTGGTGAACAAAACAATTGTGCATCTATTGAAAGGATATTGCAACAGACATCCTAATTTGTGGGATGAACAACTGCATTGCATTCAACATGATTACAACCGAGCAAATCACTCTTCAACACAAACCTCACCTTTTGAAGCATGCTTTGGGTATTTTCCAAAATCGCCATTAGATTTCATCTTTGGGAAGGATGTTTCCATTGATGGCCATAGTGATATTGATAAGGCTCGAAATTTCATTGAGAAAATTCAGATGACACATCAGCAAGTTCAAGAACAACTTGAGAAAAGTCAAAGAAAATACAAAGAGAGGCATGAAAAACACCGGTTTGATCAGGGGTTTCAAGAGGGAGATGAGATATGGTTGCACATTAGCAAAGAAAGGATGCAAGGGGAAGGTAAAAAACTCAAACCCATTCACTATGGTCCTTTCAAGATCATAAAAAAATTTGGTAATAATTCATTTCAACTTGATTTTCCTTCTTACATGCAAATGTATTCAGTTGTTAATGTTGAAAACTTAAGCTTGTATGAGCCTCCTTTGATCGATGATCAAGGAAGTGATGTTCAACTACCTTCTATTGAAGATTTCTTGCCGAAATTTCTAAATGAGCTCAAAGAAGATACAATTCTTGATAGGAGGACAAGAGCATCAAAGAGGGAAAGTGTGGACTACCTTCAAGTTAGGCTCAAAGGCACTAAACCAAGCAAGGAAAAATGGATGGAGATTGGAAAGGCGAGGGAGCTGTACCCTCATCTACTGAATAGGTAATCAAGTCTTTTGGGCTCCAAAAGCTTCCCAATGGGGAGGAATGATTAGGAGTTCATAAATTTTGCTCAAAATTCAAATTTACAGGATTGGATTGAAACTAGGATGGTTGTGTAGATCTCGTCTTCATGATTCCGACACCGCGAACGGTTCAAAAAAAATTGTCATATGAGGAAGATATTGCGTTCTAATCGAAAATGGCAGGACACAAGTGTTATTGAATTGTGATTCTGTTAACATAGATCAGTGCAGGCAGAATGAACGGTGGTAATTAGATCACAGAAGCAGCAGTGGGAGATCAACAGTAGATAGTTAAATCACAACAGGAGAGATTGTGTGCATCACAATCGACAATGGTTTTATTACATGGAAGACATCACAAGTTAAATAAAATTAGGGGCGATGCGATGATGCGAGAGGAGCCACGTGTCGATATAGCGCTTAAGCGCATATCGCACATATAAGTTGATATAATTTTATGATTAAGGTTATATGTTAAACATTGCGACAACCGATTTGCGAAATCACCAAATCACATATTTTATGTTATATGTATTGTGCAATCAACGGTAATTGTTATATTTTCCGACATGCGATATCATAAGCGTTGCGGTCTGTGAAATCGTATTGTTTCTGATCTGCGATGTACCTTGTATTCTGGTTGCAAATTTGTTTGATATTGCGAAGTCCTGTAAAGGGATCCAATGTTGGTTGCTTTGCGTATGTATGTAATGAAACTCCGATATTGTATTCCACTGTTTCTGCTAACTATCAAGCCTCTTAATGGTTGGGGGTGCACATGTGGCCACCACCCTAACCATAAATTTTAATGCACAACTTTATTGGCAGATTGGATAAGGGCGTGCCAATTTTGGCAGTCAACCTTTTTTAACTCCAGTTAACCGGAGTTCTCCACATTTAGTGGAGTTTTCGTTGGAGATATGGGGAAAAAGTGTAGGAGGCTCAATTTTCGACCATTCTGAGTGAATGAAGAGTCATTCTAGACTAATTGAATAATTCTAAAGCCATTAGTGTCGAGAACACAACCATTAGAGCACTATAAATACATGTAATAGAAAAATTTTGAGCATAATGAAAGATGGACAAGCCATTGGGAGTTGGACCAGTAGATGTAGCCCAGGAGGGGTGAACTGCTTCATCATGCTTGCTGTGTAAATTTCATGTGGTGAATTATTTCTATGATTTACACTGCTGTTTAGTGTTATTTAGACTCATTTTATGCTTTTAATTCACTAAATTTCATCTATAATCCATGGAAAAACTCCTTAATCCTTATGCAAACTAATGAACCAATTATGCACATGTTTTTAGAACTAAAAGACCCTTAGCACAACAAAACTAATACCGTCATTTCAGATCAAAGGACCAGACTTTCTAGGGCAGTAAAGCGAAGCAAGGTGCAATAGCGGTAAGCTAAAGGTAAGTATATTTTGTATATGCATGTTCGTCTCTTAATTGCATTAGCTTCTTTGTATTCTAATTTGTTTTTTGTTTTGTTTAGCATTGACATATGCTCTGTAGGATGAGGTAAGTTTTGCTATTATCATGTCATGGGTATTTCCTTGAATACTTTTTGCAGGTATTATATATTCATGAAGATAAGTCTCAATGCATGATCTAATGTTCTGAAGAGTGAGAAAGGGTAGCATGACAAGAGCAACAATCAAGGTGCAGAACAACAACAAGAAGTTCACCACATGAAGTCTCTAAGTGGGAAACACTGCATACAGTCATTGTAAAGGTTAATTGTACTGAGTCATTGTAAAAGCATCATTGTAAATATTTTACAAGTGTCTATCTGCCAAGAATTGAAGAGGCAGTGTCAGGAGGTCTAGGATCATAATTAGGTGGTTGTGTCATAGTTGGGGTTATGGTCTAGTGTGTCTTCTTCTTCTACATCATTCTATATCATTGTAAAGTGGACCATTTTCCCTGGTACGGGAGTCCATTCTTATTTTATTATTCTATAGGTGTTGAGATTCAACAAGATGACGAGCTTAGTGAAAATTAAGCACCTTCACTAAGTGGGACCCGCAGGTTATTTTTAGGTGTATGTCTATTTTTAGACATGGTAAGCATATTCTATAAGTTGCAGGATGCTATTTGTAGACGGTTGGTCAAATGTAAAAAATAGATGAAATTCTATTTTTAGAATATTGGGCGAAGTCTATTTATAGTTCGTTGATCTAAAAATAGATGCATGTCGATTATTATTAGCTCTTAATAATAATCCGACAATAAACATCAACTTATTATCTTGGAGCACTTTATTTCAGTATACAGATTTGGAAAATCAATGGGTTGAAGGAATTATGCAATTCCTAGGGTTTATTGGTGGCTCATGCATGAGGACTCAGTTAGAACTGAAGTGGCAAAGTTATGACAGAGTTGGAAGAGTAGTTTATGGAGTTTTTATTCAGTTTAACTCAGTTAATGGAGTTAAACTCAGTTGAGCTAGTTGTATCTAGTCTAACTGAAAGATACACTAGTGAGAGTTAATGAATTAATTATTTAATTAATTCACAACTAATAACTCACTAACAACCGAATAGAAACAACAGTTAACTACAGTGCATGTTAGTTCTAGTGGAGACCCAGTGGGGAGATAGGTGAAAGGGTAAGATGGACTATCTGTTGTGACTATAGTGATGCATTCAATGCATCTGACACACATTGGATTTTCCAATGAGGATTGCGTAGTCAAGGCAAGGCCAATTCAAATTCATTTAGGGGTCTTCTTCAACAGGGATTGCGCAGTGGAGGCAGGCTGTCAGGAGGCAAGAAATTGGTGCATAGAGATGCAAATTTCTGCATGACAGTGTGTAATGAATCTACATTTTAATGAGAGCTTGATGTACTAAGCTTTGTATGAGATTATTGCATGATTCCATTGATATACATAATATATGATAGTTGGGGTTTGTTAGCCACCAATAAAATTTATCATATAAAATGGTGGCTAAAACATTTTTGGAGCTTTCAAGGAACAAGTTTTATTGCAAAAAATGTTATCTCTTGAAGACTCATGAAGACATCTTACCATTTGTCCAAATCGTCACTGATGTTTCCATTGTAAACTCCGAAATTCCACAGTTTCCATAAGAAGAAAGACTGCTGCAAACACCATTTTCCCCTCATTCCACTTCAAAACTAACCTCCATTTTTACCCCTTTTTCATTCCCATGAAATTCCTCTATTTTTCAGTCTTCCCCATTCCCCCTACATAAAGTTCCCTTTACAGAGTTTAAAACTCCTTTTTAAACTCTGTTGAAACCCCCAAATCCATTGAAAACTTGAAAAATTTTCATTAAAAAACACCTTTTTGTATTACAGACTTAAGCTCCCTTCGGATAAGTCCTAAACCACTTCCCCATTATATGCCCTGGTGCTAGAACCACGTGCTAAGCCCTGTCGGCGCTTATCACATCGGAAAGATCAGAGCGCATAAGACTATTTGCCATGTTCAGAAGTTACAATGCGATTAAGTCCTTGTACACAGCTCCCGATCATATTAAATACTTCATATAATCCGTGGGCCTGCAATTGGGCGCTTAAACCTTGGAATAAACCCTTTTGATTGATATTTTCCTTTGTAAAGTTAAAAACCTACTTTTTCCTAAGTTTGATCTAAACGCGTTGAAGTTATGTTTTTTAATGTAAAAATGGGTAGATTGAAAGACCCGCATCAAAACTTCCGATGTGATTGAGTCCCTTTGTTGAAACCCCGCCCCCCCGCTTTATTCATATAACTTATGCTCGGGACCAAAGGTTAAAATTCCCAAAGCGCTTAATCGCATCGAAAAATTTGAATGGTTAGATTGAAAAGCCCGAACGCCTGACCTTCCGATTGCGATAGGCCCTTTTCATATATAAAGCCTTGGGCCTATTATCATTTCATATAGACCAAGGCCCCGCAATTGGGTGCCTATCCGTTTTCATATATGTAAACCAGCCCCAAACCATAAAAACATTCGTATATCATAAAGTTTCGGGTTTTCATAAATATTAAAGGTTTTCCGCCGTGTATGATGTAAAACCATCTCCGTCATTGATCTAAAGCCGATCAAACGGCCCACGCATGATCGCATTGAAACTTTTTTGTCAAGCGCATTAACATAATTCCACCCCCAATTGAACAACCTCAATGAGTTCTCCGCCATCGATCGGATCTACAGATCGATGGTCCGCGCTTAATCGCATTGGAGCATTACAAGTTTACCACCTCGCCGATTGCCGATCTCCGATTGCATCTGGGCCGTCCACGTGTCTAGATCGGACGGTCCAGATCGCATCTCCTGACTTTGGTTAAATTTATGCGGCCACGCTCATAATGTTTTTCGGCCAATTACAGCCGTTGATCTCTGCAGATCAACAGTCCTCCTTCATCCTTCCTCCACCTGTATATTATTTTGTGTTATCCCTAGATCTAATCTCAGCCGTCTAGATCTCAGATTATATGGCCCGAATTAAAGCTGCCCTTCCTCTTATAACCCGCACATATGTCTCATATAGCGCTCGTTTTCCAACCGTTAGATCTGAGGTCCTAGATCTAACGACCCACATAACAAGTCGCATAACTTTTAGCGCGATGTTTAATTTTCCAAAGGCCACGCGAAATGGGTCATTTTCTGATGCCACGTGTCGGGCGGGGATGCATGTCACGTTCAAAAAGGAAAAACTACCTCCCCACCCTTTTGCTGCGCGAAAACCATTGTTTTCACCCCCGAAAACGCTTTCCCTCTTTCCTTTGTGTGATTTTGCGCGTGCCTTTCGCCGTTGATCTCTGCAGATCAATGGCCCAGATCTAATATGGCCTTTACATATCACCCTCCACCCTTGCCGAAGGTTTTTAACATATAATCTCCATCGTTGATCTCGTGGGCTGCTCTCATCCGACGGCCCACGATCATCCCAAACCCCAAACTCCTGTTTTGTGTTTTTTCTTCCGAAATAAAGGTTTTTCACCCCATTTCTTCTCATTTCTCCTATTTTCCAAACAGTGTGGCTCCTTCACAATGTTAAATCAAAACCAATCCCCACCGTCGATCTCTGCGTGATCAACAATTCTGACATATTTTCTCCCTCTAATCTCCTTTTGACCTCTTCTCACATATCTACACCGTTGGATGATGCCATCCAACGGCCACGCTCCTCCCCACGCCCTCTTAAGCAGTTTTTCCCAAAAAACGCAGGATTTTATAAATATTGTTTGTATTTTGTAGGGATTAATGGTTTTCCATTATATTGAAAGAAAAGCCAAAGGTTGGGAATGACGATTCCCATGCCTTTGATTCATCAAAGGGAAGCTATTCACGGGTTCAAATTCCACGTTTAATCAATGCTTCATGGGCATTGATGCCATACGAGCCCTGTGCGGCCCTGCACATCAACAAGACACAATATGATTGATCAAAGTAAAAGAGTATCAGTGTCGAAGACAAAACACACCAGGACAGAAGATGAAGACAAATTTGGGGGGATTATGGCTAAGATTGATTATCAAAAGCCTAATCCTCCAAATTAAAACGTAGTTAAAAGAAAATCATAATTGTTTAACAGACAAAAAGGCCTCCACTGCCACATCAGAGGCTAATTGATTCCTCTCAGCTACCCATTGCCACCTATAGCCACAAAAATTCAACAGAGGCCGAATTATGATCATAAAACCAGATATTTTCCTCAGCGTAGCCGAATAGTTAATTCTTCCAAGAAACTTAATGCAAAAAATATCAGCAGAGTTACTCTAACATGACACAGAGCCTTGAAAGTCAACAAAAGCTCCCATCGAGCTTAATATTAAATGTAAATCAATTAATACAGTGAGAATATCTGTACTCTTCTCCATTGAGCTCCTCAAAGGCTGAGAAGTCATTAGTCTGTATTAATTTCCTTGGGAGATCTTTTATTAGATCCCACCTCCTCATTTCTTCTATAAATACTTCTGTAGAAGATGAGAAAATGTTGGTTGCAGAAATTTGAAATACACTTGAGCTCTAAAATTCTGATTGTAAATAGTGTTCGCTGGCTCTTGAAGCTCTGCTTGTGATAAAATAGTTAGGCTGAGTAGTGAAGATGATTGCTGACCTGAAACACTGGACTTAAAGCTGTAACTGGTTTGAAGCATCAATACAAGCTGATTTATGGGATCCTGGTCTATGTCTACGATGATGTTATTTCTTATTGTAAATCGTTATTTTATTTCTGTTTCCACTTTGTTCATCTTCTTTGATAAAGAACAACAAGCATAGAGTTAGGATTTACTGTATATCAGTACCCTTCTCTGACTGATAAGCATTATCTAAATGTTTTCTTCTGAATTATGTTATTTAGGAATGATTTAATTCAGTTCGAGCAGTAGGAATGCTGGCGTTCCCTCGTCCTTTTGTCTTAGCTAATTGTTATTCTTGAAATTTATTTTCATTTCATGTTAAGTAGAGATGAACTAAGGAAGATATGGTGAGCCCTGGTCCTAGTTTTATCCCAAAAGACTGACTGAAAGTTTCCCTAGGAATGTGTTGAAAGCTGGCTAGTTTCAAAGTACTTACCAGATCTTAGGCCATTCTTTGTTATCATTTGTGTTACCCTTTGTGTTTTAAATGTTTTTCTATTGAAAGTGTATCAAAGGTTGACTAGTTTCGAAGTAATTACTAGATCCTGGATTTCTTTTCTGTTATTCTTAAGTGTTTGTCAAAGGCTGGCTAGTTTCAAAGTACTTACTAGATCCTGGGCTGCTCTTTGTTCTTAATTTGTTTAATTCCCCTCCTTTTTCGTATCATCTCATTCCATAAATCAACTTTAAAGAGATCCTTAGACGTAGATGAATTTCCCCATAGACCACTCTTGAACTTGATTGTTTCAATTAAACCCTATTATGACTCCATAGCCCAATGGAATAAAACCTACATTTATTTATCTTTTTGGCCAAAGATTGTTCTATTTGCTTGCAACTTCTCACCTTTGAAACTCTTTCCATTTAGAACTTTCCACTCAAGCCATAATCATGGTCAACCATCCAAAACAAAAAAAACCCTCGGCCTTCATAACTAGCCTAATATCATTACCCAAAACCTCAAAGATAAATCCATCTTTGCACTTCTTGGAGAGATCCCTCTCCGTATTCAGGAGGTTTAGATCCTAGAATCCCAAAGTGGTTGAAATGATGTTTCTCCCTACTGTCGGACTTTTCCAATCTTGCTGATTACAGGGAGCTAACATTTTTGGTGACTCCACTGGGGATCGAACCCAAAATATTTAATTCCCTTAAAAACTTCATAAAAACTTGCGAGTAAAAAGCAGCCTTTTCAAGCACTACCAAATCGATGGTAATCATGATGAAACTTGTTTGAATCAGTGACAAACTAGCCAGACCCTAGGATTTTCATAAGGGTTTATCTAACCTTGAAAAATCAGCTGGCTTAGCCGTAAGAGTAGACTGTCTTTGTCTCATAACCGTAGCTAAGTTTTGAAACAGATTTAGGACACTCTTAGAAACCACACAACTAAAAATAACTCAGAAAACTAAAAAATATTTCAGATTGGAATTCAATAAATGTGGTGGTGGACCATAAAACCTTTTACCTCCAAAAGAGCTAAAAACTTCGACTTGGTGACTCCACAATCCTCAAAAGACCTTAAGACTCCACTGGGAAGAACCCTTATCATTGTAATATCATTTAAACTCAGTTATAGGACTGTAGGATTAAAATTTGTGTAAAAAAATTAGTTGACCTCTTAAAGACTGTCATATCTGGTTGAACTTTTCTTGTTTAGTAGGGTCTGAAAAACACAGCATAATGGCTGCTAGAAAGATTCATACTAGAGCCCATCCTGACCCTAACACACCAAAGATAGTTGATAACCTGGAAACTATCCTTAGGGAGTCTCCTAGGATTAAATTATCAACTGTTTTCAGATCACCCTTGAGAGCTAATTCAGTCCCTGAAAATATTTAAGCTCTACAACAATCACAAGTTGACTTAGTAAATCCATTTAGAACTAGGTCATTTGATGATATAATTCAACTAGACTCTGAGTCTTCACTTTGAACCCCAGAAGCAAGTGAACTTCCTGGTGGTAGAGAAACAACACCACCTGATTTACACTTCCTTCACAATTTAGGTGTCTCTCATCCAATATCAGCTCAACAATCTACTGCTGTTCCATCCACATATGTTCACCAAACATCCACTATCCAAACCACCCCACTTCAACTCAATTTAACTTTTTTTAATCCACCTCTTGTAAATCCACCTCCACCACATATCATGGAAGCATGGTATGCTCCCTTAGTCCTTCCTGTCCCCTTAGTCAATCTTCCACAGGACTGTCAGTCCAAAATTCCTTTATATGATGCTATTAATGCTACTACTACATCACAACATGTGGATAAGATGAATGACTACTTTGATACAAATGAAATTGATGATGATTCTGTCAAGCTTAGATTATTTGCTCAGAGTCTGGGGGGAGAAGTAAGAAAATTGTTTAAACACTTAACCCCCCATAGTATAAATGATCTCCAAGCCTTCCATCAGACATTCTTAAACAAATGGGAAGTAAAGAAGAATCCTCTCCAAGTCCTTTATGATTACAAGAACCTCCATATAAACACGGGGAAGAGTGTGCACACTTATTGTACCAGATTTAACAGTGTGTATATGCACTTTCCCCAGATCTAAAACCTCCACAAGGCTCAGCTCTAAACAAGTTTCCTGAAGGGTTTGACCCTGAGATGGCCTATCAGCTGAGTTAGAGAGATATTGCAACTCTTGAAGATATGAAAAAAGGAGCTCTTGCTGTGGACGTTAACTTAATGGAGAAGAGAGCGAGGATGACGAATGAGAAGAGAGTATCCTTCAGAGAGGATTCTACCCCTTCTACTTCCAGCTCAAAGATGGAAAAAATGATGGAGGAGATGATGAAGAAAGTGAGCATCCTTGAGAGAGCATAAGCAAGTCAAAACCAAACTGCTCCTGAAAATAGAAGCCAGAACCAGAATCAGAATTTTAGAAGGAACCAACCTCCAAACAGACTCAGGGAAGATGATCGACAGATCACTCCTCCTTTTCATCAAAACTATGTGAGTGAGGTTGAGGAAACAAACGAAATAACAGAGGAAGATGATATCAACATGCTGGGAGTAGATAATGATGACTTTGAGATTCATTATGATAGAAAACAAGGTCTTTACACACCTTATGATGACAAAAGATATGATGATGAAGATTATTATCAAGACATGGAAAATGTCATCATAAAGTCTCAAAGAGAATATGACCTTAGAAGTAAAACCAGTCAACAAACTCCCAACACCAAAACCTCTGACAAATATTCACAAAATAGCACTGCAACCAAACCTAAAGTTGTCAAATAGAAGGACAAAACAGTGGCTGGAAATTCTGATAAAAGTAAAGAGAAAGGCACTCACAACGTGACAAAACAAAGTGCAGACCTTAGCAGTACTAGCACTTTAGCTAGTACTCCTGTGAAAACAATTTCTTCAAATGTAAATAGAACGAATTAGCAAGCTGATGTTGCCGATAGAATGGCAGTTAATAAGGCTGAGACAAGTACCTCAAAGAATCAAATTCTTTTAAGCATGGAGCAGGAAATTTCCAAAATTAAAATCTCTGTTCCCTTGACTGAGTTAGCTGCCTAGAATGTATATAGGACCCAAATTTTGAAGGCTTTAAAAATTGAAGAGAATAATGACACAGTCAATCTTAACGATGACCAGCCAGAGCTTATTTTTGGTTCAAAGATTGAAGGTAAGTATCAAAAGGGACCTATTCCTCCCTTTTATGTGAGTTTAAATGTTCATGACAAAAATTTTCACTACGCTATGCATGATTCCGGGGCTTCTCATAATTTAATGCCAAAAGCTGTCATGGAGAGCCTAGGTCAAGAAATCACCAGACCTTATAAATACCTTTACTCCTTTAACTCGAGCAGAGTAAAATGTTTAGGATTAATCGAAGACCTCTGCGTTAACTTAGCCCAGATTCCAGCCAAATGTTTAGTAATGGACATTGTTGTGGCTGATGTGCCCCCAAAGTATGGAATTCTATTATCAAGATCTTGGGGGGCTAAGTTACAAGGAACTATGCAGATGGACATGACCTATGCGACTATCCCTGTTTTCAACCAAACGAGAAGAATTTACAGGGAGTCCCATATGCAATACACAGTTACAAGCCAAGACAGACCACAAAATTCTCCTATGTACTCGATGAATACATGCCTTGATTCTTTTATGCTGTTTAACGATGAAACTCTTAGTGAAAAAGTCACTTTAAACGAATTAATGGCTGATAGAGAGGAGGAGGTAAACACAACAGAAGTGTCAGAACAGTTTGCTGCATTTGAAAAATTTAGCAAACATAACACAGGTCTTGAGCTACAAGTCGTGCATCCATCGCTTTTTAACCTTGATAGTCAAGAAAACAACCCTCAACACAGTGAAAAACCCGAGGAGTTGAAACAAATTCAACTAAATGCTGATATTCCACAACAATCAGAAAGCACATTAGTTGAAGAGGACAAACACCAAACAAATGAACCCGAATCTAGTCCTCTGTGGAGTATGAACTTCGACGGGTCATTCACTAGAACTAATGCTGGTGCAGGTGTCTGGATTTGCAACACTGAGAATAGCCACACAGAAAAAATTTCCTGTAGATTAAACTTTCAGTGTACAAACAACATAGCGAAATATGAATCCATACTTTTAGGCTTGCGTTTGTTGAAAAATTTAGAAGCCAAGAGAATTAAAGTGTATGGGGATTCTGAGTTAATCATTAGGCAAGTCAATGGGGAATACAACACACATCACCCGAGACTTAGGGCCTATCGAATGACGTCGTGGATATTTTAAAAACTTTTGAGGAGTACCAGGTAATTTTTTTCCCAAGAAAAAGAAATATTGAGGCCCACAACTTAGCCTTTGCAGCTAGAACATGCTTAACGCCATATGAAACCAAAGACTGCACAACTCAGATAAAATTCGGACCAGCCGTTCCTGATAACGAAAAATATTGGCAAGTGTTCGACGGAGACAAACAAATAGAAGACTTCATGCAATTCAGAAATGAATTCGAACTAAACAGTTCAGACTCAGATTATGAAACAGACTACAATGAAGAAAATTTCCTTGGTGAAGAAGAACCGTCTCCTGAACTTGTTAATATTAATCTTCTGTCTAGAAAACTTGAAAACAAAATAGAATTGACTGCAGAGTTAGAAACCCTGCAGTCCAAAGATCAGAGTTTGCTTAAGGGTCTGGCCCCTTTAGAAGAGTTGTTCGATTTTAACGATGTGGCCAAAAAGCCAAAACTGGAGCATGTAGAGACTAAAGTGGAAGAGTGCAATATAGGCAGTAAACTTAAACCAATGATGATTAAACTGTCTAAGACTTTACCAGCTCATATTAAACTCAAATATATAGAGTTGTTCAAAGAATTTTCTGATGTTTTTGCATGGAGTTACGAAGATCTTAAGTCCTATGACACTGAAATAATACAACATAAAATCCCTCTCAACGAAAACCAAAAGCCATTCAAACAGAAATTGCACAGAATAAACCCTGTACAGCTACCTTTGGTCGAGAAGGAGATTAAGAAAATGTATGAAGCTGGTATTATTGTCCCTATTAGATATTCTGAGTGGGTGTCTAATCTGGTGTTAGTTAGGAAGAAAACTGGAGAGATCAGGCTTTGTATAGACTTTAGAGACTTAAACAAAGCTTCACTGAAAGACAACTACCCTTTACCTAAAATGGATCATATTTTACAAAGGGTGGTGGGGTCTAAAATAATTTCTTTGCTTGATGGCTACTCAGGGTACAATAAGATCTTAGTTCAACCTGATGATCAATTAAAGACAACCTTTACTACACCATGGGGCACTTTCATGTATGTGAAAATGCCCTTTGGTCTAATGAATGCTAGAGAAACTTTTCAGAGAGCCATGGACATAAATTTCTCCAAAGAATTGGGCTACTTCATCATTATATACCTTGATGATGTTACTATTTTTTCAAAGACAGATGAAAAGAACTTAGAACATTTAAGGACAGTATTCAAGAGACGTAGGAATTTTGGTATATCTTTAAACCCTAAGAAAACACTATTCGGTCTCCAAGAAGGTAAGCTTCTTGGACACATTATTTCAGAAGAGGGTATTAAGATAGATCCAAAGAGGATTGAGGCCATATTTCAGATTTCTCATCCTCGAAACATCAAGGAGTTGCAATATTTCATTGGAAAGATTAATTTCTTGAGAAAGTTCATCCCCAACTTGGCTGAGCTCCTTAGAAATATTACAAACATGTTGAAGAAGGAGCAAGGGGTAAAATGGACCTTTGAAGAAAATAAGTCCTTTGAACTAGTGAAACAAGCGTTAACCAAAACAACGGTTCTAATAAGTCCTGATTTTTCAAAAGATTTTTATATTTTTTCATTTGCATCAGAACATACAATAGCTACTGTCCTTCTACAGAAAAATCCACAAGGACAAGAGCAGCCTATTATATTCTTTAGCAAGGCTTTGAGGGATTCCCCTCTGAAGTATAACATTATGGAGAAGCAAGCTTTTTCTTTGGTTAAAGCTTCAAAATACTTCAGAGTATACATCTTGCACTCACATATCATTGCCTTTGTCCAAAATTCAGTTGTCAAAGATATTCTAACGCAGGACCCAGATGGTAAGAGAGGTAAGTGGATTGCTGTTATTCTTGAATATGATTTAGAGATAAAGCCCACTAAACTCATCAAAGGCCAAGGTCTAGCTAGATTGATGGCTGAATCCAATTTTTAAGTTCTTGATATTAATATGATTAATGCTTTAAATGATCAAGAGGAAATCTCAACACCCATTGTTGAAGACCATTTTATGAATTCCTCTTGGTATGCTGATATTCTTTATGTTTTTCTTAATTTGAATACACCCCCTCGTTTGACAAAAACTAAGTCAAAGTTCTTAAAGTTAAAATCTGTAAACTATTGCATTATAGATAGATGTCTTTATTGGAAAAATGTAAGTGGTATATTGCTTAAATGCTCTCCTGAGTAAGATTCAGAGAAGGTTAAGCACGAGTTCCATGAAGGAGAGTGTGGAGGCCACTTATACTGGAAGACAACAACCAACAAAATCTTGAGGGCTGGTTATTATTGGCCTACTCTTTTTCTTGATGTACACAAGATGATAATTGATTGTCATAAATGTCAAAGTTTTGAAGGCAAAAGGAAGCTGCTACCTCTACCTTTGTATCCAATCACTGTTGAAGCCCCTTTTCAACAGTGGGGACTAGACTTCATAGGTGAAATCCATCCATCATCTTCAGCTCAACATAGATGGATTCTCACTACCACAGAATACTTCACTAAATGGATAGAAGCCATCCCTTGTAGACAGGCCAATGATTCTGTTATTATAAAATTCATGGAGAAAATTATTCTCTCTAGATTTGGCTATCCTACCAAGATCATCATTGATAATGCAGCAACATTTGGATCAAAGAAGATGGTTGAGTTCTGTCACAAGTATCAGATAACATTGGGGCATTCCACGGCCTATTACCCTCAAGGTAATGGACTTGCAGAATCCTCAAGCAAGAGTTTAGTGAACATAATCAAGAAGTTGTTGGAGGACAACAAAAAGTCTTGGCACACAAAGCTTGTGCATGCACTTTGGGCTGACAGATTGACTTTGAAGAAATCTATTGGCATGTCACCCTAGCAACTTGTGTATGGTATTGATGCAATATTTCCTACCAGCCTTGGTGTGCCAGTTATTAAGTTAATTGAAGAGGTTCAGTCTGAAGATAATGACACGATCCAAAGGACAAATCAGAATATTCATCTTTAGCAAACCAGAGAGGAGGTTTATAACAAAGCATTGCAGAAGCAAGGCAACATTAAAAAGCTTTTTGACAGAAGAACAAAGGCCAACAATTTTAATTTTGGGGACAAAGTTTTAAAATGGGACTCAAGAAGGGAAGATAAGGGCAAGCATGGAAAATTTGACAACTTATGGCTTGGCCCTTACTCCATTCATTCAGCTGCTGGTAATAATGCCTTTTTCTTACAAGAGTTGAATGTAGCAAAATTGTTTGGAGGTCCTTTCAATGGCAAGATGCTCAAACATTACTTCTCTTGATCCATGTCATGTTCTGAAAAGCCTTTTTATCTTTTTTCTCTTTATAAATATTTCATCCATCATTGCATTCAAAGTTAGAAAAATAAAAAATAAAAAAACAGTGAAAGAAAGAAAAGAGGGCAGATTGTAAAAACAATAAAGGTACAACCCCATACCAACAAAAAGAGAAAAAAATATGAAAGTGTGCAAGCTTAAATGCCACTCCTGAAAAACACACTTCTAGTTAGTCAAACAACCTAATATTGACTAATTAGTTTTAAATTTACTGCTGATAGGATAGTGAATTTGATTTTCCAAACTGTTTAATCTTGGCTTATCAGTAGGTAGATTAGGCTAGAAATTAAAGGTTCAAACATGCTCAAAATATGAACCTATGTTTCCAAAATATGAATGACTCAAGTTTGTTCAAATTTCTGAGTCAATAATAGAGGAATAACTGGTTCTAATCAGCTCAAAATCTGAACTAGTCGATCAGAGGAAGAACAACTCAAACAAAAGTCAAAACAGAGCTGTAAAAAGATGCAGGAAGTGCTTGAACTTTTAGATCTTAAGCCTTCCATTTTGTTTTAATTTTTTGCAAAATAAGATCTATGTGTAGCTTTTTTTTTATGCCATAGATCAACATCAAGTTAGATTTCTCAATCCTGACTTGTGTTGCTTTTTAATTTCTGTTGTAGAATTTACAGAATAAAATCTGTTAGACTGTTTAATCCTAACAGATTGGTAGATTAGGTAGAGAATCATATGGAATCAACTGTTTAATCTGAGTTCATGGAGAAGTAAGGAGTAGAGTTAGATTAACTTTATGCTTTCAAAAGAATAAAATGTTGTGAAAAGAGTTTTCCAATCCAAGTACACTCTAAAGAAGAAAAAATGTTAGATCAGTAGGATTGGGTACGTAGAAAGCTTGTGTTGATGAAGTTACATTGTTTTCCATGGCTGCTAATATGTTTTCAGAGAAAAAGAAGATCATCCAAGGAAAGAAAGGCAGCCCAATGGACGAGGCACTAAAAAGCCTCCCAGAGAATGCAAGTCTGAAATTCTTGATGCCTTCAAGAAGGCACCATCCCCAAGTGGAGCAACTGTTAGCCACCAATAAAATTTTTCATATCAAGTGGTGGCTAAATTTTTTTTGGAGCCTTCAAGGAACAAGTTTTATTGCAAAAAATATTATCTCTTGAAGATTCATGAAGACATCTTACCATTTTTCCAAATCTTCACTGATGTTTCCATTGTAAACTCTGAAATTTCGCTGTTTCCATAAGAAGAAAGACTGTTGCAAACACCATTTCCCCCTCATTCCACTTCAAAACTAACCTCCATTTTTACCCCTTTTTCATTCCCATGAAATTCCTCTATTTTTCAGTCTTCCCCATTTCCCCTACATAAAGTCCCCTTTACAGAGTTTAAAACTCCTTTTTAAACTCTGCCGAAACCCCCAAATCCATTGAAAACTTGAAAAATTTTCATTAAAAAACACCTTTTTGTATTACAAACTTAAGCCCCCTTGGGCTAAGTCCTAAACCACTTCCCCATTATATGCCCTGGTGCTAGAACCAGGCACTAAGCCTTGTCAGCGCTTATCGCATCAGAAAGATCAGAGCGCATAAGTCTATTTTCCATGTTCAAAAGTTTCGATGCGATTAAGCCCTTGTACACATCTCCCAATCATATTAAATAATTCATATAATTCGTGGGCCCACAATTGGGAACTTACACCTTGGAATAAACCCTTCTAATTGATATTTTCCTTTGTAAACTTAAAAACCCACTTTTTCCTAAGTTTGGTCTAAACGCGTCAGAGTTATGTTTTTTAATGTAAAAATGGGTAGATTGAAAGACCCGCATCAAAACTTCTGATGCGATTGAGTCCCTTTGTTGAAACTCCGCCCCCTCGCTTTATTCATATAACTTATGCCCAGGACCAAAGGTTAAAAGTCCCAAAGCGCTTAATCACATCACAAAATTTGAATGGTTAGATTGAAAAGCCCGAAGGCTCGACCTTTTGATTGCGATAGGCCCTTTTCATATATAAAGCCCCGAGCCTATTATCATTTCATATAGACCAAGGCCCTGCAATCGGGTGCCTATCCATTTTCATATATGTAAACCCGCCCCAAACCATAAAAACTTGGTATATCATAAAGTTTCGGGTTTTCATAAATATTAAAGGTTTTCCGCCGTGTCTGATGTAAAACCATCTCTGTCGTTGATCTAAAGCCAATCAAACGGCCCGCGCATGATCGCATCGAAACTTTTTTGTCGAGCGCATTAACATAATTCCACCCTCGATTGATCAACCTCCGATGAGTTCTTCGCCGTCGATCTGATCTGCAGATCGATGGTCCACGCTTAATCGCATCGGCACATTACAAGTTCCTTGTCCTGTCGATCGCTGATCTCCGATTGCATCTGGGCCATCCACGTGTCCAGATCGGACACTCCAGATCGCATCTCTCGACTTTGGTTAAATTTATGCGGCCCCGCTCATAATGTTTTTCGGCCAATTACAGCCGTTGATCTCTGCAGATCAACGGTCCTCCTTCATCCTTCCTTCGCCTATATATTATTTCATGTTAGCCCCAGATCTAATCTCAGCCGTCTAGATCTCAGATCCTATGGCCCGGATTAAAGCTACCCTTCCTCTTATAACCCGCACATATGTCTCATATTGTGCTCGTTTTCCAACCGTTAGATCTGAGGTCCCAGATATAACGACCCACATCACAAGTTGCGTAAATTTTAGCGCGATGTTTAATTTGCCAAACGCCACGTGAAATGGGTGGTTTTTTGACGCCATGTGTCGGGCGGGGACGCATGTCGCGTTCAAAAAGGCAAAACCACCTCCCCACCCTTTTACCACGCAAAAACCATTGTTTTCACCCCCGAAACCTCTTTCCCTCTTTCCTTTGTGTGATTTCGCGCGCACTTTCAGCCGTTGATCTCTACAGATCAATGGCCCAGATCTAATATGGCCTTTACATATCACCCTCCACCCTCGCCGAAGGTTTTTACATATAATCTCCGCTGTTGATCTCGTGGGCTGCTCTCATCCGATGGCCCACGATCATCCTGAACCCCAAACTCCTTTTTTGTCTTTTTTCTTCCGAAATAAATATTTTTCACCCCATTTCTTCTCTTTTCTCTTATTTTCCAAACAGTGTGGCTCCTTCACACTGTTAAATCATAACTAATCCCAACCGTCGATCTCTGCGCGATCAACGGTTCTGACATATTTCTCCCTCTGCTCTCCTTTTGATCTCTTCTCATAGATCTACACCATTGGATGATGCCATCCAACAACCACGCTCCTCCCCACGCCCTCTTAAGCAGTTTTTCCCAAAAAACGCAGGATTTTATAAATATTGTTTTTATTTTGTAGGGATTAATGGTTTTCCATTATATTGAAAGAAAAGCCAAAGGTTGGGAATGACGATTGCCATGCCTTTGATTCATCAAAGGGAAGCTATTCACGGGTTCAAATTCCACGTTTCATCAATGCTTCATGGGAATTGATGCCATACGAGCCCTGTGCGGCCCTGCACAGCAACAAGACACAGTATGATTAATCAAAGTAAAAGAGTATCAGTGTCGAAGACAAAACACACCAGGACAGAAGATTGATGACAAATTTGGGGGGATTACGGCTAATATTTATTATCAAAAGCCTAATCCTCCAAATTAAAACACAGTTAAAAGAAAATCATAACTATTTAACAGAAAAAAATGCCTCCACCGCCACATTAGAGGCCAATTGATTCCTCTCAGCTACCCATTGCCACCTATAGCCACAAGCATTCAACAGAGGTTGAATTATGATCATAAAACCAGATATTTGCCTCAGCGCAGCCGAATAGTTAATTCTACCAAGAAAATTAATGCAATAAATATCAGCAAAGTTACTATAACATGACACGGAGCCTTAAAAGTCAACAAAATCTCCCACCGAGCTTAATCTTAAATGTAAATCAATTAATACAGTGAGAATATCTGTACTCTTCTCCATTGAGCCCCTCAAAGGCCGAGAAGTCATTAGTCTGTATTAATTTCCCTAGTAAATCTTTTATTAGATCCCACCTCCTCATTTCTTCTATAAATACTTCTGTAGAAGATGAGAAAATGTTGGTTGCAGAACTTTGAAATATACTTGAGCTCTAAAATTCTGATTGTAAATAGTGTTCACTGGCTCTTGAAGCTCTGCTTGTGATAGAATAGTTAGGCTAAGTAGTGAAGATGATTGCTGACCTGAAACACTGGACTTAAAGCTGTAACTGGTTTGAAGCATCAATACAAGCTGATTTATGGGATCTTGGTATATGTCTATGGTGATGTTATTTCTTATTTTAAATTGTTATTTTATTTCTGTTTCCAGTTTTTTCATCCTCTTTGATAAATAACAGCAAGCATAGAGTTAGGATTTACTGTATATTAGTACCCTTCTCTGACATATAAGCTTTATCTAAATGTTTTCTTCTGAATTATGTTATTTAGGAATGATTTAATTCAGTTCGAGCAGTAGGAATGCTGGCATTCCCTCGTCCTTCTGTCTTAGCTAATTGTTATTCTTGAAAGTTATTTTCATTTCATGTTAAGTAGAGATGAACTAAGGAAGATATGGTGAGCCCTGGTCCTAGTTTTATCCCAAAATATTGACTGAAAGTTTCCCTAGGAATGTGTTGAAAGCTGGCTAGTTTCAAAGTACTTACTAGATCTTAGGCCATTCTTTGTTATCATTTGTATTTCCCTTTGTGTTTTAAATGTTTTTCTATTGAAAGTGTATCAAAGGCTGACTAGTTTCGAAGTACTTACCAGATCTTGGATTTATTTTATGTTATTCTTAAGTGTTTGTCAAAGGCTGGATATTTTCAAAGTACTTACCAGATCCTGGGCTGCTCTTTGTTCTTCATTTGTTTAATTTCCCTCCTTTTTCGTATCATCTCATTCCATAAATCAACTTTAAAGAGATCTTGAGACATAGATGAATTTCTCCATAGACCACTCTTGAACCTGATTGTTTCAATTAAACCCTATTATGACTCCATAGCCCAATGGACTAAAACCTGCATTTATTTATCTTTTTGGCCAACGCTTGTTCTATTTGCTTGCAAATTCTCACCTTTGAAACTCTTTCCCTTTAGAACTTTCCACTCAAGCCATAATCATGCTCAACCATCCAAAACGAAACAAAACCCTCGGCCTTCATAACTAGCCTAATATCATTACCCAAAACCTCAAAGATAAATCCATCTTTGCACTTCTTGGAGAGATCCCTCTCTGGATTCAGGAGGGCTAGATCCTAGAATCCCAAAGTGGTTGAAATGATGTTTCTCCCTGCTGTCAGAATTTTCCAATCTTGTTGATTACAGGGAGCTAACATTTCTGGCGACTCCACTGGGGATCGAACCCAGAATCTCTAATTCCCTTAAAAACTTCATAAAAACTTGTGAGTAAAAAGCAACCTTTTCAAGCACTACCAAATCGATGGTAATCATGATGAAACTTGTTTGAATCAGTGACAAACTAGGCAGACCCTAGGATTCTCATAAGGGTTTATCTAACCTTGAAAAATTGGCTGGCTTAGCCATAAGAGTAGACCGTCTTTGTCTCATAATCGTAGCTAAGTTTTGAAACAGATTTAGGACACTCTTAGAAACCACACAACTAAAAATAACTCAGAAAACTAAAAAATATTTCAGATTGGAATTCAATAAATGTGGTGTTGGACCATAAAACCTTTTACATCCAAAAGAGCTAAAAAATTCCACTTGGCGAATCCACAATTCTCAACAGACCTTAAGACTCCACTGGGAAGAACCCTTATTATTGTAATATCATTTAAACTTAGTTAGAGGACTGTAGGATTAAAATTTGTGTAAACAGATTAGTTGACCTCTTAAAGACTGTCATATTTGGTTGAATTTTTCTTGTTTAGTAGGGTCTGAAAAACACAACATAGTGGCTGCTAGAAAGATTCATACTAGAGCCCATCCTGACCCTAACCCACCAGAGATAGTTGATAACCCGGAAACTATCCTTAGGGAGTCTCCTAGGATTAAATTATCAACTGTTTTCAGATCACCCTTGAGAGCTAATTCAGTCCCTGAAAATCTTTCATCTCTACAACAATCACAAGTTGACTTAGTAAATCCATTTAGAACTAGGTCATTTGATGATATAATTCATCTAGACTCTGAGTCTTCACTTTCATCCCGGAAGCAAGTGAACTTCCTGGTGGTAGAGAAACAACACCACCTGATTTACACTTCCTTCACAATTTAGGTGTCTCTCATCCAAGATCAACTCAACAATCTACTACTATTCCATCCGCATCTGTTCACCAAACATCCACTGTCCAAACAACCCCACTTCAGCTCACTTTACCTTTTGTTAATCCACCTCTTGTAAATCCACCTCCACCACATATCATGGCAACATGGTATGCTCCCTTAGTCCTTCCTGTTCCCTTAGTCAATATTCCACAGGACTATCAGTCCAAAATTCCTTTATATGATGCTAGTAATGCTACTACTGCATCACAACATGTGGATAAGCTGAATGAATACTTTGACATAAATGAAATTGATGATGATTCTATCAAGCTTAGATTATTTGCTCAGAGTCTGGAGGGAGAAGTAAGAAAATGGTTTAAAGGATTAACCCCCCATAGTATAAATGATCTCCAAGCCTTCCATCAGACATTCTTAAACAAATGGGAAGTAAAGAAGAATCCTCTCCAAGTCCTTTCTAGTTACAATAACCTCCATAAAAACATGGGGGAGAGTGTGCAAGCTTATTGTACCAGATTTAACAGTGTGTATAATGCACTTTCCCTAGATCTAAAACCTCCACAAGGCTCAGCTCTAAACAAGTTTCCTGAAGGGTTTGACCCTAAGATGGCCTATCAGATGAGAGAGAGAGATCCTGCAACTCTTGAAGATATGCAAAAAGGAGCTCTTGCCGTGGAAGTTAAATTAATGGAGAAGAGAGCGAGGATGAAGAATGAGAAGAGAGTATCCTTCAGAGAGGATTCTACCCCTTCTACTTCCAGCTCAAAGATGGAAAAAATGATGGAGGAGATGATGAAGAAAATGAGCATCCTTGAGAGAGCACAAGCAAGTCAAAACCAAAATTCTCCTGAAAATAGAAGCCAGAACCAAAATCAGAATTTTAGAAGAAACCAACCTCCAAACATACCTAGGGAAGATGATCAACAAATCACTCCTCCTTTTCATCAAAACTATGTGAGTGAGGTTGAGGAAACAGACGAAATAACAGAGGAAGATGATATCAACATGCTGGGAGTAGATAATGATGACTTTGAGATTCATTATGATAGAAAACAAGGTCTTTACACACCTTATGATGACAAAAGATATGATGATGAAGATTATTATCAAGACATGGAAAATGTCATCATAGAGTCTCAAAGGGAATATGACCTTAGAAGTAAAACCAGTCAACAAAATCCCAACACCAAAACCTCTGAAAAATCTTCACAAAATAGCACTGCAACCAAACCTAAAGTTGTCAAACAGAAGGACAAAACAGTGGCTGGAAATTCTGATAAAAGTAAAGACAAAGGCACTCACAACGTGATAAAACAAAGTGCAGTCCTTAGCAGTACTAACACTTCAGCTTGTACTCCTGTGAAAATAATTTTGTGTAATGGAAATAGAACGAATCAGCAAGCTGATGTTTCCAATAGAATGGCAGTTAATAAGGTTGAGACAAGTACCTCAAAGAGTCAAATTCCTTTCAGCCTGGAGTAGGAAATTTCCAAAATTAAAATCTCTGTTCCCTTGACTGAGTTAGCTGCCTAGAATGTATATAAGACCCGAATTTTGAAGGCTTTAAACATTGAAGAGAATAATGACACAGTCAATCTTAACGATGACCATCCAGAGCTTATTTTTGGTCCAAATATTGAAGGTAAGTATCAAAAGGGACCTGTTCCTCCCTTTTATGTGAGTTTAAATGTTCATGACAAATTTTTTCACAACGCTATGCATGATTCCGAGGCTTCTCATAATTTAATGCCAAAAGCTGTCATGGAGAGCCTAGGTCTAGAAATCACCAGACCTTATAAAGACCTTTAATCCTTTGACTCGAGCAGAGTAAAATGTTTAGGATTAATCAAATACCTCTGCGTGAACTTAGCCTAGATTCCAACCAAATGTTTAGTAATGTACATTGTTGTGGCTGATGTGCCCCCAAAGTATGGAATGCTATTATCAAGATCTTGGGGGGCTAAGTTACAAGGAACTATGCAGATGGACATGACGTATGCGACTATCCCTGTTTTCAACCAAACAAGAAGACTTTACAAGGAGTCCCATATTCAATACACAGTTACAAGCCAAGACAGACCATAAAATTCTCTTCTGTACTCTGTGAATACATGCCTTGATTCTTTTATACTGTTTAATGATGAAACTCTTAGTGAACAAGTCACTTTATACGAATTAATGGCCGATAGAGAGGAGGAGGTAAACACAACAGAAGTGTCAGAACAGTTTGCTGCATTTGAAAACTTTAGCAAACATAACACATGTCTTGAGCTACAAGTCGTGCATCCATCACTTTTTAACCTTGACAGTCAAGAAAACAACCCTCAACACAGTGAAAAACCTGAGGAGTTGAAACAAATTCAACTAAATGCTGATATTCCACAACAATCAGCAAGCACGTTAGTTGAAGAGGACAAACACCAAACAGATGAACCCGAATCTAGTGCTCTGTGGAGTATGAACTTCGACGGGTCATGCACTAGAACTAATGCTGGTGCAGGTGTCTGGATTTGCAACACTGAGAATAGCCACACAGAAAAAATTTCCTGTAGATTAAACTTTCAGTGTTCAAACAACATAGCGGAATATGAATCCCTACTTTTAGGCTTACGTTTGTTGAAAAATTTAGGAGCCAAGAGAATTAAAGCGTATGGGGATTCTGAGTTAATCATTAGGCAAGTCAATGGGGAGTACAACACACATCACCTGAGACTTAGGGCCTATCGAAATGATGTCGTGGATCTTTTAAAAACTTTTGATAAGTACCAGGTAATTTTTTTCCCAAGAAAAAGAAATATTGCAGCCCACAACTTAGCTTTTGCAGCTAGAACATGCTTAATACCATATGAAACCAAAGACTGCACAACTCAGATAAAATTCAGACCAGACGTTCCTGATAACAAAAAATATTGGCAAGTGTTTGACGGAGACAAACAAATAGAAGACTTCATGCAATTCAAAAATGAATTCGAACTTAACAGTTTAGACTCAGATTATGAAACAGACTGCAGTGAAGAATATTTCCTTGGTGAAGAAGAACTGTCTCCTGAACTTGTTAGTATTAATCTACTATCTAGCAAACTTGAAAACAAAATAGAATTGACTGCAGATTTAGAAACCCTGCAGTCCAAAGATCAGAGTTTGCCTAAGGGTCTGGCCCCTTTAGAAGAGTTGTTCAATTTTAACGATGTGGCCAAAAATCCAAAACTGGATCCTGTAGAGACTGAAGTGGAAGAGTGAAATATAGGCAGTAAACTTAAACCAACGATGATTAAACTGTCTAAGACTTTACCAGCTCATATTAAACTCAAATATATAGAGCTGTTCAAAGAATTTTCTGATGTCTTTGCATGGAGTTACGAAGATCTTAAGTCCTATGACATTGAAATAATACAGCATAAAATCCCTCTCAAGGAAAACCAAAAGCCATTCAAATAGAAACTGGGCAGAATAAACCCTGTACAACTGCCTTTGGTTGAGAAGGAGATTAAGAAAATGTATGAAGCTAGTATTATTGTCCCTATTAGATATTCTGAGTGGGTGTCTAATCTGGTGTCAGTTAGGAAGAAAACTGGAGAGATCAGGCTTTGTATAGACTTTAGAGACTTAAACAAAGCTTCAATGAAAGACAACTACCCTTTACCTAAAATGGATCATATTTTACAAAGGGTGGTGGGGTCTAAAATAATTTCTTTGCTTGATGGCTACTCAGGGTACAATCAGATCCTAGGTCACCCTGATGATCAATTAAAGACAACCTTTACTACACCATGGGGCACTTTCATGTATGTGAAAATTCCCTTTGGTATAATGAATGTTGGAGCAACTTTTCAGAGAGCCATGGACATAGCATTCTCCAAAGAACTGGGCTACTTCATCATTATATACCTTGATGATGTTATTATTTTTTCAAAGACAGATGAAGAGCACTTAGCACATTTAAGGACAATATTCGGGAGATGTAGGAAGTTTTGTATATCTTTAAACCCTAAGAAAACACTATTCGGTCTCCAAGAAGGTAAGCTTCTTGGACACATTATTTCAAAAGAGGGTATTAAGATAGATCCAAAGAGGATTGAGGCCATATTGTAGATTTCTCATCCTCGAAACATCAAGGAGTTGTAATCTTTCATTGGAAAGATTAAATTCTTGAGGAGGTTCATCCCCAACTTGGCTGAGCTCCTTAGAAATATTACAAACATGTTGAAGAAGGAGCAAGGGGTAAAATGGACCTTTGAAGAAAATAAGTCCTTTGAACTGGTGAAACAAGCGTTAACCAAAACATCGGTTCTAATAAGTCCTGATTTTTCAAAAGATTTTTATATTTTTTCATTTGCATCAGAACATACAATAGCTGCTGTCCTTCTATAGAAAAATCCACAAGGACAAGAGCAGCCTATTGCATTCTTTAGCAAGGCTTTGAGGGATGCCCCTCTAAAGTATAACATTATGGAGAAGCAAGCTTTTGCTTTGGTTAAAGATTTGAAAGACTTTAGAGTATACATCTTGCACTCACATATGATTGCCTTTGTCCCAAATTTAGTTGTCAAAGATATTCTAACGCAAGACCCAGATGGTAAGAGAGGTAAGTGGATTGTTTTTATTCTTGAATATGATTTAGAGATAAAGCCCACTAAACTCATCAAAGGCCAAGGTCTAGCTAGATTGATGGCTGAATCCAATTTTTAAGTTCTTGATATTTTTTTTTATGAAGTTTCAGAGTCTGAAATTCATATGGTGCGAAGCTGAAATCCTGAGAAAATTCGTCAAAAAATTTCAGAGCTTGGTTCGCAATATTTTTGGAGATATGATCTGTGGAAGGTAGTGCTTTTTCAGGCTCCTGAATTTCATCTCAAAGAGGTGATCGTGGGAAAAGTTCAATAACTCTCTCTCTGAAGATTGGATTGGAGTGCCGTCAAAAGTGGTCACAAGGACACATCCTTTAGTTTCTTCGCTATCAATTTCAGAGACAAAGGACAAAACAGTGACACGTGGCAAGTCGTACAAGTTCGCTCTACTGAACCAGTCCAGAATTAGGTCATTGTGGGAGATTGGACACAACTTTGTCTTGGAGCATCAAAATCAAGTCAGACCTGTGGCATTTGAAAGAAGCTTCAGAGGGCTACTACAGGTCTGAATTTCAGATATCGAAGATTTTCAAGCACAAAGATAATACAATTTCAATATCGAGCTACTCAAAGCTAGTAAAAGGTGTGTATTTTTTTTCCGAATTGCATAAGTCTTGTTTGAAGAATCAAGTTGAATTGATTACAAGGGCCTATTGTAGAATAGATATCAATATTGGAGTCTGAAATGGCCCCTAAAAAGAATTCAACACCCATTAAGCCTTTAGAAGGCTCTACTATTACTCATGAAGATGAAGAATGGCAACATGACATGTCAAAATTACGAGAGCAAATGCAACAAATTTCGCTCTCGCAAAGAACAACAAAAAATGAAATGGAAGTTTTGAAGAAAGGCGTGGAAACTAAGATGAATGGTTTGGAAGCTAAGATGGATGGCATGGAAGTCGGCATGGAAGCTAAGATGGATGACATGAAGAATGATCTAAAAGCATACATGGAAGGCTTGATGACAAGCTTAAAACCAGAAATGATTCCTAATGGCGGAGATATAGGAGAAGAACCTCCTGATGAGAACAAAATAAATGTTAATCATGATTCCATAAACTCGAATGTTGGCGGAAAGAACCACCATATTCCAAAAATGGATATGAGGAAGTTTGATGGAAAGGATCCTGTAACATGGATACTACAAATGGAGCAATATTTTGATCTCCATAACGTGCAAAACACGCAAAAGGTACGCATTGCAACTTTACATTTAGAACAAAATACATTTGTATGGTATCAATGGCTTTGCTCCCATAAAAAAATTGTCACTTGGTCAATTTTTACGGAGGAAATTATAGCACATTATGAGGATACAAAGAGCAACACCTTCTTTAGCCAATTGATAAATCTCAAACAAAAGGGTTTAGTGGGGCAGCACATTGAGGAATTCCAAAAATTGAATATAAGGGTAACTGATATTCCAGAGGAACACTGGATTGATCTCTTCATAGGCACTTTAAGGGATAATATACAACATGAAGTTCGCGTTCTGGAACCTGATTCATTGGAGAAGGCATTCAGGTTGGCAAGAAAAGTTGAATGTAAAATTATGGCGACGAGGAAGCCTACCACTCAATTCTATAAAGAAGGAAGTGTTGCTACGCCTAGATTTCCACAACCTACAAGGTTGACACCACAACAATTGGAAGAGAAAAGAGCAAAAGGGCTTTGCTACAGTTGTGATAGCAAATACACTAAAGGTCATAAGTGTGCTAAGAAGAAATTATTTTACATAGATTGTGAAGAGGAAGAAGAAAATGAGCAAGAAGAGGATATACACCAGGAACCAGCCCTAGAAGAGGAAGAAATGAATCCGACCATATCATGTAATGCACTGGCAGGAATTACCACTCCTCAAACTCTCAAGATAGAAGGACAAATCAAGAAGAAAAAGGTAAAAGTGTTGATTTATTCAGGTAGCTCCCATAATTTTATTCATTGTAAGGTAGCCAAGGAATTAAATTGTTTCCTATGCCCAACACCAGAATGTCAAGTGATGGTTGCAAATGGAGGAACTATAAATTGCTCTGGAAAATGCCATAATATCAAGCTAACCATGGGGGAATATGTATTGACTAGTCCAATGCTTTCCATTCCTATGGGAGGTGCTGATGTTGTACTAGGAGTAGAATGGTTACAATCTTTGGGGACGGTAGCTTTTAATTTCAAGAACTTTTCTTGAAATTTTTTTCAGAAGGAAAGGAAGTCGAATTACGGGGTATTGAAGGGAAGCCAGGAAGGATAATAAGCTCTAATGTCATGAAAAAGCTTCTAAAGAAAGAACGAGGCGTAATTGCACAATTATGCTCACTAGAAGTTCCGACATCAAAATCATCTATTTCTGCAGATCTCCAACAGGTCTTGGACAATCATTCCAAGGTGTTTGAAACTCCCGAAGGACTCCCACCTATTCGTGATCATGATCATGCTATTCATTTGATTCCAGGAAGTGTTCCTCCAAACATCAGGCCTTATAGATATCCTTGCTTCCAAAAGAGCGAAATTGAACGTATGATTGCAGAAATGTTAGAGGCGGGTATAATTCAACCTAGTCAAAGTTCTTTCTCTGCTCCTGTAGTATTGGTACACAAGAAGGATGGATCATGGCGCATGTGTCCGGATTATAGGGAGCTCAATAAGCTCACCATTAAAGATAAATTTCCCATTCTGTGATTGATGAATTATTGGATGAATTACATGGAGCAATTTATTTTACCAAGTTGGATCTTCGTTCAGGATATCATCAAATTAGAATGAAGACTGAAGATATTCCAAAAGCAGCATTTCGAACTCATGAGGGTCATTATGAATTTTTGGTCATGCCTTTTGGCCTTATAAATGCACCTTCTACATTTCAAGGGTTGATGAATTCCATTTTCAAACCCTTCCTTAGAAAATTTGTGCTAGTATTTTTGATGATATACTAATCTACAGCAGGTCTTGGAAGGATCATGTTGAACATGTTGACAGGGTGCTCAAACTATTGCAGGAGAAACAATTATATGCAAAAAAGTCCAAATGTTTCTTTGGAGTACAAGAGGTGGAATATCTGGGTCATATTGTATCTCACGAGGGGGTTAAAGTGGACCCTAACAAAATTAAAGCCATTAAGGAATGGAAAGTTCCCACAACCATAAAGCAGTTGCAAGGATTTCTCGGGTTAACAGGGTATTATCGCAAGTTTGTTAAGAATTATGGGAGAATAGCAGCACCTCTAACAACATTATTGAAGAAAGATGCATTTTCATGGACTCCTGAAGCAACTAAGGCCTTTGAACGTCTTAAAGAGGCAATGTGCCTAGCACCGGTCTTAGCTACACCGGACTTCACAAAAACCTTTATTGTGGAATGTGATGCCTCAGGAAATGGAATTGGTGCAGTTTTAATGCAGGAAGGAAGACCCATTGCTTTTGAAAGTCGTCCAGTCAAAGGAAAGTATTTACAGAAACCTATTTATGAGAAGGAAATGTTAGCAATACTACATGCACTAAAGAAATGGCGAACTTACCTAATGGGAAGACACTTCAAGGTAAAAACTGATCATGATAGTCTTAAACACTTTTTGGAACAAAGACTATCGTCGGAAGAACAACAAAAATGGGTCACAAAGATGTTGGGTTATGACTTTGAAATAATCTACAAAAAAGGAAAGCTTAATGTTGTTGCAGATGCACTCTCAAGAAAGAGTGAAGAGGTGGAAGCATTGCTTTGTGCCATTTCTATTATCCAACCAGATTGGATAACCGAAGCAAGAGATGAATGGAAGAAGGACAAAGATGTATGGACACTCATTCGAAAGTTGCAGCAAGATCCTAGTACATCTGATACATTTAGTTGGAAAAATGATTCCTTATGGTACAAAGATCGCTTATATCTTTGTAAGAATTCCCAACTAAAACAAAAGATTCTTCTGGAATTGCACACTTCTCCTTTAGGAGGACACTCAGGATTTTTAAAAACTTACCACAGGGTGAAGAGAGAATTTTTTTGGGATGGCCTTAAATCTGATATTCGAAAGTTTGTGGCGGAATGTTTGGTTTGCCAGCAGAATAAAGTGGAAACAATTAAGACCCCAGGACTTCTACAACCTTTATCCATTCCAAGTCAACGTTGGGAGGAGATTTCAATGGATTTTATCACAGGTTTACCTAAGTGCGAAGGAAAGAGTGTCATCATGGTGGTAGTTGATAGACTTACCAAGTATGCACACTTTTGTGCATTATCTCATCCATTTAAAGCAAGTACAGTTGCTACTACATTTATGGATACAATTCAAAAGCTACATGGAAGCCCAAGGGTTATTGTGAGCGAGAGAGATCCCATTTTTACTGGAAATTTTTGGACGGAGTTATTTTCTTGTTTAGGTACTCAATTAGCTCATAGCTCATCTTATCATCCTCAATCTGATGGTCAAACTGAGATCGTAAATAAATGTTTGGAAGGATATCTTCGTTGTTTTGTATCTGATAAACAAACACGATGGGTCAAGTGGTTACCTCTTGCTGAATGGTGGTATAACACTTCCTTCCATACTGCAGCAAAAATGACCCCATTTATGGCACTTTATGGATATCATCCACTATCCATCACATCATATTTAAGGGAAAATTTGAAGGTTCAAGCGGTGGAAGATCACATCGAGCATCAACAAGAAGTTCTCCAACTCTTAAAGGATAACCTGAATTTGGCACAAAATCGAATGAAACAACAGGCAGATCAACATCGCAGCGAGAGAAGTTTTGATGTAGGAGATTGGGTATTTTACGGCTACAACCATACAAACAAATGTCCCTCAAGCAAGCTAAGAAGGATAATAAATTATCGCCAAAGTACTATGGTCCTTACAAGGTGTTGCGAAAGATTGGTACTATGG